>JAVGWX010000015.1:67192357-67793069 GCA_036924085.1 Ariolimax columbianus
TCTCTATATTCTGTATGAGTCTCTATATACTGTATGATTCTCTCTATTCTGTATGAGTCTCTATATTCTGTATGATTCTCTCTATTCTGTATGAGTCTCTATATTCTGTTTGATTCTCTATATTCTGTATGATTCTCTACTGTATGATTCTCTATATTCTGTATGATTCTTTATATTTTGCGGTAATGTAACTGTACCAATGTGGACATCAGTGTTTGATCAGTCCATCTCACCATCGCTAAAGTGTCCGACGTCTACAGGTATATGAGCACCAAAACGTTCTAGGTGTCCACCTGTGTTTTATCAATCCATCTCACCATCGCTAAGGTGTCCGACGTCTACAGATATATGACCACCAAAACGTTCTAGGTGTCCACCTGTGTTTGATCAATCCATCTCACCATCGCTAAGGTGTCCGACGTCTTCAGATATATGACCACCAAAACGTTCTACGCGTACACCTGTGTTTGATCAGTCCATCTCACCATCGATAAGGTGTCCGACGTCTACAGGTATATGGCCACCAAAACGTTCTAGGTGTCCACCTGTGTTTGATCAGTCCATCTCACCACCGCTAAGGTGTCCGACGTCTACAGGTATATGGCCACCAAAACGTTCTAGGTGTCCACCTGTGTTTGATCAGTCCATCTCACCATCGCTAAGGTGTCCGACGTCTACAGATATATGGCCACCAAAACGTTCTAGGTGTCCACCTGTGTTTGATCAATCCATCTCACCATCGCTAAGGTGTCCGACGTCTTCAGATATATGACCACCAAAACGTTCTACGCGTCCACCTGTGTTTGATCAGTCCATCTCACCATCGCTAAGGTGTCCGACGTCTACAGGTATATGGCCACCAAAACGTTCTAGGTGTCCACCTGTGTTTGATCAGTCCATCTCACCATCGCTAAGGTGTCCGACGTCTACAGATATATGGCCACCAAAACGTTCTAGGTGTCCACCTGTTGTCCGGCATGCCTACTATATGTCCAGACCAACAATGTTCGCTGCTTCCATAACGTCAGGAAACAAAGTTTGATGTGGAATTTCTTCGTTTTGGATCATATCCCTAATTGAAATGTGTAGTATAGGTCGTTCCAATTATATCTGAGTGACTCTGACCGTCTCAGGATTTGTGTTGCGCAAGTTCCACACTCCACATCCGTAAATCATTGCTGGAGTGACCATGGAAATAAAAGTGTGTCCTCTTGCCGTAGTGTCTTTCATCTCTTGAAGTATTGGCTTAATGCAGTTAGAGGAATACTCAGCTGATTTTCGTCGGCTTGGGATTTCGTGACCAATTTTGTGGTTGGCATTTATCTCTTTGCCGAGGTGTAAAACAGCTTGTTGGACTCTCGCCTTTGGAACAAATACTCGACAGTGATATTGTGTGATGGTTGTATTGCAATCTTTGTTAGTTTCCTCAATCAGTTTGATATAGGTTACAGAGATGCCCTGGTTTCTGAGAGCATTTAACACAACATTGGTCTCGATATTATCATAAGCTTTCTCGCAATCGATAAATAGAAGACATAAGGGTATGCGCAGTTCACATGTCCTCTCCATCAGCTGATTGATTGTGTGGATGTAGTCAATAGTGGAGAGCCCTTTCCTGTATCCGGCTTGTTCTTGAGGAAAGTGTTCATCGTGTAGCCTGTCGATAGTGGAGAACCCTTTCCTGTATCCGGCTTGTTCTCGAGAAAAGTGTTGATCGTGTAGACTGTCGATACTGTTGACAATGGTTCTAAGAAGAAATGGATTCCTGCATCGGAATCCACCATTGTGTTCCTAACGTGGTGTGGTCATTGTTTCGTACATTATATTTCATCCTGAACAACGTTCTACGTCATCCATTGAAGCCGGTTTTAGTTGTCTACGTCATTGACTGCTGTAGACCACTGAGACCCAGTCAACTATCGTCTTGTCCTCAATATTACAAGCACTTTCTCCACACGACCAGTTCTCAGGCAGATATCACACGAGGGATGTCTATAAAACAAACACTTTTCAGCATTATCATTAGTGCACTTCTCAAGGTGCAGCCAACTTACAAGTAAACAACAGGAAATAGAGACAGAGGGAGTGTTGCTGCAGCCGGACGAAACTAGTGAAACCATCATTGCTGACAGTACTGGCCCTTTGATCACGAAAGAGATGGCCAATGATAACCCGAGATCCATCAGCCAAGACCCTTCCATTGCCACCATGACTGCGCCTGGTCAGATGGTGGGGGGGTGGGGGGGGGAGAGGGGTACATGGACGTCCTAATCGTCTGCTGGTCACTTTGTGACGAAACTACATGACTGGAGTGAGAAACTGATTGTCTACAAACTCTGATAGTCTTCTGAGTGTGGCTCTGGTCAGAGGTAAGGCACTCGCTTTTCAAAGCTTTGAACGGAAACGGTGGGCGATCATATCCTGCGCGTTTTTTTTTTAAAACGATCCCTCGTCTCAAGGGAAGTTGGACCAGAGTGTCTACACTATGAGTTACCTCCAGCCGTCTTGACTTATGTCTTGCCACTGATCCAAGGTTGCTCGGGACCAGATAGTGAGGTCAACGACCAGCGTAGCCTCTTTCTTACTATAATCCAAATACAGCGCAAGTTACACCATCAAGACAAAACTGTCTGATCCTGTCTCCTTCATGGCTTGCGATGGGCAGCTAATTACCCAACTAAGAAGATATTCAATGTGGGTGTAACGACCATACCATGAAATAACATGCAGTCTGTGACTTTCTTTGTTACAGAAACTTAGCTTGTTTTCCGTAAGTAATATATGATGGGTTGATCATGTTGTTTGGCGTTTATATGCATCTGTCAGTGAACATCTGTCAGTGAACAAGACTTTCGCTTTTGGGCCATTTGCAGTTTAACGTGCTGGTCTGGACTGTACGCGAGAGGTTCAACTGTAACATCATCATCATTACTACAAGTACCATCATCATCATTACTACAAGTACCATCATCATCATTACTACAAGTACCATCATCATCATTACTACAAGTACCATCATCAGCATTACTACAAGTACCATCATCATCATTACTACAAGTACCATCATCAGCATTACTACAAGTACCATCGTCATCATTACTACAAGTACCATCATCAGCATTACTACAAGTACCATCATCAGCATTACTACAAGTACCCGTCACCAACATTACTACAAGTACCCTTCGCCAACATTACTACAAGTACCCGTCACCAACATTACTACAAGTACATCATCAGCATTACTACAAGTACCCTTCGCCAACATTACTACAAGTACCCGTCACCAACATTACTACAAGTACATCATCAGCATTACTACAAGTACCCTTCGCCAACATTACTACAAGTACCCGTCACCAACATTACTACAAGTACCATGATCAGCATTACTACAAGTACCATCATCATCATTACTACAAGTACCCGTCACAGTACTACAAGTACCATCACAAACATTACTACAAGTACCATCACAAACATAACTATAAGTACCCGTCACCAAACATACTACAAGTATCCGTCACCAACATTACTACAAGTACCCTTTGCCAACATTACTACAAGTACCCGTCACCAACATTACTACAAGTACCCGTCACCAACATTACTACAAGTACCCATCACAGTACTACAAGTACCATCACAAACATTACTACAAGTACCATCACAAACATTACTATAAGTACCCGTCACCAAACATACTACAAGTATCCGTCACCAACATTACTACAAGTACCTGTCACCTACATTACTACAAGTACCCGTCACCAACATTACTACAGGTACTATGACCAACATTACTACAAGTGCTCGTCACCAACATTACTACAAGTACCCGTCACCAACATTACTACAAGTACCGTCACCAACATTACTACAAGTACCATCAGCGGCACTAATGTGCGTACTAATACCACCACCTCATCAAAAACAATATCCTTTTACTACACCAACAACAGCAAAGCCACAACTGCATTTACTGTCACATAGCGTACCTTCTAAAGACCATCTTTTCTGTTTGAGTGTCATTATTCCAGACTTTCGGACACTTGAACGCCATGTACATGGGTATGTGGTATAGCATGCTCCCTACCAGGACCATAGGCACGACAACTTTGGCAAACGAAGGTCTTTTGGAAAAGTATAAAGTGTGATATCAGTAGGGATATGAAGATACCCATTCCACGGGGGCACACTCACGTTGTAATGATAACTGATAAACATTCATGATAATTATATGTGTGTGTGTGGATGTGTGTGTGTGTCTTTATATATATATATATATATATATATATATATATATATATATATATATATATATATATATATATATATATATATATATATATATTATATCGTTACCGATGATAATTAGCTCCTATGGGGATACATTGCATGGTTAATTATTATTTTTTTCAATTATAAATATAATGTATGATAATTAATTTGGCTGATAATTATAAATACATTTATTCATTGTATTTGGCTTGGCTTGGCTTCGTTCGTTCTCAATCTCCCGCTACCAAACCCTGAAAGGGCTTAAGTAGCAGAATTTAGTCCAGAGAACAAAATGCGTTGTATCGTAGTTTACAGCTAGACTGCGATATTTGCACCTTTCGGTCCAACACATCTGACTTCAGCAAGCATTTTTTTAGTACCGGGTTAGCATTCCCTCTTCGATCCCTTCTCCTTAGCCAGTCTGCCCTGCTGCAGCCTGTTATCCAGGATCACCGCGTGGAGGTGTAGAAGGGTCTTGGCAGCTCTGGTTCGCTGGCCCTGACGCTAGCAGTCAGCTATGGGTCGCTGACCACTGCAGCTCATGCGCTGCTCAGCATCGTGATCCTTTATTCATAATATTTGAAGCTAATCTGACTTCAATCTTCAGTTTTCTTTAACTTATCCGTCATATCAATTTCTGCTAAATATTTATCTGCTAGGCAAGTGGCCCAAACATGATGAACGGAGTATGTATGATCTTGCTGTTAGCTACCGATCGTCCTGGCAGAGGTCGACATTCTTCATGACATCTCTTTCGTTGCAGGTTACAATGGCTCTTCTTGTATCCCGAGGTGCTCTGAAGATAATGAACCTCAGCCCTTCTCGCCGTAGTGTAGTGTGAGACTTCTCATCAGGTGCAACGTAAAATGCCATGGGGATCAAAGTGTTGATCACTACCTCATTTGGCAGACTTATGTGAGAACCAGACGAGGAATGAAGTGTTGGTCAGAATGTTTCACTTGACACTGACGTGAGATGATGTCTTGGTCAGTATATTTCACCTGACACTGACGTTAGATGATGTCTTGGTCAGTATGTTTCCCCTGACACTGACGTGAGATGATGTCTTGGTCAGTATGTTTCACCTGACACTGACGTGAGATGATGTCTTGGTCAGTATGTTTTCCCTGACACTAACGTGAGATGATGTCTTGGTCAGTATGTTTCCCCTGACACTGACGTGAGATGATGTCTTGGTCAGTATGTTTCACCTGACACTGACGTGAGATGATGTCTTGGTCAGTATGTTTCCCCTGACACTGACGTGAGATGATGTCTTGGTCAGTATGTTTCCCCTGACACTGACGTGAGATGATGTCTTGGTCAGTATGTTTCACCTGACACTGACGTGAGATGATGTCTTGGTCAGTATGTTTCACCTGACACTGACGTGAGATGATGTCTTGGTCAGTATGTTTTCCCTGACACTAACGTGAGATGATGTCTTGGTCAGTATGTTTCCCCTGACACTGACGTGAGATGATGTCTTGGTCAGTATGTTTCACCTGACACTGACGTGAGATGATGTCTTGGTCAGTATGTTTCCCCTGACACTGACGTGAGATGATGTCTTGGTCAGTATGTTTCCCCTGACACTGACGTGAGATGATGTCTTGGTCAGTATGTTTCACCTGACACTGACGTGAGATGATGTCTTGGTCAGTATGTTTCCCCTGACACTGACGTGAGATGATGTCTTGGTCAGTATGTTTCCCCTGACACTGACGTGAGATGATGTCTTGGTCAGTATGTTTCACCTGACACTGACGTGAGATGATGTCTTGGTCAGTATGTTTCCCCTGACACTGACGTGAGATGATGTCTTAGTCAGTATGTTTCCCCTGACACTGACGTGAGATGATGTCTTGGTCAGTATGTTTCCCCTGACACTGACGTGAGATGATGTCTTGGTCAGTATGTTTCCCCTGACACTGACGTGAGATGATGTCTTGGTCAGTATGTTTCACCTGACACTGACGTGAGATGATGTCTTGGTCAGTATGTTTCACCTGACACTGACGTGAGATGATGTCTTGGTCAGTATGTTTCCCCTGACACTGACGTGAGATGATGTCTTGGTCAGTATGTTTCACCTGACACTGACGTGAGATGATGTCTTGGTCAGTATGTTTCCCCTGACACTGACGTGAGATGATGTCTTGGTCAGTATGTTTCACCTGACACTGACGTGAGATGATGTCTTGGTCAGTATGTTTCACCTGACACTGACGTGAGATGATGTCTTGGTCAGTATGTTTCCCCTGACACTGACGTGAGATGATGTCTTGGTCAGTATGTTTCCCCTGACACTGACGTGAGATGATGTCTTGGTCAGTATGTTTCCCCTGACACTGGCGTGAGATGATGTCTTGGTCAGTATGTTTCCCCTGACACTGACGTGAGAAGATGTCTTAGTCAGTATGTTTCCCATGACACTGTCGTGATATGATGTCTTGGTCAGTATGTTTCACCTGACACTGACGTGAGATGATGTCTTGGTCAGTATGTTTCACCTGACACTGACGTGAGATGATGTCTTGGTCAGTATGTTTCCCCTGACACTGACGTGAGATGATGTCTTGGTCAGTATGTTTCCCCTGACACTGACGTGAGATGATGTCTTGGTCAGTATGTTTCCCCTGACACTGACGTGAGATGATGTCTTAGTCAGTATGTTTCCCCTGACTCTGACGTGAGATGATGTCTTGGTCAGTATGTTTCCCCGGACACTGACGTGAGATGATGTCTTGGTCAGTATGTTTCCCCTGACACTGACGTGAGATGATGTCTTGGTCAGTATGTTTCCCCTGACACTGACGTGAGATGATGTATTGGTCAGTATGTTTCCCCTGACACTGACGTGAGATGATGTCTTAGTCAGTATGTTTCCCCTGACACTGACGTGAGATGATGTCTTGGTCAGTATGTTTCCCCTGACACTGACGTGAGATGATGTCTTGGTCAGTATGTTTCCCCTGACACTGACGTGAGATGATGTCTTGGTCAGTATGTTTCCCCTGACACTGACGTGAGATGATGTCTTGGTCAGTATGTTTCCCCTGACACTGACGTGAGATGATGTCTTGGTCAGTATGTTTCCCCTGACACTGACGTGAGATGATGTCTTGGTCAGTATGTTTCCCCTGACACTGACGTGAGATGATGTCTTGGTCAGTATGTTTGCCCTGACACTGACGTGAGATGATGTCTTGGTCAGTATGTTTCCCCTGACACTGACGTGAGATGATGTCTTGGTCAGTATGTTTCCCCTGACACTGACGTGAGATGATGTTTTGGTCAGTATGTTTCCCCTGACACTGACGTGAGTATTGTCTACCAGCACATGCAACTATCACCTGTACCGATCCTGGGCAAGCTCTGTGGATGTCAATACCTCAAGCTGACAAGACAAGGCATCTGTGGATGTCAATACCTCAAGCTGACAAGACAAGGCATCTGTGGATGTCAATACCTCAAGCTGACAAGACAAGGCATCTGTGGATGTCAATACCTCAAGCTGACAAGACAAGGCATCTGTGGATGTCGATACCTCAAGCTGACAAGACAAGGCATCTGTGGATGTCAATACCTCAAGCTGACAAGACAAGGCATCTGTGGATGTCAATACCTCAAGCTGACAAGACAAGGCATCTGTGGATGTCAATACCTCAAGCTGACAAGACAAGGCATCTGTGGATGTCAATACCTCAAGCTGACAAGACAAGGCATCTGTGGATGTCAATACCTCAAGCTGACAAGACAAGGCATCTGTGGATGTCAATACCTCAAGCTGACAAGACAAGGCATCTGTGGATGTCAATACTTCAAGCTGACAAGACAAGGCATCTGTGGATGTCAATACCTCAAGCTGACAAGACAAGGCATCTGTGGATGTCAATACCTCAAGCTGACAAGACAAGGCATCTGTGGATGTCAATACCTCAAGCTGACAAGACAAGGCATCTGTGGATGTCAATACCTCAAGCTGACAAGACAAGGCATCTGTGGATGTCAATACCTCAAGCTGACAAGACAAGGCATCTGTGGATGTCAATACCTCAAGCTGACAAGACAAGGCATCTGTGGATGTCAATACCTCAAGCTGACAAGACAAGGCATCTGTGGATGTCAATACCTCAAGCTGACAAGACAAGGCATCTGTGGATGTCAATACCTCAAGCTGACAAGACAAGGCATCTGTGGATGTCAATACCTCAAGCTGACATGACAAGGCATCTGTGGATGTCAATACCTCAAGCTGACAAGACAAGGCATCTGTGGATGTCAATACCTCAAGCTGACAAGACAAGGCATCTGTGAATGACAATACCTCAAGCTGACAAGACAAGGCATCTGTGGATGTCAATACCTCAAGCTGACAAGACAAGGCATCTGTGGATGTCAATACCTCAAGCTGACAAGACAAGGCATCTGTGGATGTCAATACCTCAAGCTGACAAGACAAGGCATCTGTGGATGTCAATACCTCAAGCTGACAAGACAAGGCATCTGTGGATGTCAATACCTCAAGCTGACAAGACAAGGCATCTGTGGATGTCAATACCTCAAGCTGACAAGACAAGGCATCTGTGGGTGTCAATACCTCAAGCTGACAAGACAAGGCATCTGTGAATGTCAATACCTCAAGCTGACAAGACAAGGCATCTGTGGATGTCAATACCTCAAGCTGACAAGACAAGGCATCTGTGGATGTCAATACCTCAAGCTGACAAGACAAGGCATCTGTGGATGTCAATACCTCAAGCTGACAAGACAAGGCATCTGTGGATGTCAATACCTCAAGCTGACAAGACAAGGCATATGTGGATGTCAATACCTCAAGCTGACAAGACAAGGCATCTGTGGATGTCAATACCTCAAGCTGACAAGACAAGGCATTTGTGGATGTCAATACCTCAAGCTGACAAGACAAGGCATCTGTGGATGTCAATACATCAAGCTGACAAGACAAGGCATCTGTGGATGTCAATACCTCGAGCTGACAAGACAAGGCATCTGTGGATGTCAATACCTCAAGCTGACAAGACAAGGCATCTGTGGATGTCAATACCTCAAGCTGACAAGACAAGGCATCTGTGGATGTCAATACCTCAAGCTGACAAGACAAGGCATCTGTGGATGTCAATACCTCAAGCTGACAAGACAAGGCATCTGTGGATTTCAATACCTCAAGCTGACAAGACAAGGCATCTGTGGATGTCAATACCTCGAGCTGACAAGACAAGGCATCTGTGGATGTCAATACCTCAAGCTGACAAGACAAGGCATCTGTGGATGTCAATACCTCGAGCTGACAAGACAAGGCATCTGTGGATGTCAATACCTCAAGCTGACAAGACAAGGCATCTGTGGATGTCAATACCTCAAGCTGACAAGACAAGGCATCTGTGGATGTCAATACCTCAAGCTGACAAGACAAGGCATCTGTGGATGTCAATACCTCAAGCTGACAAGACAAGGCATCTTTGGATGTCAATACCTCAAGCTGACAAGACAAGGCATATGTGGATGTCAATACCTCAAGCTGACAAGACAAGGCATCTGTATATGTCAATACCTCAAGCTGACAAGACAAGGCATCTGTGGATGTCAATACCTCAAGCTGACAAGACAAGGCATCTGTGGATGTCAATACCTCAAGCTGACAAGACAAGGCATCTGTGGATGTCAATACCTCAAGCTGACAAGACAAGGCATCTGTGGATGTCAATACCTCAAGCTGACAAGACAAGGCATCTGTGGATGTCAATACCTCAAGCTGACAAGACAAGGCATCTGTGGATGTCAATACCTCAAGCTGACAAGACAAGGCATCTGTGGATGTCAATACCTCAAACTGACAAGACAAGGCATCTGTGGATGTCAATACCTCAAGCTGACAAGACAAGGCATCTGTGGATGTCAATACCTCAAGCTGACAAGACAAGGCATCTGTGGATGTCGATACCTCAAGCTGACAAGACAAGGCATCTGTGGATGTCAATACCTCAAGCTGACAAGACAAGGCATCTGTGGATGTCAATACCTCAAGCTGACAAGACAAGGCATCTGTGGATGTCAATACCTCAAGCTGACAAGACAAGGCATCTGTGGATGTCAATACCTCAAGCTGACAAGACAAGGCATCTGTGGATGTCAATACCTCAAGCTGACAAGACAAGGCATCTGTGGATGTCAATACCTCAAGCTGACAAGACAAGGCATCTGTGGATGTCAATACTTCAAGCTGACAAGACAAGGCATCTGTGGATGTCAATACCTCAAGCTGACAAGACAAGGCATCTGTGGATGTCAATACCTCAAGCTGACAAGACAAGGCATCTGTGGATGTCAATACCTCAAGCTGACAAGACAAGGCATCTGTGGATGTCAATACCTCAAGCTGACAAGACAAGGCATCTGTGGATGTCAATACCTCAAGCTGACAAGACAAGGCATCTGTGGATGTCAATACCTCAAGCTGACAAGACAAGGCATCTGTGGATGTCAATACCTCAAGCTGACAAGACAAGGCATCTGTGGATGTCAATACCTCAAGCTGACAAGACAAGGCATCTGTGGATGTCAATACCTCAAGCTGACAAGACAAGGCATCTGTGGATGTCAATACCTCAAGCTGACATGACAAGGCATCTGTGGATGTCAATACCTCAAGCTGACAAGACAAGGCATCTGTGGATGTCAATACCTCAAGCTGACAAGACAAGGCATCTGTGAATGACAATACCTCAAGCTGACAAGACAAGGCATCTGTGGATGTCAATACCTCAAGCTGACAAGACAAGGCATCTGTGGATGTCAATACCTCAAGCTGACAAGACAAGGCATCTGTGGATGTCAAAACCTCAAGCTGACAAGACAAGGCATCTGTGGATGTCAATACCTCAAGCTGACAAGACAAGGCATCTGTGGATGTCAATACCTCAAGCTGACAAGACAAGGCATCTGTGGATGTCAATACCTCAAGCTGACAAGACAAGGCATCTGTGGGTGTCAATACCTCAAGCTGACAAGACAAGGCATCTGTGAATGTCAATACCTCAAGCTGACAAGACAAGGCATCTGTGGATGTCAATACCTCAAGCTGACAAGACAAGGCATCTGTGGATGTCAATACCTCAAGCTGACAAGACAAGGCATCTGTGGATGTCAATACCTCAAGCTGACAAGACAAGGCATCTGTGGATGTCAATACCTCAAGCTGACAAGACAAGGCATATGTGGATGTCAATACCTCAAGCTGACAAGACAAGGCATCTGTGGATGTCAATACCTCAAGCTGACAAGACAAGGCATTTGTGGATGTCAATACCTCAAGCTGACAAGACAAGGCATCTGTGGATGTCAATACATCAAGCTGACAAGACAAGGCATCTGTGGATGTCAATACCTCGAGCTGACAAGACAAGGCATCTGTGGATGTCAATACCTCAAGCTGACAAGACAAGGCATCTGTGGATGTCAATACCTCAAGCTGACAAGACAAGGCATCTGTGGATGTCAATACCTCAAGCTGACAAGACAAGGCATCTGTGGATGTCAATACCTCAAGCTGACAAGACAAGGCATCTGTGGATTTCAATACCTCAAGCTGACAAGACAAGGCATCTGTGGATGTCAATACCTCGAGCTGACAAGACAAGGCATCTGTGGATGTCAATACCTCAAGCTGACAAGACAAGGCATCTGTGGATGTCAATACCTCGAGCTGACAAGACAAGGCATCTGTGGATGTCAATACCTCAAGCTGACAAGACAAGGCATCTGTGGATGTCAATACCTCAAGCTGACAAGACAAGGCATCTGTGGATGTCAATACCTCAAGCTGACAAGACAAGGCATCTGTGGATGTCAATACCTCAAGCTGACAAGACAAGGCATCTTTGGATGTCAATACCTCAAGCTGACAAGACAAGGCATATGTGGATGTCAATACCTCAAGCTGACAAGACAAGGCATCTGTATATGTCAATACCTCAAGCTGACAAGACAAGGCATCTGTGGATGTCAATACCTCAAGCTGACAAGACAAGGCATCTGTGGATGTCAATACCTCAAGCTGACAAGACAAGGCATCTGTGGATGTCAATACCTCAAGCTGACAAGACAAGGCATCTGTGGATGTCAATACCTCAAGCTGACAAGACAAGGCATCTGTGGATGTCAATACCTCAAGCTGACAAGACAAGGCATCTGTGGATGTCAATACCTCAAACTGACAAGACAAGGCATCTGTGGATGTCAATACCTCAAGCTGACAAGACAAGGCATCTGTGGATGTCAATACCTCAAGCTGACAAGACAAGGCATCTGTGGATGTCGATACCTCAAGCTGACAAGACAAGGCATCTGTGGATGTCAATACCTCAAGCTGACAAGACAAGGCATCTGTGGATGTCAATACCTCAAGCTGACAAGACAAGGCATCTGTGGATGTCAATACCTCAAGCTGACAAGACAAGGCATCTGTGGATGTCAATACCTCAAGCTGACAAGACAAGGCATCTGTGGATGTCAATACCTCAAGCTGACAAGACAAGGCATCTGTGGATGTCAATACCTCAAGCTGACAAGACAAGGCATCTGTGGATGTCAATACTTCAAGCTGACAAGACAAGGCATCTGTGGATGTCAATACCTCAAGCTGACAAGACAAGGCATCTGTGGATGTCAATACCTCAAGCTGACAAGACAAGGCATCTGTGGATGTCAATACCTCAAGCTGACAAGACAAGGCATCTGTGGATGTCAATACCTCAAGCTGACAAGACAAGGCATCTGTGGATGTCAATACCTCAAGCTGACAAGACAAGGCATCTGTGGATGTCAATACCTCAAGCTGACAAGACAAGGCATCTGTGGATGTCAATACCTCAAGCTGACAAGACAAGGCTTCTGTGGATGTCAATACCTCAAGCTGACAAGACAAGGCATCTGTGGATGTCAATATCTCAAGCTGACAAGACAAGGCATCTGTGGATGTCAATACCTCAAGCTGACAAGACAAGGCATCTGTGGATGTCAATACCTCAAGCTGACAAGACAAGGCATCTGTGGATGTCAATACCTCAAGCTGACAAGACAAGGCATCTGTGGATGTCAATACCTCAAACTGACAAGACAAGGCATCTGTGGGTGTCAATACCTCAAGCTGACAAGACAAGGCATCTGTGGATGTCAATACCTCAAGCTGACAAGACAAGACATCTGTGGATGTCAATACCTCAAGCTGACAAGACAAGGCATCTGTGGATGTCAATACCTCAAGCTGACAAGACAAGGCATCTGTGGATGTCAATACCTCAAGCTGACAAGACAAGGCATCTGTGGATGTCAATACTTCAAGCTGACAAGACAAGGCATCTGTGGATGTCAATACCTCAAGCTGACAAGACAAGGCATCTGTGGATGTCAATACCTCAAGCTGACAAGACAAGGCATCTGTGGATGTCAATACCTCAAGCTGACAAGACAAGGCATATGTGGATGTCAATACCTCAAGCTGACAAGACAAGGCATCTGTGGATGTCAATACCTCAAGCTGACAAGACAAGGCATCTGTGGATGTCAATACCTCAAGCTGACAAGACAAGGCATCTGTGGATGTCAATACCTCAAGCTGACAAGACAAGGCATCTGTGGATGTCAATACCTCAAGCTGACAAGACAAGGCATATGTGGATGTCAATACCTCAAGCTGACAAAACAAGGCTTCTGTGGATGTCAATACCTCAAGCTGACAAGACAAGGCATCTGTGGATGTCAATACCTCAAGCTGACAAGACAAGGCATCTGTGGATGGCAATACCTCAAGCTGACAAGACAAGGCATCTGTGGATGTCAATACCTCAAGCTGACAAGACAAGGCATCTGTGGATGTCAATACCTCAAGCTGATAAGACAAGGCATCTGTGGATGTCAATACCTCAAGCTGACAAGACAAGGCATCTGTGGATGTCAATACCTCAAGCTGACAAGACAAGGCATCTGTGGATGTCAATACCTCAAGCTGACAAGACAATGCATCTGTGGATGTCAATACCTCAAGCTGACAAGACAAAGCATCTGTAGATGTCAATACCTCAAGCTGACAAGACAAGGCATCTGTGGATGTCAATACCTCAAGCTGACAAGACAAGGCATCTGTGGATGTCAATACCTCAAGCTGACAAGACAAGGCATCTGTGGGTGTCAATACCTCAAGCTGACAAGACAAGGCATCTGTGGGTGTCAATACCTCAAGCTGACAAGACAAGGCATCTGTGGGTGTCAATACCTCAAGCTGACAAGACAAGGCATCTGTGGGTGTCAATACCTCAAGCTGACAAGACAAGGCATCTGTGGGTGCCAATACCTCAAGCTGACAAGACAAGGCATCTGTGGGTGTCAATACCTCAAGCTGACAAGACAAGGCATCTGTGGATATCAATACCTCAAGCTGACAAGACAAGGCATCTGTGGATGTCAATACCTCAAGCTGACAAGACAAGGCATATGTGGATGTCAATACCTCAAGCTGACAAGACAAGGCATCTGTGGATGTCAATACCTCAAGCTGACAAGACAAGGCATCTGTGGATGTCAATACCTCAAGCTGACAAGACAAGGCATCTGTGGATATCAATACCTCAAGCTGACAAGACAAGGCATCTGTGGATGTCAATACCTCAAGCTGACAAGACAAGGCATATGTGGATGTCAATACCTCAAGCTGACAAGACAAGGCATCTGTGGATGTCAATACCTCAAGCTGACAAGACAAGGCATCTGTGGATGTCAATACCTCAAGCTGACAAGACAAGGCATCTGTGGATGTCAATACCTCACGCTGACAAGACAAGGCATCTGTGGGTGTCAATACCTCAAGCTGACAAGACAAGGCATCTGTGGATGTCAATACCTCAAGCTGACAAGACAAGGCATCTGTGGATGTCAATACCTCAAGCTGACAAGACAAGGCATCTGTGGATGTCAATACCTCAAGCTGACAAGACAAGGCATCTGTGGATGTCAATACCTCAAGCTGACAAGGCAAGGCATCTGTGGATGTCAATACCTCAAGCTGACAAGACAAGGCATCTGTGGATGTCAATACCTCAAGCTGACAAGACAAGGCATCTGTGGGTGTCAATACCTCCAGCTGACAAGATAAGGCATCTGTGGATGTCAATACCTCCAGCTGACAAGATAAGGCATCTGTAGATGTCAATACCTCAAGCTGACAAGACAAGGCATCTGTGGATGTCAATACCTCAAGCTGACAAGACAAGGCATCTGTGGATGTCAATACCTCCAGCTGACAAGATAAGGCATCTGTGGATGTCAATACCTCGAGCTAACGAGACAAGGTCTCTGTCAATAACCTCGAGCTAACGAGACAAGGTCTCTGTCATTAACCTCGAGCTAACAAGACAAGGTCTCTGTGGATGTCAATAACCTCGAGCTAACAAGACAAGGTCTCTGTGGATGTCAATAACCTCGAGCTAACAAGACAAGGTCTCTGTCATTAACCTCGAGCTAACAAGACAAGGTCTCTGTGGATGTCAATAACATCGATCTAACAAGAAGAAATTGTAGGAGTTGACATAATGGCTCTAGAGACGAAACTCCGCATTTTCAATCTGTACGGACCACCAAACAGAGACCTATCGCTCTCGAGTATGGAGGTCAGAGACTCCAACTGCATAGTAGTTGGAGATTTCAACAGCCACTCGGAGAGATGGGGATACTCTGACACAGACAGTAGAGGTGACGAAGTGGAAGATTGGGAGATAGATGCAAATCTCTCCCTAATCAATAGGCCGGAGGACAGCCCTAGCTTCTATTCAAGAACATGGCATACCACCTCGACTCCAGATTTGGCCTTCTCCACACAGGACATACACTATAAAATAGACCGCCAGGTGCTAAACCAACTGGCAGGTAGCGACCACAGGCCGATCAGGCTAACCATTGACATGGAAGTAGGCCCACAGGAAACAAAACCGCTCCCACGTTGGAATTACAAACGAGCCGACTGGGACAGATTTGCAATCCTGACAGATGGGCTGTGTGAAACCATCAACACACGAAACACCAAAATGAAGCCCATGGTAGAGAGCCTAAGCAAGGCAATAATGCAAGCCGCCACTGAAACCATCCCAAGAGGAGCTAGGAAAAACTATAAGCCCTACTGGAATGATGAGTTACAGAAAGTGGAAGATGCAGTAACAAATGCTAGAAACATGGCAGAACGAGAAAAATCCGTGGAGGCAAACATCGCCCTCAAAGCCGCCGCGGCGAAGTACAAACACACTCTCAAGCAAACAGCAAGAGAAAGTTGGAAAAATAAAACGGAAAGTTTAAACCTGGACAAAGAAGGGAACAAGCTATGGAAGCTAGTCAGAGCCATGAACGACGAAACCCCGTCAAATAAACAAATTACTATCAAGCAAGGCGAGAACTTGATCACAGGCAAGAAAGCCGCAAACGCCTTTGTCGATCACTATGCCAGAGCAAACCACATCGAGGTCCCTGCAGATAAGCATACAGACATTAGCGAAGAGCTAAAGGGGCACGAAAACATAAATACGGCTCCTGAAGAGCACATGATGGCCAAACTAACAATGCGCGAAATGGAAGAGGCTATGAGAACACTAAAGAGAAGGAAATCTCCCGGAAAAGACGGGATAACAAACGAAATGCTGATGGGGCTGGGCCAAACAGCGAAGGAAAAACTACTGTCAGTCCTGAACCAAAGCTGGAAAAGGGGTATTGTACCCCAGGCATGGAAAGATGCAATACTGGTACCAGTACCAAAAACAGGAAAGGACAAAACAGATCCGAATGGATACAGGCCCATAAGCCTACTGAGCTGTGTCGGCAAGCTGATGGAACGGATGATAAACACCAGACTGATGTGGCATCTGGAAGAAAAACGAATACTAATTCCACAGCAAGCCGGCTTTAGACAGCACAGATCCACTGAGGACCAGGTCATCCTCATAGCCCAGGAGATAGAAGATGCCTACCAGGCACAGAAACACACAGTAGCTGTTTGGGTGGATCTGGAAAAGGCATTTGACAAAGTCTGGAAGGATGGACTTAGAGTCAAGCTAAGAAGAAGTGATGTTTGTGGGAAGATGTACAAGTGGATCAACCACTACCTCAAACAAAGAACGGTCAGAGTCCAAGTACAAGGGCAGATGAGCAAAAAGGTGACACTCGAGCAGGGAGTACCCCAAGGGGGAGTACTGTCACCCACACTCTTCCTGGTATATATAAACGATATTACAGAGAATATACCAAGAAGAGTCCATAGCTCAATGTTTGCAGACGATCTGGCTATGTGGACCTCTGAAAAGAATCTCACCATAGCAAGAAATCGGATGCAAACGGCCCTAACATCGCTGGAAGAGTGGGCGAACTCATGGCTGGTCAAAATAAACGAGGAGAAAACCACGTGCACAATATTCTCGCTCTCATTAAAACCCCAAAGTACCAAACTAAGCCTAAATGGCAAAATCCTGCAGCCAAACGACAACCCAACCTATCTGGGAGTCACATTTGATCGGCGCATGACATGGAAAAGTCAGATTGAGAGAAACCGAATGAAAGCCAGAGAAAGAATGGCGATCATGAGGAAACTTGCTGGCACAAGCTGGGGAGCAGACGAAGGCATACTAAAGAAACTGTACACTGGAAGAGTGAGACCAGTTCTCGAGTATGGCATCGCGGCATGGACAACAGCAGCGAAGGCGAACTTCGATAAAGTTAACAAACTTCAAAACCAAGCCATGAGAATCATAACTGGTGGCATGAAGTCAACGCCAATTGTAGAACTTGAAAAGATTACAAAACTGCAATCCATGACCGACAGAAGAGACTGCAGAGCCCAGCTGCAGTCAGAGAAACTCCGAAGACTGACGGACCATCCAATGTACCAGAGGCTAAACAATTTGGGAACTGGGAAACTAAAGCGGAGAAACTTTGCAGAAATAGCCAAAGCAAAGATGCACGAAGATCCCATAAACGCACTAACAACACCAAAACCCATCACTACTGTACGAAAACCTACTTGGAGGCAGGATATATTTCCAGAGGTGGTAGAAAATATACCAGGTATTGCAAACAAAAACTGCCAGACCGAAAAAGAAAGGAGAGACACTACCTTAAGCTTCATAACGAAAAGCTACCCAAGCATGGACTGGACCCATGCATACACCGACGGCTCTGTAACAAACACTACACAGAACGGAGGGGCAGGAGCATTCCTGAACCTACCAAATGGCAGAAAAATAACACTGTCATTCGCTACTGGTAAGTACACGAGCAATTTCAGAGCAGAGGCAGAGGCACTGAGGGCGGCAGTGGAAGAAATGGTAACACACAGTGAAAATGAGAGCCATATAGTCCTGCTGACAGATGCTCTCGAAGTAGTCACAGCGCTAAAAAGCCAGAAAAACACTGAGCTTAATGACTTAAGAGCAGCACTCTGCAAACTGTGCCAACAGTCCGCACCAAAAAGGGTAGTGGTACAGTGGGTTCCGTCACACTGCAACATCCAAGGCAACGAGGAGGCAGACAGACTGGCAAAAGAAGGTGCAAGGCTACCACAAATAGATACCAGTATGACGTACGAAGAGTCAAAACGGCTTATCAAAGCCAGGTACATGTCCAAATGGGAAACCGAACATACTGGTTACACCAAAAACGATGCCTATTACCAGTTGAACCGAAGAGAGCAGGTCGTTGTCTTCAGACTTCGCACTGGCCACAACAGACTGAGGTACCACCTCTTCAACAAATTGAAGATAGGGTGTACCGACGAATGCCCGTGCGGTACTGGTAAAATGACCACTGAACATCTGCTGCAGAACTGCCCGACATACGAGGATCAGAGAGAGCAGATGTGGCCATTGCCAGTGGAACTGCAAGACAAGCTCTATGGTAGTGGCGAGAGTCTCAGGATGACCGCCGCTTTTTTCGAGAAAATAATGGTTACTGTCTGACTGTGTACGCAGAAGAAGAAGAAGAAGATCTAACAAGACAACGTCTCTGTGGATGTCAATAACATCGAGCTAACAAGACAACGTCTCTGTGGATGTCAATAACTTCGAGCTAACGAGATAAGGTCTCTGTGGATGTCACAAACCTCGAGCTAACGAGGTAAGGTCTCAGTCAACAACCTCGCGCTGACGAATGTTTTATTTAAATATGAACCTTTTGACGTCTGCTAGCGTGTGACGAAGAAACATATTCGTGAATTCTCTGACTGTTAAGATGTTGCTAGCGAGTGTGTCTTATCCAATTGATATCGCTCTATAATCTTCATCTGCTTTAGTTTCTTTCTGGTATTATTCTCACATCTATCCATTTGATTGGTGCGCAGTGAAGACATCTGCCGATGGCGGTGTGCAGAATGTAGGTGATGTTCTTGGTAACATGTCAGGTATTCTAGATCAAGGCCTGCAGATTGGGCATGGTTTATTGGTAACATGTCAGGTATTCTAGGTCAATGTCTGCAAATTAGACATGATTTCTCAGTAACAAGTCAAGTATTCTACGGTAGATCACGGTCAGTTAATAATATATGGTATCTTGGTAGCATGTCAAGTATTTTAGGTCAAGGTCTGCAGATTAGACAAGATTTCTCGGTAACATTCCACGTTTACGAAACATTGGAATTGAGACCTGTTTTACGTTAGTGTTGAAAAGTGTAGAAACTAGATTCTGTATTGAAAATATAGCAAGGGTCACATTTCCGTTGCACATATGACAGATGTGTAGCCTGTTGGAACCATTTTCAATTATAGTTAGAACTAAACTAAACACTTAGCATTTGGTGTCTGGGCGTTTGGTTAGCTTTTCATATCAAAGTATCAAGTTCGATCCATGTTCTCAACACGGTCTCATTTCAACCAACTATATATGGATACCTGTCATACTGTTATGATATTAAATGCAGCCAACAAGGTAACTGGTCACTCCACCAAGCACAATGAAGTCTTCAACACCTGATTTTCAACAGCATTGTCTGCTTTGGGACTAAGTACAAGAGTTTGCTACTAGAGCAAATCATGTATTTAACTGTGATAACAAGTACCAGTATCATGTCTCACCTCCATAATCTATGAGCAGATAAGGGCCAGGCGACCACGACGCAGCGCTCCAAGGTAATAACCACAACCATGAAGGTAGCACAAGTCCATGCTACATGAGGAACTGGGTAAGCTACGCTGTGGGGAGAGAAGAGTTTTGTCTGGGAGCTGTGAAACTACATAAAGTATGTCTGGGAGCTGTGAAACTATATTAAGTGTGTCTGGGAGCTGTGAAACTATATTAAGTGTGTCTGGGAGCTGTGAAACTACATTAAGTGTGTCTGGGAGCTGTGACACTATATTAAGTGTGTCTAGGAGCATTTAAACTACATTAAGTGTGTCTGGGAGCGATTAAACTACATTAAGTGTCTGGGAGCTGTGAAACTACATTTAGTGTGTCTGGGAGCTGTGAAACTACATTAAGTGTGTCTAGGAGCTGTGAAACTACATAAAGTGTGTATGGGAGCTGTGAAACTACATTAAGTGTGTCTAGGAGCATTTAAACTACATTAAGTGTGTATGGGAGCGATTAAGCTACATTAAGTGTGTCTGGGAGCTGTGAAACTACATTAAGTGTGTCTAAGAGATTTAAAACTACATTAAGTGTGTCTGGGAACTCTGAAACTACATTAAGTGTGTCTAAGAGATTTAAAACTACATTAAGTGTGTCTGGGAACTGTAAAACTACATTAAGTGTGTCTAGCAGCTTTTAAACTACATTAAGTGTGTCTGGGGGCAGTGTGATTAAACCCACTTAAATTAATATTTTAATATATAATTTCCTGAATACCCATTGAAATAATTTGCATGGCTGTCACAAGATGTACTAATATTTGTAATCATATGTCTCTGTTTTCTTGTGAGCTCACCTTTACTTCTGACCGCTCACCTTCTGTTTTCAGCCTTCGTTTCATAGAACTAGATTCCACCATTTTTCTCTCTTCACGCAGTCTTACTTTCATGCACACACACAGACACAGACACAGATACACAGACAGAGAGAGAGAGAGAGAGAGAGAGAGAGAGAGAGAGAGATAGAGAGAGAGAGACGTACACACACACACGCACACACACAGACACAGATACACAGAGAGACACACATAGACACAGAGAGAGAGAGAGAGAGATAGAGAGAGAGAGAGACGTACACACACACACGCACACACACAGACACAGAGACACACATAGACACAGAGCGAGAGAGAGAGAGAGAGACGTACACACGCACACGCACACACACAGATACACAGAGAGACACACATAGACACAGAGAGAGAGAGAGAGAGACGTACACACGCACACGCACACACACAGACACAGATACACAGAGAGACACACATAGACACACAGAGAGAGAGAGAGAGAGAGACGTACACACGCACACGCACACACACACACACAGATACACAGAGAGACACACATAGACAGAGAGAGAGAGATAGAGACGTACACACGCACACGCACACACACACACACACACACACACAGACACAGATACACAGAGACACACATAGACAGAGAGAGAGAGAGAGAGAGAGAGAGAGAGAGAGACGTACACACGCACACACACACACACTCGTCTAATCTCCTCTTTCATCTCAAACATATCTACCAACACTCACCAATATACGGGCAATATGAATGTCTTATAACGTTCAGAAATAAGACCTCCTCTTGTCATGTAGGACAAGTTTTCTAGGAAAAGCTCAGACACCAGGAACACTATATCGAATGCCTCTAGGCAGATGAGGAGAAACGGGGCCGACGAACTGCTTCGAGAGGTCCTAGAACAGCAGAGGGTCAAACATAGCCGGTGTTAGCTTACTGAATGATTAAATGCGGCTGGTACAGGATAGATAAAGGTTAAAGGTTAAATATACATTTGGTGAGCGTGGCGATAACTTACTACACATATGGTTGTCTGTGGTACAGCTGCGAGAGTAGCTATGGCACAGCTGTGAGAGTAGCTATGGCACAGCTGTTAGAGTAACTATGGCACAATTGTGAGAGTAGCTATGGCACAGCTGTGATATTAATTATGGCACAGCTGTGAGAGTAGCTATAGCACAGCTGTGAGAGAAACTATGGCACAGCTGTGAGAGTAACTATAACCATGACATCAGCTAGAGTAGCTATAACCATGACATCAGTTAGAGTAATTATGGCATCAGTTAGAGTAAATATGGCATCAGTTAGAGTAACCATGACATCAGTTAGAGTAACTATCGTATCAGTAAGAGTAACTATGGTATCAGAAAGAGTAACTATGGTATCAGAGAAACTATGACGTATGTTAGAGTAACCATGACATCAGTTAGAGTAACTATGGTATCAGTAAGAGTAACTATGGTATCAGAGAAACTATGACATTAGTTAGAGTAACTATGGCATCAGTTGGAGTAACTGTGACATCAGTTAGAGTAACCATGACATCAGTTAGAGTAACCATGACATCAGTTAGAGTAACTATGGCATCAGTTAGAGTAACTATGGTATCAGTTAGAGTAACTGTGACATCAGTTAGAGTAACTATGGTATCAGTAAGAGTAACTATGGTATCAGTTGGAGTAACTGTGACATCAGTTAGAGTAACTATGGTATCAGTAAGAGTAACTATGGTATCAGTTGGAGTAACTATGGTATCAGTTAGAGTAACTGTGACATCAGGTAGAGTAACTGTGACATCAGGTAGAGTAACTATGGTATCAGTTAGAGTAACAGTGACATCAGGTAGAGTAACTATGGCATCAGTAAGAGTAACTATGGTATCAGTTGGAGTAAATATGGTATCAGTTAGAGTAACTATGGTATCAGTTAGAGTAACTGTGACATCAGTTTGGAGTAACTATGGTATCAGTTAGAGTAACTGTGACATCAGTTAGAGTAACTATGGTATCAGTTAGAGTAACTATGGTATCAGAGTAACTATGGTATCAGTTAGAGTAACTATAGTATCAATTAGAGTAACTATGGTATCAGAGTAACTATGGTATCAGTTAGAGTAACTATGGTATAAGTTAGAGTAACTATGGTATCAATTAGAGTAACTATGGTATCAGTTAGAGTAACTATGGTTTCAGTTAGAGTAACTGTGACATCAGTTAGAGTAACTATGTGTATTTATTCAGCGGTGGTAGCTGTAGTAATTTGTTGTACATGATGATGATGTTACTACCCATGCAGATCTATTTCAATTGTCTTCTCCAAGATTCTTTTAAGACTGCAGTGTGTATATTCTTGACTCCTGTTTACCCAGATGATGGATCTTAAGCTTGCGTGCCGGGCCACATGCCGCCTGCAAAGCTGTTTTCTTTCAGATAGATTGGTACGAATATAGAGAATAGTATGTTATTCTATAGGTAAGGTATATATTTTTCCAAAAGAGAGAAGATATCGTTGTCAGTTTAATGTGTACAACAGAGATTGTAAAACACAACAACACTAATAACAGAAAGTGACCAGGGCACTTGATAAACATGAAGTTAACAGCAAAAGTGCATATAATGCTCAATTGTCCAATTGATATTCGCGTGGGCAGATTTCGTCAAATTCTTTCACGTTCGACCAATTCCAGTGCACAAGTACGTTTTCGCGAAAAGTTTTAAGTAATTCAGTTTGTTATCTTGGCTTTCCCCCATCGGGTTGGTGGCATATTCGTTTCCAGCTAAATGGATCTCTTATCTTGGAGAAATCAAATCAATGAGGTGACATGTGCTCCCACCCGCCCTGGGTCTCTGCCATTATTTATGACGATATTTATGGCTGCTAGTGACTAGTGAAGATACCCACTATGAAGGGGCTGCAATTCGTTGTTGCTAACTGTCAGTTGTTCTTCCCCCTGAAACCATTTGTAAACATAACAATCTGAAGTAGCATTGATCAGTATTTTAAAATTATGCTCCTGCACAATCATTTGATCTAAATGAGAATCCTCGTTGATAGAGAGAAAAAAAAACACATTTCCTACATAAAATGATTGTTTCAAATTTGCACAAAACGTTAAGTTTCAGACCAGCACTGAATTTCTCTTCAAAAAATACGTCAGCTTAAAAAGTCTCTAGTTGGTTGCCGATACGATTCAATGTTTGGCTGGACAAAATGATGTCGCTTGGAAAATAGGAGAGGGCAAAGTTCTGAAGCTGAAACAAACGTGTCAAACATCGAAATGTCGTACAGAATATTAACAGGAAGTTGTAATAATTGCACCTACGTGATATACCTCAGATGATCTCATATGTTTTGGGGGGAAAAGAAGAAAAATTACAAAGGTGTGGCCCACGGAATAAAAGATTTGTCCTCGTGCGTTTCTAGGGCTGGTTTGCCCCCTTGTATTGTATGGTACGGATCGTGCAAACAATGCGGTTATACTTAGTTTTCCATGTTTGTTTAAGTCAATATTAGGGCACCGCGACCGTTGTGTGGACTTGCCTTCATTTGCGTCACCTCATGGTGGGTGTCATGCCATAACATGAAACAGCGCAGTTCTTATCAGTAGGTCAAGTCTGGTATAAAGGCGTTTTCATTTCCTGAGTTCTGCTGGGTGTCTCATCTCTTGTAGTGGTGGACAGGACAGCAAGTGATGTCCTGTTTGAGGAGGGGCTGTCTCATATCTTGTAGTGCTGGACAGGACAGCAAGTGATGTCCTGTTTGAGGAGGGGCTGTCTCATATCTTGTAGTGCTGGACCGAACAGCAATTGGTGTCCTACTGATTGAGGAGGACCTGTCTCATCTCTTCTTTTAGTGCTGGATATGACAGCTGTCTATATGCCCTGTTATCCACTGTATGAAGATGTTTATATGCCCTGCCATCCACTGATGAAGGTTTATTGTGATGCCGTGTTCGGATTCATAGTTACAGCATGTGGGCTTCACAAGTGTCTGTTTTTATAAAATATGTATCTATGAAGGGGAGGGGGGTGGTGTGAGGGAGGGGGATGATGGCGTTATATGTCGCAGTGATTGTAGCTTCAAAAGCTGATACGTCACTTATGGCATGAATCATATCCTCGCCATGTTTTGGAAGAGACAACCTTCAAGGTGAGTTCTTCAACATTGCTCAATATTGACATGAATTTTGGGAGCAGCAAATCTAGCGCTTGTTTTTGTTTTTTTAAATCTATCTACTGTCAGTTTAAGCGAAGGACATATGGGGGCTCTGATACATGTTGTGTAAGATGTTTTGGTCTGCCCTGCCCCCTCTACCACCCCCATCCATCAAGTTGTACTACCCAGATGGTCATAAAGCTTAGCTTTCTTGTTCATGTACATAGCCGGTAAGCTTCTTTCTTTTGGACCCAGCTGTGGTCCCAGGTAGGTTGGGTTGGTTTCATGTGCCAGATCTGTACCCAGCTGTGGACCATGGTAGGTTGGATTGGCTTCATGTGTCAGCTCTGTACCCAGCTGTGGACCATGTTATTTTAGATTGGCTTCATGTGTCAGCTCTGTACCAGCTGTGTACCCATGTAGGTTGGATTGGCTTCATGTGTCAGCTCTGTACCCAGCTGTAGTCCCAGGTAGGTTGGGTTGGCTTCATGTGTCAGCTCTGTACCCAGCTGTGGTCCCAGGTAGGTTGGGTTGGTTTCATGTGTCAGATCTGTACCCAGCTGTGGTCCCAGGTAGGTTGGATTGGCTTCATGTGTCAGCTCTGTACCAGCTGTGTACCCATGTAGGATGGATTGGCTTCATGTGTCAGCTCTGTACCCAGCTGTGGTCCCAGGTAGGTTGGGTTGGTTTCATGTGTCAGCTCTGTACCCAGCTGTGGTCCCAGGTAAGTTGGATTGGTTTCATGTGTCAGCTCTTTACCCAGATGTGGACACATGTAGGTTGGGTCGGTTTCCTGTACAAGCTTTGTATTATCTAGCTGCTGGTTTCATGTGTCACCTCTGTACACAGCTGTACAGTCATGTAGGTTGGGTCGTTTTCCTGTACCAGCTTTGTATTATCTAGCTGCTGGTTTCATGTGTCACCTCTGTACCCAGCTGTACAGTCATGTAGGTTGGGTCGGTTTCCTGTACCAGCTTTGTATTATCTAGCTGCTGGTTTCTCTAGGCGCTGCAATCATTTTTTAATATTTGCATTTTTTTTTTGTTTCGCGCAATTTCCTGTTTTTCCATATCTTATTAATAAAGTGTTAATTGTTTGTTGGTCTATTCCACATAATTTTGTAGCCATAACGTTAGGTACCTGGTCTAGTCAGTGTGTCTCCACAGCTTAGATACCTGATAATGTCAGAGTGCCTTCCACAGCTTAGATACCTGGTGATGTCAGTGTGTCTCCACAGATTAGATACCTGGTCTAGTCAGTGTGTCTCCACAGCTTAGATACCTGGTCTGGTCAGGGTGTCTTCAACAGCTTAGATACCTGGTGATGTCAGTGTGTCTCCACAGATTAGATACCTGATGATGTCAGTGTGTCTCCACAGCTTAGATATCTGATGATGTCAGTGTGTCTTCCACAGCTTAGATACCTGACAATGTCAGTGTGTCTTCCACAGTTTAGATAGCTGATGATGTCAGTGTGCCTTCCACAGCTTAGATACCTGATGGTGTCAGTGTGTCTTCCACAGTTTAGATACCTGATGATGTCAATGTGTCATCCACAGCTTAGATACCTGACGATGTCAATGTGTCTTCACTGTATAGATACCTGACAATGTCAGTGTGTCTTCCACAGCTTAGATACCTGACAATGTCAGTGTGTCTTCCACAGCTTAGATACCTGATGGTGTCAGTGTGTCTTCCACAGCTTAGATACCTGATGGTGTCAGTGTGTCTTCCACAGTTTAGATACCTGACAATGTCAATGTGTCTTCACTGTTTAGATACCTGATGATGTCAATGTGTCTTCCACAGCTTAGATACCTGATGATGTCAATGTGTCTTCCACAGCTTAGATACCTGATGATGTCAATGGGTCTCCACTGTTTAGATACCTGACAATGTCAGTGTGTCTTCCACAGCTTAGATACCTGACAATGTCAGTGTCTTTCACAGCTTAGATACCTGACAATGTCAGTGTGTCTTCCACAGCTTAGAATAATAATGTCAGTGTGCCTTCCACAGCTTAGATACCTGATAATGTCAGTGTGTCTTCCACAGCTTAGATACCTGACAATGTCAGTGTGTCTTCCACAGCTTAGATACCTGATTTGGTCAGTGTGCCTTCTAAAGCTTTTATCTTGAAATGCTGGACTGCAGCTCTGCTAGGATGAATTCTTGGTCCATAATTTGGCTTTCTGCCATAAATGCTTTAATGATATACTTCGTGAGTTTTGTAAAGGCTTTGTCTAAGTTTTTTATTGTGTTTTCTTTGTGTTTACTTCAAGAAAGTATTTGTTTAATGCTCTGACTTTTCTGTTTTCTGTAAAAGATGTTTTCTTTAGAAGGTGCAGGCTGGTAATTTTTTCTAGGTTTCCGCTGTGCAGTTTCAAAGTGTTCCTGTCATTCTCTACCATTTTCTCTCCGTGTTTCTTGCTTTGCTTTCTTACTCACAAGTTTAACTCCGGCTGTTAGTTTGATGTCTGCTATTTTATTGACTAATTCAGGTTTTGTCTCGACTTCTTTTCTTGTCTTGGACCTCATCTTTACCAGATTCTCTAATTCGATTCTCTAGAAGATGTTCCAGAAGATGTTCCAGAAGTTGTTCCAGAAGATGTTCCAGAAGATACTACAGAAGATGTCCCAGAAGATACTCCAGAAGATGTTCCAGAAGATACTCCAGAAGATGTTCCCCAAGATGCTCCAGACGAAGTTCCAGAAGATGTCACAGACGTTGTTCCAGAAGATGATCCAGAAGGTGCTCCAGAAGTTGTTCCAGAAGATGTTCTAGAAGATGTTCCAGAAGATGCTCCAGAAGATACTGTACCATTTCCTGGTACTTGTAGGTTGGGATCACTCAGCTGTCTGTAGAATTGCAAGGGTTACTCTCCCACTCAGGGCTGATATCGTCATTCATGGCGACTTAATAAAGGAGACGGTCCCTCGTGTGTCTGTACAGCTCTCAGCTAAGGAGCCGGTCCCTCGTGTGTCTGTACAGCTATCAGCTAAGGAGCCGGTCCCTCGTGTGTCTGTACAGCTCTCAGCTAAAGAGCCGGTCCCTCGTGTGTCTGTACAGCTCTCAGCTAAGGAGCCGATCCCTCGTGTGTCTGTACAGCTCTCAGCTAAGGAGCCGGTCCCTCGTGTGTCTGTACAGCTCTCAGCTAAGGAGACGGCCACTCGTGTGTCTGTACAGCTCTCAGCTAAAGAGCCGGTACCTCGTGTGTCTGTACAGCTCTCAGCTAAGGAGCCGGTCCCTCGTGTGTCTGTACAGCTCTCAGCTAAGGAGCCGGCCACTTGTGTGTCTGTACAGCTCTCAGCTAAGGAGCCGGCCACAAGTGTGTGTGTACAGCTGTCAGCTAAGGAGCCGGCCACCCGTGTGTCTGTACAGCTCTCCGCTAAGGAGTCGGCCACTCGTGTGTCTGTACAGCTCTCAGCTAAGGAGCCGGTCCCAAGTGTGTCTGTACAGCTCTCAGCTAAGGAGCCGGCCACTGGTGTGTCTGTATAGCTCTCAGCTAACGAGCCGGCCATTCGTGTGTCTGTACAGCTCTCAGCTAAGGAGCCGGCCACTCGTGTGTATGTACAGCTCTCAGCTAAGGAGCCGGCCACTCGTGTGTCTGTACAGCTAAGGAGTCGGCCACGTGTGTATCTGTACAGCTCTCAGCTAAGGAGTCGGCCACGTGTGTGTCTGTACAGCTCTCAGCTAAGGAATCGGCCACGTGTGTGTCTGTACAGCTCTCAGGTAAGGAGTCGGCCACTCGTGTGTCTGTACAGCTCTCAGCTAAGGAGCCGGCCACTCGTGTGTCTGTACAGCTCTCAGCTAAGGAGTCGGCCACTCGTGTGTCTGTACAGCTCTCAGCTAAGGAGCCGGTCCCTCGTGTGTCTGTACAACTCTCAGCTAAGGAGCCGTCCACTCGTGTGTCTGTACAACTCTCAGCTAAGGAGCCGGCCACCCGTGTGTCTGTACAGCTCTCCGCTAAGGAGTCGGCCACTCGTGTGTCTGTACAGCTCTCAGCTAAGGAGCCGGTCCCTAGTGTGTCTGTACAGCTCTCAGCTAAGGAGCCGGCCACTCGTGTGTCTGTACAGCTCTCAGCTAACGAGCCGGCCATTCGTGTGTCTGTACAGCTCTCAGCTAATGAGCCGGCCACTCGTGTGTATGTACAGCTCTCAGCTAAGGAGCCGGCCACTCGTGTGTCTGTACAGCTCTCAGCTAAGGAGCCGGCCACTCGTGTGTCTTTACAGCTAAGGAGTCGGCCACGTGTGTATCTGTACAGCTCTCAGCTAAGGAGTCGGCCACGTGTGTGTCTGTACAGCTCTCAGCTAAGGCGTCGGCCACGTGTGTGTCTGTACAGCTCTCAGCTAAGGAGTCGGCCACTCGTGTGTCTGTACAGCTCTCAGCTAAGGAGCCGGCCATTCGTGTGTCTGTACAGCTCTCAGCTAAGGAGTCGGCCACTCGTGTGTCTGTACAGCTCTCAGCTAAGGAGCCGGTCCCTCGTGTGTCTGTACAACTCTCAGCTAAGGAGCTGTCCACTCGTGTGTCTGTACAGCTCTCAGCTAAGGAGCCGGCCACTCGTGTGTCTGTACAGCTAAGGAGTCGGACACGTGTGTGTCTGTACAGATCTCAGCTAAGGAGTCGGCCACGTGTGTGTCTGTACAGCTCTCAGCTAAGGAGTCGGCCACTCGTGTGTCTGTAAAGCTTTCAGCTAAGGAGTCGACCACACGTGTGTCTGTACAGCTCTCAGCTAAGGAGTCGGCCACTCGTGTGTCTGTAAAGTTCTCAGCTAAAGAACCGGTCCCTCATGTGTCTGTACAGCTTCTAGTTAAGGAGCCGGTCCCTCGTGTGTCTGTACAGCTCTCAGCTAAGGAGCCGGCCACTCGTGTGTCTGTACAGCTTCCAGCTAAGGAGCCGGTCCCTCAAATGTCTGTACAGTTTCCAGCTAAGGAGCCGGCCACTCGTGTGTCTGTACAGCTCTCAGCTAAGGAGCTGGTCACTCGTGTGTCTGTGCAGCTCTCAGCTAAGGAGCTGGTCCCTCATATGTATGTACAGCTTCCAGAGACCTTGCTGAAGAGGGTTGGTTTTGGACTTCTTATCTTTGAGGATGATAAGGTTTGAGGTGTTTCTCAATGTCTGACTGCTAAAGGTGTATCTTGATATCCCTAGAGCAGCAGATCAATGGCAAAGGGACGGGGTTCAACTCCAGTCAATTCAGCTATATATGGGTAACTGATTTACGGTCAGGCAAAGGAAAGGTAGAAAGGAAAGTAACTGGCCACCCCACCTAACAAGTTATGGTTTAGTGTACGTAAGTCTGTAACTTAACTTAACTTAACGTTTTTATATTGGTTTACAAGACTATACAAACTGTTAACAACCCATTTTCGTGGCGACCCCACCTAACAAGTTATGGTTTAGTGTACGTAAGTCTGTAACTTAACTTAACGTTTTTATATTGGTTCACAAGAGTATACAAACTGTTAACAACCCATTTTCGTGGCGACCCCACCTAACAAGTTATGGTTTAGTGTACGTAAGTCTGTAACTTAACTTAAATTAACGTTTTTATATTGGTTTACAAGACTATACAAACTGTTAACAACCCATTTTCGTGGCCACCCCACCTAACAAGTTATGGCTTAGTGTACGTAAGTCTGTAACTTAACTTCACTTAACGTTTTTATATTGGTTTACAAGACTATACAAACTGTTAACAACCCATTTTCTTGGCCACCCCACCTAACAAGTTATGGCTTAGTGTACGTAAGTCTGTAACTTAACTTAACTTAACGTTTTTATATTGGTTTACAAGACTATACAAACTGTTAACAACCCGTTTTCGTGGCCACCCCACCTAACAAGTTATGGCTTAGTGTACGTAAGTCTGTAACTTAACTTCACTTAACGTTTTTATATTGGTTTACAAGACTATACAAACTATTAACAACCCGTTTTCGTGGCCACCCCACCTAACAAGTTATGGCTTAGTGTACGTAAGTCTGTAACTTAACTTAACTTAACGTTTTTATATTGGTTTACAAGACTATACAAACTGTTAACAACCCGTTTTCGTGGCCACCCCACCTAACAAGTTATGGCTTATTGTACGTAAGTCTGTAACTTAACTTAACTTAACGTTTTTATATTGGTTTACAAGACTATACAAACTGTTAACAACCCGTTTTCGTTACATTTCCTTGCTCTAAAAGCTATTTGCACTCAATCTATTCTTAAATGCATTGATTCTCCCTGCCTCAACTACTTCCTGTGGAAATACATTCCAAGCATTCACCACTCTCTAACTAAAAAAATGTCACACTTTGTCGCTCTTTGCTGTATCCTTTCCGGCATATTTATATCCCCTCTACGGTAAGGAATCCAATCTAGGGCTAACTAATGCTTTATACAGTTTGACTATCACTTCCTTGCTCTTATGTTTCACATTCCTTTTTTTTATACCTAATATTGCATTTGCCTTTTTCACTGCAACCTGGACTTGCTCATTCACCTTACCTGTATGATCTATTATAACCCCTTTCCTTTTAGGTCCCTTTCCTTTTTTATCATTCTAAAATTTATTTCGCCCATTCTGTAATTATGTTCCATATTTGATCTACCCAAGTGGATGACTGTCCATTTATCTACATTAAACTCCATTTGCCAGCTTACAGACCATTCTAGAATTGTTTCTAAATCCGACCTAAATATATCCACTTTTGCTTTAGATGAGACACTACTGCATAGTTTTGTGTCATCAGCGAATTTGCAATCATGGATCCCATATCAATATCCAAATCGTTTATATATATCAAGAACAAAACTGAGCCTTGTGGCATTTCCGTTTTTATTTCATACCACTGAGAGTACTCCTTATTTATGGCCCCTCTCTGCCTTCTTCCGGTTAACCAATTTTCAAACCATTTGATAACTTCCCCACCTATTCCATCTGATTTTAACTTCCGAAATAATCTTTGATGAGGGGCTCTATCCAGGCCTTAACAAAATCTAGATAAATAACAGCTCCTTTTTCTATCATTTTAGTAACCTCTTCCATAAATTCTAATAGATTTGTTAAGCACGTCATTACTGACCAGCGGTTAAGTCTGCTAAAGGACTTCCTTTATATTCCTATTGGGGAGAGTGAACGTTGACATCGCATGAAATCACTGTTGGAATGACATCAGCATCCTTAAAGTGGACTTTACCCAATGCTCTTAGTGACCTACAGGTACAGTGTGTCATGTCTGGCTGGTAACTGCTCTTGGTGACCTACAGCTACAGCGTGTCACGTCTAGCTGGTCACTGCTATTGGTGACCTACAGCTACAGTGTGTCATGTCTAGCTGCTCACTGCTCTTGGTGACCTACAGCTACAGTGTGTCACGTCTAGCTGGTCACTGCTATTGGTGACCTACAGCTACAGTGTGTCATGTCTAGCTGGTCACTGCTCTTGGTGACCTACAGCTACAGCGTGTCATGTCTAGCTGGTCACTGCGCTCAATCTACTGTCTGCTACTTTATATTATCACACTGTTTCTTAATCTTTGTTGTTGTGATCTTCTCATTCTTCATACTAAATTTGGAATCACGACAATGGCTAGGAATAACAGTGCTATTGCACTAGCCAATGGCAAAGAAACATTACAAATATTACACCAGATACATATATAAATTAAAATGATTCTTCGACACTAGTAGAAACAAATACGGATGAGAATATGTCACCTAAAAACGATTACTACCAGTAAAGATAGTCACGTGGCACCCACTGATGTCAGGGACTTCATTGTGATATGCTTAAGTTTCGTTCCTCGCTGGTGTTCCCGTCCCCTAACAGTAGACCATGTACCCAATTACAACTGGGTTGACTGGATTGTGGTGATAACAGGTATCAAACCGTACCTTCACTATAAAAAAAACGAACGCTGTACTATCACTCTGCTGTTTAGACACTCACTTAACAATGTGAGGGCTAACTTTCGCAGTTCGGAAAAGCGTGCCAATGCCAACATTGCTATCACCAGTAGTGCCCAAGCTGAGGTTGGCCGAGGAGTGAAGATCACAACCCTCTAGACCAGTGGTGTTCAAGCTAAGGTTGGCCGAGGAGCAAAGATCACAACCCCCCAAACCAGTGGTGCCCAAGCTGAGGTTGGCTGAGGAGCGAAGATCACAACCCTCTAGACCAGTGGTGTTCAAGCTAAGGTTGGTCGAGGAGCGAAGATCACAACCCCCTAGACCAGTGGTGCCCAAGCTGAGGTTGGCCGAGGAGCGAAGATCACAACCCTCTAGACCAGTGGTGTTCAAGCTAAGGTTGGCCGAGGAGCGAAGATCACAACCCCCTAGACCAGTGGTGCCCAAGCTGACGTTGGCCGAGGAGCGAAGATCACAACCCCCTAGACCAGTGGTGCCCAAGCTGAGGTTGGCCGAGGAGCGAAGATCACAACCCCCTAGACCAGTGGTGTTCAAGCTAAGGTTGGCCGAGGAGCGAAGATCACAACCCCCTAGACCAGTGGTGGTCAAGCTGAGGTTGGCCGAGGGCCAGACTATAGTAAAGGTAACACTAGAGGGCTTGACTTATAACATCCTTAAAAAATAACATTCTGACATTTAGTTTTACATATATAATGAACCACGTACAGAAAGCAATGTCAAACTACTCTATACTTATAAAACATTTTTACAAATGTTAACTCTTATATATGAAAACCTGCACAACAGCTACAAGTACATTAGTGTCTACTGGCTGATTACTTAACATACTTCACAAGGCCAACTGTGCGCCTCAACTCCTTCCTATAGAAATGTACCTACCATCCATCCCCATGATCACTTCCCCATACCTGTACTAAAGACAAACCAACATCAATTGATCTCAGAGACTTCCGACCGCAGAAAAGATATGTCCATGCGTCTAGTTTCTCATTATTAAAGTAGGTACCTACACTTTCTTCGCCTGTTCACGTGCATGATCAGAGATTTGACGTCATCATTCCCGTTTTGTCGGCACTATCTAGTAGAGCTCGATTGTTATGAGAGAGAGAGAGAGAGAGAGAGAGATAAAGAGGGAGAGAGAGGCAGAGAGAGAGAGGGTGAGAGAGAGAGGGAGGGAGAGAGAAAGGTTGAGAGAGAGAAGGAGAGAGAAATAAAGAGAGAGAGAGATAAAGAGAGAGAGAGATAAAGAGAGCGAGAGATAAAGAGAGAGAGATAAAGAGAGAGAGAGAGAGAGAGAGATAAAGAGAGAGAGAGAGAAAGATAAAGAGAGAGAGAGAGAAATAAAGAGAGAGAGAGATAAAGAGAGACAGATAGAGAGAGAGAGAGATAAAGAGAGAGAGAAAGTGAGAGAGAGATAAAGAGAGAAAGATAAAGAGAGAGAGAGAGAGAGATAAAGAGAGAGAGAGATAAAGAGAGAGAGAGAGAGAGATAAAGAGAGAGAGAGATAAAGAGAGAGAGAGAGATAAAGAGAGAGAGACAGAGAAAGTGAGAGAGAGATAAAGAGAGAGAGATAGAGAGAGATAAAGAGAGAGAGAGAAAGAGAAAGTGAGAGAGAGATCAAGAGAGAGAGAGAAAATGAGAGAGAGATAAAGAGAGAGATAGATAAAGAGAGAGAGAGTGATAAAGAGGGAGAGAGAGAGAGATAAAGAGAGAGAGAGATAAAGAGAGATAGAGAGAAAGTGAGAGAGAGATAAAGAGAGAGACAGAGGGAAAGTTGCTGGTGTTGTGGGAGGTGGGGAGATGGTAATCGTTAATTTTGGGTCTTGTTATTTTATTTCTGGTGTCTGCGCGTGCTATTTTGTAATTATTTTTTTAGCAGTATACAGTAATTTGCAATGAACATTAAGAGGTCGGCTCAAAACTGGCTGAAGGGCCGGTAAAAACTGGTTGGCGGGACGGATCTGGCCCGTAGGCCGTAGTTTGGCCACCTCTGCTGTAGACCATGCTCGTGGCGCCCTGTAAGTTTTGTCCAGCTCTGTCTCCTGTATTTCGACACTGTCTGCTATGGCTGTAAAGGTCGATCCGCGAGTGACAGTCCCTGCCACAGATCGTACAACCATACTAAGGAGGCTGGCTTGCCTGGGAGTGACAGTCCCTGCCACAGATCCTACAACCATACTAAGGAGGCTGGCTTGTATGGGAGTGACAGTCCCTGCCACAGATCCTACAACCATACTAAGGAGGCTGGCTTGCCTGGGAGTGACAGTCCCTGTCACAGATCGTACAACCTTACTAAGGAGGCTGGCTTGTCTGGGAGTGACAGTCCCTGCCACAGATCCTACAACCATACTGAGGAGGCTGGCTTGTCTGGGAGTGACAGTCCCTGCCACAGATCCTACAACCATACTAAGGAGGCTGGCTTGCCTGGGAGTGACAGTCCCTGCCACAGATCCTACAACCATACTGAAGAGGCTGGCTTGTCTGGGAGTGACAGTCCCTGCCACAGATCCTACAACCATACTAAGGAGGCTGGCTTGCCTGGGAGTGACAGTCCCTGCCACAGATCCTACAACCATACTGAGGAGGCTGGCTTGTCTGGGAGTGACAGTCCCTGCCACAGATCCTACAACCATACTAAGGAGGCTGGCTTGCCTGGGAGTGACAGTCCCTGCCACAGATCCTACAACCATACTGAAGAGGCTGGCTTGCCTGGGAGTGACAGTCCCTGCCACAGATCCTACAACCATACTGAAGAGGCTGGCTTGCCTGGGAGTGACAGTCCCTGTCACAGATCGTACAACCATACTAAGGAGGCTGGCTTGTCTGGGAGTGACAGTCCCTGCCACAGATCCTACAACCATACTGAGGAGGCTGGCTTGTCTGGGAGTGACAGTCCCTGCCACAGATCCTACAACCATACTAAGGAGGCTGGCTTGCCTGGGAGTGACAGTCCCTGCCACAGATCCTACAACCATACTGAAGAGGCTGGCTTGTCTGGGAGTGACAGTCCCTGCCACAGATCCTACAACCATACTAAGGAGGCTGGCTTGCCTGGGAGTGACAGTCCCTGCCACAGATCCTACAACCATACTGAGGAGGCTGGCTTGTCTGGGAGTGACAGTCCCTGCCACAGATCCTACAACCATACTAAGGAGGCTGGCTTGCCTGGGAGTGACAGTCCCTGCCACAGATCCTACAACCATACTGAAGAGGCTGGCTTGCCTGGGAGTGACAGTCCCTGCCACAGATCCTACAACCATACTGAAGAGGCTGGCTTGCCTGGGAGTGACAGTCCCTGCCACAGATCCTACAACCATACTGAAGAGGCTGGCTTGTCTGGGAGTGACAGTCCCTGCCACAGATCCTACAACCATACTGAAGAGGCTGGCTTGTCTGGGAGTGACAGTCCCTGCCACAGATCCTACAACCATACTGAAGAGGCTGGCTTGCCTGGCTGTTCCTTGATCTCTTCAGTCTTTCTCTTTTCTCTGCGGCTAGAAGACTTCAATGAGCGTTGACAGCCTCAACGCCCCTTCCAACTGACTGTATCCAAACAGCTCGATCCTAAGCAATTGTATGCATACGTCTTTGAATCGCAGTGTGGAACAGCCGATTCTTCTAACTCCAATGGTCAGCTGTCCGTAGATTATATCCTTTGGCGGACTCTCATCTTCCATGCGATAAACATGCTAAAAACATCGAAGAGAGCTACATGCTTCTTTTTGCCACCTAATCCCCAATATACGCCGTAGGCACCTCATGTGAAACGTGTTGAGCCGCCGTTTCTGCTTGGTGTAAGTGCTCCAAGTCTCGATCCCATATATGAATGCCAAGAAAGCAGATCTGATATACCTGGATCTTAGTGTAGTGAGATACCGTATTGCTATAACCATGTCATATTACCATTAATTCCCCAATCAACATAGATAATACCTGTAATGTGCCAATACAATGATGGTTATGATGCCGCAGACCACGCCCACACACGCGAAGCAGGCTCCACCCACGCCGAACAAACCAATCCGCCATGGCCAAATATCCTTCTCAGTAAGAACAGGCACAACTGCTGCTGATGTCACGTTCTGGAAGCTTGCATTAATTCCCAGAGAGACATTTGTCTCAGCCATCTTGAGGACCCTACAGAAAGTGCATCATTTGTTTTAATGCGTGTATAACAGTGTTTGTGTTATTGGAAGACACATTATAGAGAAAGACATCGCCATAATCAGTAAATAGCGTTACCTGTATGTTACCGGGACTGAACGAGGACTGAAACATGCCACACATGTCGTTAGAGGTAACAAATGATAATATAGCTGATCCAATATCTATCGAAGCCCTGTGATGTCTGTAACATCATAGTGACATGTGTTAGTGTGTGCTATTCAACAATCAGTTAGTTCTTGTTATGTTTGACTGTACATATTTAACACATTTTACATTTTTTTTTAAAGAAATAATGAATTTTGCGGAAGATGAGATAACAAAAAAGTAATGTACCAAGTTTTCCTGGAATCTCTCGGCAATTATGTAGAATTTGTTAGTTTTTTGTTGTTGTTGTTTTTGTTTTTGCTTTTTTGGGGGTTTTTTTGTTTTTGTTTTTTTTTGTTTTTTGTTCACTCACATTCATCTTACGGCAAACGCAAATTTCTCAGATATCAGAGAATTATATAAGAGAATCTAATTTGTGAACATTATCTTTATAGTTATGTGAACTCCAGATGATCAGTTTAAGACCACCGTCTTTAGAATTCCGTGAATACCATGTGAATCTAATTCGAGAATGATTTTTTTATAGCTCCAAAAATTCCAGCAGAATTCAATTTGAGAACGTTGTCTGTATGGTTCAGATAGGTCGTGGAGAATCTCATTGGAGAACATTATAAGCTTAGTGCCGTGAACTCTAACATTGGAGAACCTTATAAGCTTAGTTCCGTGAACTCTAACATTGGAGAACAGTATAAGCTAAGTTCTGTGAACTCTAATTTGAATATAGTTTGAGAACACCGCAATTATTGCCCCGTTAAGTGCAAATAGAAACCACTTGTCCTTACATGTCTGAGGAACAGAGGCGTATCTAAGGAGAGCAGCCAATATGTCAAACACTGAAATTGCGCCCCTCTACCTTAACATCGGCTCAAATATTTTTTAAGTCTACCTGTTCATCTTTTAATTAACATATTTTGGCACTACATGACAATTAGATATGCACCTTGCTTGCTTCCATTTACGCAAGTTGGTCTACGATGTGCTCAATGTTAGTTTGTTTCCAATGCCTTTCTCGTTCTGCACAAAGCAGAGCAAAGTCAGAGCCTGCATTGACCCATGGAGACTTTCATATATAACTACAAACATTATTAGATGTAACTTGCTGAATGATGTCTCACAGTTGGTCACAAAAACTTTGCTCTTGTTTGTAAAGTTCGTGAAGTACTTTCGAACCATGTTTCCTGATGACCATCTGTCCAGCACAAAGACTACCTGGTTCGAACGCTGGCTGCTGATGACCATCTGTCTAGCACATACACTACCTGGTTCGAACACTGGCTCCTAGTGATCATCTGTCTAGCACATACACTGCCCAGTTCAAACGTTGTTTCTTGATGACCATCTGTCTAGCACATAAACTACCTAGTTCGAACACTGGTTCTTGGTGATCATCTGTCTAGCACATACACTACCCAGTTCAAACGTTGTTTCTTGATGACCATCTGTCTAGGACACACACTACCTGGTTCAACTTAAATAAAGAGTGGGGGGAATCTTTTCTCTCTTTATTTCTAGATACTTGGTTCGCGTTTAAATTGCAACGAAGAACTTTTAATATTTACATTAATATTTAAGTTTTCTTTCTGCCCCCGAGCCAATTTCAGTTAAGAATTGTCAAATCTGAAGGCAAGCGTCTACTCTACTCTATCAACTTTCTCGCATCCCGGTAACTCCAAGAATAATCACCTTTCACCAGCCTCTCGGTGATATCGAGCATGACTTCTTTGTCCCCTGACCAATCATAGCATCAGAGCTATCCACGCGCCCGCGTAAGACAAGGGTGTCCGTTTCGTCAACTGACCGGTATTTCCTACCCGAGTTATGTTGGTCTCTCTCCTTGATGACCGTTATTGGATCATTTAACGGGCCCTGGAAATGATTAGCATATTTCCTACCCCGAAAATCATTTAACAAGGAACGACCTTGAACTCGATGAAAGCCTACATTGGGTCTAAAACTGTCTTGTCCGCGGTTCTGAAACCGATGGGTCCTATGTTTGGATCCTATCTCGTGGGTCGGACTATCTCGGGTCGGACTATCTCGTGGGTCTGACTATCTCGGGTCGGACTATCTCGTGGGTCGAATTCTGTTACAAATCACGCTTCTTCTGTTTTTCGTTCTCAATCTGTGATTACCGGTTGTTGTCAATAATTGATCTGTTTTCAGTTAAATGTCCTTCCATTTCTTATCACTGCGTGAAGTACTTCCAATAATTCTTAGCATTTTCATGAACAGTAATCCCCTCAGCTGCTTTTCATTGGTTGAATTCACTTTCCTTCTTCGATAAGTACTGAGGGTCTGACCGGGAATAGAGAAGACAGCAGATACATAATGTAATCTTTTCAAAAGAAAAGTAGAGAAGCCAAGAGCGAGTCATTTCATCCTTACGAACAATTCTCAATTTCCTAGTGAACCAAGCCTTGTTTATTGAGTGGATATTTGTTGGTAGCAACGGTCGTTCACCATACTGGAAATACTTGGAACCAATCGTTATTGTGTTCCGGTTCAGTGTTGTCAGGTTGTGTGGCATAGATTCAGGGTTGTCCGATTGTGTGACATATATTCAGGGTTGTCCGGTTATCTCGTGAGGTCTAGTGTTGTCAGGTTGTGTGGCATAGATTCAGGGTTGTCCGATTGTATAGCATAGATTCAGGGTTGTCCGGTTATCTCGTAAGGTCCAGTGTTGTCAGGTTGTGTGGCATAGATTCAGGGTTGTCCGGTTATCTCGTAAGGTCCAGAGTTGTCAGGTCTAGTTTCCCAATGTAAAATCTCACCAATGACGTCGACATCGCCATCATCATCTTGTGCCCCATCTGTCATGTTTATGTTCGCTCTGACAGACTCACTGACACTGTAACAGAGTTACAAGTGTCCAACGAGCCAGCGTCAGGGAACCCCTACAAACACTGTTCGTTGTACCAACGCATAACTTTAGAGCTCCACCCGAGAGATGGATTTCATAGAACGGTAATTGTTCGAAATTCTGAAAGAATGCTCGTATAAGATTATCCAGCGAAATAGGATTTATCTCACGGCTCCAATAGTTCAAGGGAAGTTGAGAAGCGAGAACTGAAGAAAATGAGAAATCATTGACCGAAGCGGGGTGAATATGATATATGAATTAGGGATCAGAATATTCGGCAAATAGACTACAGAAGACTACCGGGCAGTTTGTATGATAGCGATAACACAGCAAGTAACATCGGCTGAAGTGAGTAACTAGAATAGAGACATAGAATAGAGAAGTCACCGACACAGACTCTAATCACGGAGAAGGGAACTAGAGAGCACGCGCTTGCAGGTATTTGACTGTGTGTGTTGTCCTGTTTAATTCGACGCTGACACCTTCTCACACGTGACGCCGACTATCAAGTCCTTGAGTGTGTCTGCTGAAGAATATCTAAAAGATGCAATTTTAACACATAATTTGAATTAATGAAATCTTGTGAACATAGAATACAAGATGGCTTAATCTGTACCATGTCTTATCGTCTGATTTGGAATCAATCTAGCGGTTACTTAAAACAAAAATCAAACTGTCCAAGGATGGCCTGTTTGATTATAGAAACCGCTCAGTGGTGCTCCCTTCAAGTGGCATCAACGGAACGTGCCATACCTGCTATTACCTAGATACGCCACTGCTGAGGACTGATTCTATGTGGATCCACCTCACTATTTCATCGCCCATCTGTATCCTGGCATTTAAACATCGGACGTGATTTTACTGCTAACCCCCATTACAAATACACGGTACGCATGCGCAAAAACGTGCACATAAAGTAAATTACTGCGTTACTCTCGTCCCTCCGACATCCATTGTATTGTGTGTAGTTCTACCCGTTTCGTGCCCAGTGATTTTAAACGCTGCTCGGCACTTCAAACAACGATACCAACTGTGTAATATGGTCGACACACCGGTATCTAACCAACTGGACTATGTGTGTAGTTGCAAAGGCGTGTCTTCCTGAAAACGATGATTAACTTTGAACCCAACAACAATAGAGAAATGGCGCCAAAAGGTTCATTGTAATTATCCGCGTGAGTTTAAGGCTACCAGATGATATCAACATTTTTTGCTTTGAAAATTTATCAACTGTATCCTGAAAACTATTATTATTACATATAGTCTCAGCCAGTTATCTTAAAAGCTGTAATTTGCAGAATACAACCAGAAGTTTTGCAGTCGTGATATCGCTATTTACCACCCAAAACTGTTATCTCAATACTGGCTATATAAACACACAGAGAAACTGGGTCGCCAGAATGTTCAAGGACGAGTAGTCGTCTGCACAAGTTACTGACCGATTCCATCAATACTAATCCCGTTAGGAGGTCATGCAGATCATCGGGAAACCAAAGGTCAATGACAAACGAAGAAGGTTCAAATACACCTTTACTTAATAACAGAAACAAAGTCATATGAAGTGCTTTTGTTTGGCTTGGCTTGGCTTCGTTCGTTCTCAATTTCCCGCTACCAAACCCTGAAAGGGCTTAAGTAGCAGAATGAAGTCCAGAGAACGGAATGCGTTGTGTCGTAGCTTACAGCTTGACTGCGATATTTGCCCCTTTCGGTCCAACACATCCGACTTTAGCAATCATTTTTTGAGTACCGAGTAAGCATTCCCTCTTCGATCCCTTCTCCTTAGCCAGTCTGCCCTACTGCAGCCTGTTATCCAGGATCACCGCGTGGAGGTGTAGAAGGGTCTTGGCAGCTCTGGTTCGCTGCCCCTGACGCTAGCAGTCAGTTGTGGGTCGCTGACCGCTGCAGCTTCATGCGCTGCTCAGCATCTTGATAGTGTGCTTTTGTTTGTTCTCTATCTCATTACTAGCGATATCTTGAAAGATCAAGCGTCATGTTTCTGTATCAAGGACTTTGTTATTTAACTGATTTCTTTCTTTAATTGTTTTGTTTAATTAGATACTTTGTTTAATTACATACTTTCCTTAATAAATTGCCATGTCTAATTCATTGCTTTACTTAATTGCAATTACAGTTTTGATATCTCATGTTCACCCTTTTTCAAAGTTAAAGGAGAACTGAGACGCTAGTCCAGTCAAGAACATCATGTTGACCAGGACGTCGCGTCAGGACCAGGCACGTCATGCTACCAGGACGTCGCGTCAGGGCCAAGCACAACATGCTGATCAGGACGTCGCGCCAGAGCCAGGCACAACATGCTGACAGGACGTCGCGCCAGAGCCAGGCACAACATGCTGACCAGGACGTCGCGTCAGAGCCAGGCACAACATGCTGATCAGGACGTCGCGCCAGAGCCAGGCACAACATGCTGACAGGACGTCGCGCCAGAGCCAGGCACAACATGCTGACCAGGACGTCGCGTCAGTGCCAGGCACAACATGCTGATCAGGACGTCGCGTCAGAGCCAGGCACAACATGCTGATCAGGACGTCGCGTCAGTGCCAGGCACAACATGCTGACCAGGACGTCGCGTTAGGTCCAGGCACAACATGCTGACCAGGACGTCGCGTCAGGGCCAGGCACAACATGCTGATCAGGACGTCACGTCAGGGCCAGGCACAACATGCTGACCAGGACGTCGCGTCAGGACCAGGCACAACATGCTGACCAGGACGTCGCGTCAGGTCCAGGCACAACATGCTGACCAGGACGTCGCGTCAGGTCCAGGCACAACATGCTGACCAGGACGTCGCGCCAGGTCCAGGCACAACATGCTGACCAGGACGTCGCGCCAGGTCTAGGCACAACCTGCTGACCAGGACGTCGCGCCAGGTCCAGGCACAACATGCTGACCAAGACCACAATCCCTCTTCCATGTAGCGTTCCCTGACAATGGGCTGTTTCAAGGCAGCCTGACTCACGAGATGTGTATTGACACGATTCCCGTAGTAGTGAGCGCCAAACACAGATGAAACCAAAGATAGCACAACCGCATAGAGGACCATTGTCCACCTTCATCAGCATTGTCGGAATGTGAAGAAAGCTATTATAACCCGCCACTTAACGTCCTTTTCAGAGTGTACAAAAGAGTGAACTTAATGATTGTGGGCATTAAACTACAACAACAACAACAACATCTAAATTAACATTTCTTCTGCGCTATTTATTTTGTGTTTTTGCCATTCCTCGATTATGGTTTTTATTAGTGAAACGTCGGTCGCCGTCTGTCTCTGTTCTTGCGTGAACTACAGGCCAACTTATTGAGCTCTCCACACATCTTTCTTTCATAAATAAATGCTTTAGTTGTACACAAAACAAATAAATAGTTATTGCGAAAACATAGATAATTAACTATATCAGATAACTAACTATATCAGATAACTAACTATATCAGATAACTAACTATATCAGATAACTAACTATATCAGATAACTAAGTATATCAGATAACTAACTATATCAGACAACTAACTATATCAGATAACTAAGTATATCAGATAACTAACTATATCAGATAACTAACTATATCAGATAACTAACTATATCAGATAACTAAGTATATCGGATAACTAACTATATCAGATAACTAACTATATCAGATAACTAAGTATATCAGATAACTAATTATATCAGATAACTAACTATATCAGATAACTATATCAGATAACTAACTATATCAGATAACTAACTATATCAGATAACTAACTATATCAGATAACTAACTATATCAGATAACTAAATATATCAGATAACTAACTATATCAGATAACTAACTATATCAGATAACTAAGTATATCAGATAACTAACTATATCAGATAACTAACTATATCAGATAACTAACTATATCAGATAACTAACTATATCAGATAACTAACTATATCAGATAACTAACTATATCAGATAACTAACTATATCAGATAACTAACTATATCAGATAACTAACTATATCAGATAACTAACTATATCAGATAACTAACGATATCAGATAACTAACTATATCAGATAACTAACTATATCAGATAACTAACTATATCAGATAACTAACTATATCAGATAACTAACTATATCAGATAACTAACTATATCAGATAACTAACTATATCAGATAACTAACTATATCAGATAACTAACTATATCAGATAACTAATTATATCAGATAACTAACTATATCAGATAACTAACTATATCAGATAACTAACTATATCAGATAACTAACTATTTCAGATAACTAACTATATCAGATAACTTATTTCAGATAACTAAGTATATCAGATAACTAAGTATATCAGATAACTAACTATATCAGATAACTAACTATATCAAAGGCAAAGACCGCCGTCCATCGTAGACGATGATGCATAATTAAATTTTGCTAGCGCTATTTTTAGTAAGGATTAATTGCGCTACTTTATATCCTCACTCTCTCGTCTCGTGCCTCCCGTCCCCAGTGGCAAGTCAAGGACAAGACGACTAGGGGGCGACTACGAGATGCATGGGACTCCGCATCAAGCACCCGTTAAAAAGACGGCGGAGTAAGGAGTTGAACCCACACCACCTGATCACGAGACCGACGGCTTAACCACTTCGCCACGGAATCCCTAACTATTTCAGATAACTAACGATATCAAACAACTAACTATATCAGATAACTAACTGTTGTAACAGATCTTAGCTGTGTAGATCTATTAGTGATATGCTTTTAGACAAGTATTTATTAAAATTAGAAAGGGTGGGAGCATTGATTGTCAGTAGCCATTCAGTTGTTTCTTATAGAATTAAAACTAACAAAGCTAGCCAGTACATATGTACTCAAATCTGGATATCGGAATGTTCGGAATGCATACGGTTGGTTGCCAAGCCACGGAGATGTTAAAAACTACCAAACCTTGCATGACGCCTAGACGCCTGTTACAGCATGATCGGTAGGCACGAATGCTATTAACTGGATTTATTAAATCTCGAGGAAAAAACTTAGGTACGAGATCTGAAAAAAAAGTGGCGGATATAGCTAGCTAGGGAAGCCCAGATCATTAAGAGATTGGAGAGCGAAGAGCGGAGGAACAAGTCGTCAGATTCCACAGGAAAGAGGGGAGAAACAAGTTGAGAATCAATTTGCAGATTTCTAGAGGGAAGATCGGAGAAACAAGTCGGCAGCAGTCTATAGCGAGCAACTAGAAGAACAGGACCGTCTTTATAACGGTGAAGAGAAAGCAGGTATATTTTTGGAGCCGAGAGAGAGATAGAGGTTTCGACAAACAATCTTTCACCACGTGAGTCCAGATGTTCAACAGCATATCAGGGAGAGATTAATAATAATGAAATTGATGTTTCGCAATAGGAAGTGGTAGAACCAAATATATTAGTGCGTCACGAAGAACACTCACAGCTTAGTCATCTTAGATACTATTTATTTGTATCAGTGATGAGAATCCAGCATCTCAACAGAAGTCTCTAAAAAATACAGCGTCTAACTTTATAGATATTCGACTAGCACATCGATTCAGTGCTTCAACAATCCCAACAAGCCACCGTCGACGAGGAGAACAGGACCACGGACGAAATCCCCTGGGTTGCCGAACAGACACAAATCTTCTATCTACATAACGGTTCGTCTATCAAGTTACAATTCGACTATCAAGTAACTGTTTGTCTATCTAGTAACGGTTCGTCTACCAAGTAACGATTCGTCTATCACGTCTATCAAATTACAGTTTGTTTATCAAGTCACAGTTGGACTATCAAGTAACTGTTCGTTTATCAAGTGACTGTTCGTCTATCAAGTTGTAGTTGGTAATCAAGTTTATTTTAGTTTAGTTTAATCCGTATTTCATTCATAAAACAGATTTTGTTTTGAGTGAGGATTGGAGAGTCAGTAGTGAACGCGCAGAATTAAAGTTTTCATTGTTGTGTTCTAATTTCAATTAGTGTCATAGCTAATTTGCTGGAAGTGAGATGAATTTAGTGCAGACCCATTGTACCATCTGCTAAGGTAGTTCAACCAGCAGGAGCGGTTCACTTTATCAGATAACTAACTCTATCAGATAACTAACTATATCAGATAACTAACTATATCAGATAACTAACTTTATCGGATAACTAACTATATCAGATAACTAACTATATCGGATAACTAACTATATCGGACAACTAACTATGTCAGATAGCTAACTATATTAGATAACTATATGGGATCAAGATGCTGAGCAGCGCATGAGCTGCAGTGGTCAGCGACCCATAGCTGACTGCTAGTGTCAGGGCCAGCGAACCATAGCTGCCAAGACCCTTCTACACCTCCACGCGGTGATCCTGGATAACAGGTTGCAGCAGGGCAGACTGGCTAAGGAGAAGGGATCGAAGAAGGAATGCTAACCCGGTACTCAAAAAATGCTTGCTGAAGTCGGATGTGTTGGACCGAAAGGTGCAAATATCGCAGCCAAGCTGTAAACTACGACACAACGCATTCCGTTCTCTTGACTACATTCCGCTACTTAAGCCTTTTCATGGTTTCGTAGTGGGAGATTGAGAACAAACGAAGAAGAAGAAGAAGAAGAAGAAGATAACTATATCAGATAATTAACTATATCAGACAACTAACAATATCAGACAACTAAGTATATCAGATAACTAACTATATCAGATAACTAACTATATCAGATAACTAACTATATCGGACAACTAACTATGTCAGATAGCTAACTATATCAGATAACTATATCAGATAGCTAACTATATCAGGTAACTAACTATATTAGATAACTAACTATATCAGACAACTAACAATATCAGATAACTAACTATATCGGACAACTAATAATAACAGATAACTAACTATTTCAGATAACTAACTATATCAGACAAAAGGTAAATGTTTACTGTACCTTGAACACTACTAGCCGTTGACAAGTATGACTAAAGCTGGGCATTACTGTAATACATCATTTAGGATGTGCGTACTTTCTAATAAGAACATTCAATCCATAAAAGTTCGGGACATCTGCTCGCCCGTTGAGCTGCACACTTTCGGATCACTGCTGATTGATTTCTTCATCTAGAAAATAAAGTTAGAAAAATAATGTTCAAAATAGATCGATGACGTGGCTAAAGTACATTAGACAAGTAGTCTGACAATAAACACGTTTGTTCCCCTCGGAGTATAGGGCTGCAACTGTTTGTGTACCTTGTTTGCTGTTGTTAACTTTCTACCTGAGGACCATGGATAAGCTTCCAGTTGACCTGGCTTACACTTACACTTCGCCATGTGCCTTTTGTGTCAATGCCATTCTTTTCCTGTTTTCTTCAGTCCAGACCATGTTCTGTTGCAGTTTTAGATTTGGTCATAAGGACGTATCTCTACTTTCTCACCACATCCTCAAACCGTATGTTATGCTGTTGTTGCTCACAGATTTATGTATGCTATGACATGATGAAAGTCGACAAACTATCTAGCCATACCTCTCCTTAGTGACCAGGGTAAAGCCAACTCTAGTACACTGGATGAGAGACTAGGACGTTTGGCCGAGCCACAGATGTATGGGCCTGGTTTCAAAGCGAACTGAAGTACTCAAGAGCTTATCTGCACTTTATCTGAAAACTTTTTGAGTAGAACAATAAATGACACATATGTTTCTTGAGCCTGGAAAAGGAATTCGATGAGATTCTCTAGGACAAGCCCTGAAAGTTTCTGGAAAAGATTGCAGTCCTATTAGCGTTAATCTGCGCTGTGTTAAGTTTTTATAAGACTAACAGAAACTACATCAGGACAGAAAACCGATCGTCCCCGGAGTTCAAGACTACCAGTGACGTAAGACAAGGCGACATTTTATCCCCACTGCTTGTTTGTTGAATCGTCCAACATTTTCGTCACTGTATCACGCCAACGTGTTCACCGTATCCATATCCAAAACCTGCACTGTCTATGATTAAAAAGGTGCTACAACAGCATACCATAGACGTCCCTGAAGCTTCGAGAACTTTCCTTAAGCTAAGTACTGACGTCTAGGCTCTTCATTCTTGGTCTTACTATTCATGGGTGCACAGTCCTTCGAGATATATGCCCCTCATTACCATGCATGGGCTAACAGTACTACATGGCAACTCTCCCTCCCCACGATACATGGGCTAACAGTACTACAAAGCAACTCTCCCTCCCCACGATACATGGGCTAACAGTACTACAAGGCAACTCTCCCTCCCCACGATCCATTGGCTAACAGTACTACAAGGCAACTCTCCCTCCCCACGATACATTGGCTAACAGTACCACAAGGCAACTCTCCCTCCCCACGATCCATTGGCTAACAGTACTACAAGGCAACTCTCCCTCCCTACGACGCATAGGCTAACAGTACTACAAGGCAACTCTCCCTCCCTACGTTGCATGGGCTAACAGTCCGACAAGACATGTGTCCCTGATTAAGAGAGGTCTCAGATTGTCACAACAGATCTACAGTTTCAGCAACATCATACATTACACGGGGACAAGTCAACTCTGCTCCATTCGGTAAAGCGGCCTTTGCCCCCTCTGAAGTAAACTCCCCATTGTGATGTCTAAACACGCGTAGACTCTGCTTGGTTGTAAACGTTGTTTCTCTCCTAAAGAGATTCTCTATTCGGATGTGCTACCATGCAGCACAGAACCACATATATAAACAGCTATGTCATCTTGCTGATATCAGCATTACAATGTATTGGCTGATAAATTTCAAAGTCTGCTTTCTGGAAACACACCTATCTGTAGTCTCGAGTGTGATAGTAACACACTTATCTATAGCCTCTGTCGAGTGTGATAGTAACACACCTATCTGTAGTCTCGAGTGTGATATTAACACACCTATCTGCAGTCTCTGTCCAGTGTGATAGTAGCACGCCTACCTTTAGTCTCTGCCAAGTGTGATAGTAACACGTATATATGTAGTCTCTGCCGAGTGTGATAATAACATACATATCTGTAGTCTCTGTCGAGTGTGACAGTAACACCTATATGGTCTCTGTCAAATGTGATAGTAACACGCCTATCTGTAGTCTCTGCCGAGTGTGATAGTAACACGCCTATCTGTAGTCTCCGTCAAATATGATTGTAACACGCCTATCTGTAGTCTCTGCCGAGTGGGATAGTAACACACCTATCTGTAGTCTCTGTCGAGTGTGTCAGTAACACATGTATGGTCTCTGTCAAATGTGATAGTAACACGCCTATCTGTAGTCTCTGCCGAGTGTGATAGTAACACACCTATCTTTAGTCTCTGTCGAGTGTGATAGTAACACATCTATCTGTAGTCTATGCCGAATGTGATAATAACATACCTATCTGTAGTCTCTGTCGAGTGTGTCAGTTACACCTGTATGGTCTCTGTCAAATGTGATAGTAACACGCCTATCTGTAGTAATTTTCGTCGAGTGGGATAGTGACACATATGTCGAGTGTGCCAGTAACACATCTATCTGCAGTCATTGTCGAGTGTAATGGAACTCGTTGGTACTGCATCATCTGTTCGACATGCTGAATTCATTCTCAAACCTTAGCCAGCACTTCCGTATGTTGACTCTTCTTATCCTCCTCTCCCCTCCCCTCCTCCACCTTACATATATGCGTTACTGTGCAGTGGGTATTTCCTGTCTGCAGTATTTGCATAAGCTTGGGCCTGGGTCATTGCTTGTGTAGATTATTTTAACGGAAGTTCCTAAATCAACATTCTTTTCTCAATGGGAGTATCTAGTGTAGTATAGGACGATTCGCATTACCTCGTTCTGAATAAGTTTAAAGCGATCCCGCTATGAACTTCACATTGTGAGGAATCCAGACTTATATTCTACAACTGACAAGTCCAACAGTTTGTATAGGTGGCCTCTATTCCGGGTAGCAGTTCTATCAACAATCGCTAACAGTTCTGTTAAGTTTGCTCAAATTCCCGCTTACAAGATAAACTGCTATCACAAACTGTAATACTAGATCTTTCATTCTGTCAACGTTCTGTTCCTTGTTGATAACGCAAGGAATGAGATGTTTCCAGAAACGGCACATAACGCATTGAAGTTCGCCGTTATGATGGAGTTGTTTCAAGAAACAGTACAGAACAATGTCTCTGGTGGTTTGATCTTTGAACACCACAAAAGAAGTTGCCGATAACGCACCAGAGATGGGAAAACTGCGGCCTTATAAGCCGTAATGAGCAACCTTTTGAATGAATCCAAACTTTGCAAAACAAATCCTTTTATTTTTTTTAGTAATATGTTTCCGTTCGTTTATTACAATTAGTTTTTAAAATCTTAAAATGAACAATTAAATTTAAACATTTAAACATTAAAACATTTATAGAGTAAAAAATAGATTGCGTGAAATAATCGTCTCCGACTGATACAAATAAATCATGAATAAGTCACACTTGCTATGCTCATGGTTTAGTTCTATCAGAACTCTAAAATGTAACTTAACGGTACTGACTGGAGCCACTGCCGTACGAGTTAGATCTACTCAATCAGTACCTTATCAGTACACAAAATGATACTACTCCAAGATCCCAGAGCGCATACGAATTTTCCAAAAATGCATGATATACAATTAATGCATTCAAAAATACATTGGATGCGCATAGTTTTTAGAGCAAGGAAATGTAAATGAAACTGGTTGTATACAGAATTTGCAGTCTTATAAACCAGTATGAAGACGTTAAGTTAAGTTAAGTTAAGTTAAGTTAAGTTAAGTTAAGTTAAGTTAGTAATGTATGTCGTTACTACGATTCTGTGGATTACTAGACATAATTATGTCACTGGGAAATGAGAGTTGGCAGGGTTCTGAATTTGGAAGAAGCATCTGTCGAGCAATGTGACGTCTTATTGAACATTGACAGTTACGTCATAATGCAGACTAGAGAACTAATTAAATGACCTTCAAGGTTACGGACAAGAGGAAGGAAAACACAGAGTTTACCGACAGGGGCCATTACTCGTGCGAGCCACAAGCTTGAATCAGTTTGAGATCCTTGTTGTTGAGTCTCAACCACACTCTTTCTCCAAGTTAAAATGCTTCTTGCCTGAAATGTTTTCCATTCTAATCATCATGAAATTGGCTCGTCTTGACCTCAGATATCTTTCATTGATCACAGATGCATTTCATTGACCTGTATCTACCAAGATCTTTTATTGCTCAGTATGTACCAAGATCTTTCATTGTATTGTATCTACAAAGATCTGTCCTTGACCTGTATTTACCAAGATCTTTCATTGACCTGTATCTGCCAAGATCTTTCATTGTATTGTATATACAAAGATCTGTCCTTGACCTGTATTTACCAAGATCTTTCATTGACCTGTATCTACCAAGATATTTCTACGACCTGAATCTACCGAGATCTTTCATTGACCTGAATCTACCGAGAGAATCAGATGCGATGTCTTCATTCTCTAGAGACACAGTATTCATGGCCGCAAGTGTGTCAAGTAGCTCAACATTTTGTTAGAACATGGCTCAGAAGCTACTTTCATCCTTTACCAAGTTGCCAGAGTGGACGCAAGTAGACAGCTTCACCAAGTTGCCAGAGGGGATGCAAGTACTCAGCTTCACCAAGTTGCCAGAGTGGACGCAAGTAGCCAGCTTCCCCAAGTTGCCAGAGTTGACGAAAGTAGACAGCTTCACCAAGTTGCCAGAGTGGACGTAAGTAGACAGCTTTACCAAGTTGCCAGAGTGGACGCAAGTAGACAGCTTCACCAAGCTGCTAGAGTGGACTCAAGTAGACAGCTTCACCAAGTTGCCAGAGTGGACGCAAGTAGACAGCTTCACCAAGTTGCCAGAGTCGACGCAAGTAGACAGCTTCACCAAGTTGCCAGAGGGGACGCAAGTAGTCAGCTTCACTAAGTTGCCATAGGGGACGCAAGCAGACAGCTTCACCAAGTTGCCAGAGGGGATGCAAGTAGTCAGCTTCACCAAGTTGCCAGAGTGGACGCAAGTAGCTAGCTTCACCAAGTTGCCTGAGTGGACGTAAGTAGACAGCTGTAGAACGTGATCTCTGGCACGTCTGTTTTATGTATGCTGACGTTATGTCCCTCAGCACGTGCCAACTATTAGTCAAAGCCTGGGGCGGCAACTCGAAATGTTTTCCACAACGGAAACACAGAAAAAAATAGAGGAGAGATATGGCATGGCATAACAAGGTGGCTGATAAAACAGCTAGTATCTTAAATCAAGAAATGCTTTTTAAAAAAAAAAACAATTGTGAAGGGCAATGCGGTGATCTAATGTAGACAAGAATTGTGTGGACATGAGTGATGCCAGCTTAACAATCTCAACATGTTTATAGTTTGGGGCAATTAGTACATAGACACAAGGAATACAACATAATTACAAGCTCGGAATGAGGCACATGGAGAGACACAAGAAATAAGACACAGCAAGACACTACTTAAACTTCGCTTTGTTATACTGTTTAGAAGACTCTGCAGAGTCTGTAAACAACCAGTTTCTTTTCTCTAAAAGCTATGTGCATCGAATGTATTCTTAAATGCATTAACTGTCCCTGCCTCAACTATTTCATGTGGCAATGCATTCTAAGAATTCACCACTCTCTGACTAAAAAAATGTTTCCTGATATCTAATCTGAACCTTTCTTTAGTTAATTTGTAGCTATGCCCTCTTGTTCTTGTAGGTGGTTGTATTTTGAAAAAAATTGTTATAGTCTAATTTATACGTTCCATTGATTATCTTTTAAGCCTGTATTGTCACCTCGAATTCGTATCTTTAATTAGTCATAACTGTGCGAATTCAGTAAATTTAGTGTATGTGGAGCAATGGTTAGGGAGGAGGGAAGGGGGAGGGGTGAAAAATGTGCAACAGTTCCAACCCGAGCATGAGCGTTTAGGGCAGAGGTGATGTGGTAGGCGACTCTGAGAACAAAGGTACCTGAATGTGTGCCAAGGTCACTCTCCGTCTCAAAACTTAGTCAAGAAAGGAAAACGGGGTTGCGGAAAAGAATGTGTTTGGTGCAGGTAGACCCTAGGTGTTGACCACTCTGGCGTTCCGATTTGGGTAGTGTGGGATGAGTGACAGAGGCCAACAGAGCGACATTTAGAGTGACGAGTTAGAGTCATGCGTTCCAATGGCAGCTGAATGGCTGGATCAAGATATCCCAAGATATATCAAGATATATACTGGCTATTGGATTGCTCTGATACTGCTTGAGACTATAATACTAGACAACGTTTAACTCAAGCAGACTGGCCATGGAGAGAGAGAGAGAGAGAGAGAGAGAGAGAGAAAGAGACAGACAGATAGAATTTAGCTAGGAGTCTGTTTAGCTCACCGACAATAGAAGATTGATTGATAGGCTGTTTTTACGAATGTGTGAGAACAGGGTCGCTGAACCAGCATAGGCCTTCGAGTCTTGGCCAGTCGCTCTATAAGGTGTGTGTTTGGCGCCCTGTGTCTAAGAGAGATCTAGATGTATATGTGGTGTGTGTAGACACCGAGGGAAGGATGTATGTTCTGAAGAGTTACGCAAGTGTACAGATCGACTAGGAAGGATCTAGATGTGTGTGTGGTGTTGTATACGCCCAGGGAACGATGTATGTTCCAGAGCGTGGGTATACGCAGATCGATTGAGTGTCTGATCATATGTGAGTATACGTTGAATATATTGAATGTATTATGTCCAGATCACCCGCCTGGGGGGATCTGAGTGTCACAGAATGCGAACATGAGGACGAATTTTTGACAGTGTTTTGATGGTGCAGATAAGAGGAGGGGAGTGTGCGGCTAGAACTGGGTTGGATTAGTTTGAAGCAACATCAATAGCGTATGCTTATAAACTTCATGTATCTATTTAGATAAGATTGTATTTCTTGTATTGTTTGTAATTTCATTGCACTCATTTTAGAAGTTGTTGTTTGAGTATGATATAATAAATATGCCACCTGCTGCGTGCTTTGTTATTTGCTGTTTGTGGTCGTGAATGATGTGGATGAGTGTGGTAACATTCTAGATAGAATAACCCCAGTGGAAACCTGGACTCTGCTACAAATAGTGGTTGGAGTATGCTACCGATGTCATTCAAGTCTAAAAGAGGAAGATGGGGATCTAATTAGAAACATGAAAAAGGCTAGTGCAGGGAAATTATTATTAATGGGGGATTTCAATTTTCCTGAAATGAAATGGGAAATGGCAGAAGCACTTGTAGAGTCAAATCCTTTTGCGAAGTGCATAAAGGACAATTTGTTGATTCAGCATGTAGAGGCAGCTACCAGAGGCAAAAACATACTCGAACTAGTATTGACTACAGAGAAAAATATGATTGTAAACGTTATCGTTGGGTAACTGTTTGGCTCAACTGACCATCAGATCATCTGTTGGGATCTTATAGCAAGGAGAGAAGTAAACATAAACTCGCGAGTATACGACTACTCTGAGGCAGATATAAAAGATACAACCATCTACATAATCTGGAAAGATATTGTCAGATGTACAGATGGTGAACAAGATTGGGAGAATTTCAAAACAGTTTTAGAACAACTAAAAGGGGAGTGTGTTTGATATAGGGAGGTAAACCCCAAGCAAAAAATGTGGATAACTAGTTGTGTAGTTAAATGTAGAAGAGCTAAAAATAAAGCATGAAAAAAATATATAAAAGCAGGTAAATTGAAAGAAAAATATTTTAAATACTTGGACAAGCAAAACATAGCTCAGAAAGTGAATAAAGCAGCAAAAATAGACTTCGAAAAGAAACTTGATACTAGCATCAAGACTGATAGCAAAAGCTTCTTTTCTTATGTTAGAAATAAACAAAGAACAAAAATAAGGTAGACCCTCTCATAGACAGTACAGGGAAAATAATAAGAGAAAATAGGGAGACCGTACTGTGTACAGGTGTGGGAGTCCTTATCGTAGAGGAGATATAAACATAATGGAAAGGATACAAAGAAGAGCGACAAAGCTGATAGTGGGAAACAGACACGAGAAATAAAATATAGAGAGAGACTCGACAAATAAAACATATAGAGAACCCCGACAAATAAAACATATAGAAAGACACGAGAAATAAAACATATTGAAAAACACGACAAATAAAACATAGAAAGACACGACAAATAAAACATATTGAAAGACACGACAAATAAAACATATAAAGACCCACGAAGAATGATACAAAAAAATACTGTCTGTATAATAAACAATATAAACAGTTTGATTTGCTGGGAACTCTTTTATAGATACAAAAATGTTAAACAAAGAAACCAGAAATGAAACATTAAGAGAAGATAGATAGCAGTCGTGTTTGATCAAGGACAGAGACAAAATTAAGTGTTTTGGCCTATTTGAAGTAACCATTAACATAAAACAGTCTCTCGGCGAGTGGGGTCAAATGCAGGAACAGGCAATAGTTTAAGCGACGTGAACTAACATAGCCATTGACAAACAATAATCTATTTGTGAGGGCTGTCTAAATAAGAGACAATAGTCTATTGATGAGGGTGATCTCAATGAGACAGACAATAGTCTATTGACGAGGGCCGTCTAAATAAGAGACAATAGTCTATTGGTGAGGGCCGTCTAAATAAGAGATAATAGTCTATTGGTGAGGGTGATCTCAATGAGACAGACAGTCTATTGATGAGGGCCATCTAAATAAGAGACAGACAATAGTTTATTGACTTCAATCATCCTGGACAGATGCTCAATACTGTGCAGATCCCTAGATAAAGGATTGGATGTGAAGAAGGCACTTGATCCTAATCTCATCCGACGGAGTTTTATTATCTGTCCGCCTGTTTGACTGCCTGTACTCTCGCTGACGTGCCAGGTTTCTGCGTGTAACCATATCTTGCTGCTAGCCAGCATAGCCATGTACTACTTCAGTACGTTCGTGTGTCTCCACACAAATTCCTGGGTCGTCTCTTATCATCATTCCTCTTTCTGCTGGCTATTGACTTAATTATGAAGAACATGACTTATACGCTCGAAAATAACTTTAAACACCTTCTGATAAAGGGTCTTGAGGGTCAATGAAATTAGGTCTGAAGTATACAGAGAAAACAACAGATTACGACAATGAAAGCGCCTTACGACAATCAAACTGTACATGGAGATACGGTATTTTAAGAGGTGGAATCATTCATGGATTTTAGTAATAATATAGACACGGTCGGGGGTACTGATACAGATATCAAATTCAGAATACTAAATGCGAGAGGGGCTGTTATTGCTTTAGGGAATTTGAGAAAATCGAAAAACAATCAAGTCTGCCACAAAAATACAAATCTTCAACTTCAATGTCAAGTACGTCCTTTTGTATGGTTCTGTGACGTAGGGATTAAAGAAAAGTATAACTATAAATGTGCAAACTTACATTAATGGGTGATTATGACGAAATGAGGGAATAAAATGGTTTGATAGAGCTGATAATATTGAGCTGTGGGAAAGGACCGAACAGATGCTAGTGGGGCGACGTAAAAAGAAGGCGTTGACAGTGGAAAAGACCGGACAGATGACAGTGGGGCGACGTAAAAAGAAGGCGTTGACAGTGGAAAGGACCGGACAGATGACAGTGGGGCGACGTAAAAAGAAGACATTGACGATGGAAAGAACAAACATTATGAAAGTCAGCTGACAGAATTTTAACGCAGTTATTGTTCTGGTATTCTCATATGCTCCGCGGGGAATTGAAAGGGTTTTATTGATTGATTACAATGGAATTATTTGGTGAGTACGCTGATGACTGTGTGTGCGTTTATATTCCAACACGAACTTTGTATTTGATTTGAGACTATCAACTATCTTCTAATTACTGGAGCAGAAGTCACGAATGGATAATGCTGGGAAAAGCGTACATCCGGTCATAAATGTTGAACAAAATGTTCTGTTGGCTAGCCCTCAGAGAGATAGTTTGGCAGTTCAACATCATTTGGTAACTGTACAAGCGGCGTATATCGAACAACACCGGCCAATCGTGTCCATCCCTGAGCGACTACAAACAAACGAGGAAAATACCACTTCTGCAATATTTATGGAGCCATAACGTGTACGTTAATGTTTGCTGGTATGCACACTACTACTAGCTTTTTGCGTAAACTGTGACAACTCCTCCATAGCTGTGACAACTCCTCCATAGCTGTAACAACTCCTCCATATCTGTGACAACTCCTCCATATCTGTGACAACTCCATATCTGTGACAACTCCTCCATATCTGTGACAACTCATCCATATCTGTGACAACTCCTCCATATCTGTGACAACTCCTCCATATCTGTGACAACTCCATATCTGTGACAACTCCTCCATATCTGTGACAACTCATCCATATCTGTGACAACTCCTCCATATCTGTGACAACTCCTCCATATCTGTGACAACTCCTCCATATCTGTGACAACTCCTCCATATCTGTGACAACTCCTCCATAACTGTGACAACTCCTCCATAGCTGTGACAACTCCTCGATATCTGTGACAACTCCTCCATAACTGTGACAACTCCTCCATAGCTGTGACAACTCCTACAAAGCTGTGACAACTCCTCCATAACTGTGACATAACTATGACAGCTCCTCCAAAACGGTGGCAACTCCTCCAAAGCAGTGACATATTCAAGATCTTAATTTGCATAATTATGTGATACCTTTAGTAGTGAATTCTACTTATTTCAATTGGATTGGATAGCAATTTTCTTTAATACCATTTCAGCTTGTCCTGTGTTGACAAAGACATTTTGGTTGAAACGTGGACTGAGAACATAAAGTTATGCTACACCATGTGGTGTTCTCATGTTGTGTTCTCATGTTGTGTTCTCATGTTGTGTTCTCATGTTATGTTCTCGTTTTGTTCTTATGTTGTGTGTTCTCATGTTTTGTTCTCATGTTGTGTTTTTGTATCCTCATTTTGTGTTTTCATGTTGTGTTCTCATATTGATCTCATGGTGTGTTGTTATGTTCTCATAGTGTGTGTTCTCATGTTGTGTGTTCTCGTGTTGTGTTCTCATGTTGTGTGTTCTCATGTTGTGTTTTCATGTTGTTCTCATGGTGTGTTGTTGTGTTTTGATTTGGTGTGTTCTCAAGTTGTGCTCTCATGTTGTGTGTTCTCATGTTGTATTCTCATGTTGTGTTCTTATGTTGTGTTCTCATGTGTTCTCATGTTGTGTGTTCTCATGTTGTGTTCTCATGCTGTTCTCATGGTGTGTTGTTGTGTTCTCATGTTGTGTTCTCATGTTGTTCTCATGTTGTGGTGTTGTGTTCTCATGTTGTATGTTCTCACGTTGTGTTCTCATATTATGAATTCTCATGTTGTGTTCTCATATTGTGTTCTCATGTGTTCTCATGTTGTGTGTTCTCATGTTGTGTGTTCTCACGTTGTGTTCTCATATTATGAATTCTCATGTTGTGTTCTCATGTTGTGTTCTCATGCTGTGTTCTCATGTGTTCTCATGTTGTGTGTTCTCATGTTGTATTCTCATGTTGTGTTCTCATGCTGTGTTCTCATGTGTTCTCATGTTGTGTGTTCTTATGTTGTGATCTCATGTTGTGTGTTTTCATGATGTTTTCATGTTGTATGTTTTCATGTTGTGTGTTCTCATGTTGTGTCCCCATGTTGTGTGTTCTCGTGTTGTGTTCCCATGGTGTGTTCTCATTGTGTGTTTTCTCATGTTCTGTTCTCCTGTTGTGTGTTCTCCTGTTGTGTGTTCACATTTTGTGTTCTCGCCTTGTGTCCTTATGTTGTGTGTTCTCATGTTGTGTGTACTCATGTTGTTCTTCTGTTGTGTTCTCATGTTGTTTCTTCCCATGTTGTGTTCTCGTCTTGTGTTCTCATGTTGTGTGTTCTTATGTTGTGTGTTCTCATGTTGTGTATTTTCATGTTGCGTGTTCTCATGCTGTGTTCTCATGTTGTTCTCATGATGTGTTCTCATGTTGTTCTCATGTTGTATGCTCCTATGTTAACTTAACTTAACGTGTTTATACTGGTTTAGAAGACTCATCAGAGTATGTAAACAACCAGTCACATCTGCATTAACCTGATTTAAAAGCTATGCACATCCAATCTATTCTTAAATGCATTAACTGTCTCTACCTGCACCACTTCCTGTGGTAATCCATTACAAGCATTCACCACTCTCTGACTAATAAAATATTTCCTAATATCCAGTCTGTACCTTTCTTTCACAAAGGCATTTGATACAGTAAACAGAGGAGGGCTGTGGATGAGAATGTCTAAGTTTGGCTGCCCCAACAAGTTCATAACAATGGTGAAACAGCTACACGAAGGCATGTGTGCTCGTGTACTGGACAGCGGTGCAATCTCTAAAACGTTTCTAGTATCAAACGGAGTAAAACAAGGATGTGTACTCGCCCCGACTTTGTTCAGCATGATGTTCGCGGCCACGATGACAGACGCCTTCAGATCATTGGAGCTTGGAATACCCATAAAGTACCGCACAGATGGCAAGTTACTCAATTCCAGAAGAATGAAGGCCAAAACCAAAGTGGCTGGCGACATAATCAGGGAACTTGTATTTGCTGACGACTGTGCTCTAATGAGCAGCTCAGAACTGAACATACAGGTTGGAATGGACCAGTTCTCTGCCGCATGCGAAAATTTTGGCCTGACCATAAATGCCAAAAAAACAGAGGTCATGTACCAACCAGCACCAGGCATGCCGTACACAAAACCAGAGACTACAGTCAGCGAGCAGACGTTGAATGCCGTAGACAAATTCACATATCTTGGCAGCACGCTGTCGAGATCTGTCAGCCTAGACGATGAGGTGGCAAGCAGAATAGCAAAGGCCAGCACAGCCTTTGGTAGAATGCGCTCGATGGTCTGGGCACGTCGTGGCATCAGCGTCAAGACCAAATTGAAAGTCTACCGTGCAACCATCATTCCAACCCTACTATACGCTTGCGAAAGCTGGACTGTATACTCTGGACATGCAAGGAGGTTAAACCACTTCCACACAGGTTGCCTGAGGCGAATATTCCACATCCGATGGCAAGATCGTGTCACTGACATCGAGGTTCTCTCGAGGGCTAACATGCCCAGCATACATGCACTGCTAGAAAAAGCACGACTAGGATGGGCCGGACACCTCGTCCGTATGTCAGACGAGCGGCTCCCAAAGAAGCTTCTCTACGGCGAGCTGAGAGACGGATGACGCGAGAGAGGGCGCCTAAAGAAACGTTTTAAAGACGGTCTGAAGAACTCACTAAAAAGTTGCCAGATAGAGTTCGACACCTGGGAATGGCTTGCGAAAAACAGATCTGACTGGAGAAGCGCAGTCAAATCGGGTGTAGCTGCCGGTGAAGATGACCGTGTTGTGAAAGCCCAGAACAGACGCGAGACGCGGAAATCCCGAGCAGCGGGAACACCATCCCCTTCTACAAACCTCGTGTGCCCGATATGTAGCAGATGTTTTCGTGCTCGCATTGGCCTGTTCAGCCACATGCGCACCCACACCCAACAGGGAAATCTGTGACAAGGATGATGTCGGCGGTCCTCATCGACAACGATGGACAGCTATTATTACCTTTCTTTAGTTAATGTGTATCTTTGGCATCTTGTTCTCGTTATCGGTTGTATTTTCACAAACTGGTTATGGTCTAATTTTACGTTTCCTTTTATTATATTGCAAAACCTGTTTTAAGTCACCTCGAATACTTCTCTTTTCAAGGAACTGTAGACCGGGTTTTCTGAGTCTGTCCTTGTAACTGTAATTCTGGAATCCCACTATCAGATGTGTCGCTTCTTTTTTTTTTTTTATCCTTAATAGCATTTTTATATCCCCTGTACGATAAGGACTCCACACCTGTACACAGTACTCCAATCTAGGTCTAACTAATGCTTTATACAGTTTGACAATCACCTCCTTACTCCAATGTTTCATATTTCTTTTGGGGATCAAGACGCTGAGCAGCGCGTGAGCTGCAGGGGTCAGCGACCCATAGCTGACTGCTAGCGTCAGGGCCAGCGAACCAGGGCTGCCAAGACCTTTCTACACCTCCACGCGGTGATCCTGGATAACAGGCGGCAGCAGGGCAGACTGGCTAAGGAGAATGGATCGAAGAGGGAATGCTAACCCGGTACCCAAAAAATGCTTGCTGAAGTTGGATGTGTTGGACCGAAAGGTACAAATATCGCAATCAAGCTGTAAACTACGGCACAACGCATTCCGTTCTCTGGACTAAATTCTGCTACTTAAGCCCTTTCAGGGTTTGGTAGTGGGAGATTGAGAACGAACGCAGAAGAAGGAGAAGAATATTTCTTTTTATCATACCTAACATCACATTTGCCTTATTCACTGCTACCTGGACTTACTCACTCACCTTACCTGTATTCTCTGTTATAACCCCTAGGTCCCTTTCCTTATCTATCTTTCTAATATTGTTCTTGACCATTCTGTAATTATGTTCCATATTGGATCTACCCATGTGGATGACTGTACATTTATCTACATTAAACTCCATTTGCCATTTCACAGACCATTCTCGAATGTTATCTAAATCCGACCTCAATATATCCACTTCTGCTTTAGATGAGACACTCCTACATAATTGTTTGTTCTCATGTTCTGTGTCTTCGTGTTGTCTCTTCTCGTGCTGTTTGCTCTCGGGTTGTATGTTCTCATGTTGTGTGTTCTCATGTTGTCTCTTCTCGTGCTGTTTGCTCTCGTGTTGTATGTTCTCATGTTGTGTGTTCTCATGTTGTCTCTTCTCGTGCTGTTTGCTCTCGTGTTGTATGTTCTTGTGTTGTATGTTCTCCTGTTGTGTTCTTGTGTTGTATGTTCTCATGTTGTGTTCTCGTGTTGTGTGTTCTCCTGCTGTGTTCTCGTGTTGTGTGTTCTCATGTTGTGTGTTCTCATGTTGTGTTCTCGTGTTGTGTGTTCTCCTGTTGTGTTCTCGTGTTGTGTGTTCTCCTGTTGTGTTCTCATGTTGTGTTCTCGTGTTGTGTTTTCATGTTCTGTTTTCGTGTTGTGTGTTCTCCTGTTGTGTTCTCATGTTGTGTGTTCTCATGTTGTGTCTTCTCATGTTCTGTTCTCGTGTTGTGTGTTCTCATGTTGTGTGTTCTCATATTGTGTGTTATCATGTTGTGTGTTCTCATGCTGTGTTCCCATGTTCTGTTCTCATGTTGTGTGTTCTCATGTTGTGTTCTCGAATTGTGTGTTTTCATGTTGTGTGTTCTCATATTGTGTTCTCGTGTTATGTTCTCATGTTGTGTTCTCATGTTGTGTGTTCTCATGTTGAATGTTCTCATGTTGTGTTCTCCTGTTATGTTCTCATGTTATGTTCTCATGTTATGTTCTCATGTTGTGTGTTCTCATGTTGTATGTTCTCATGCTGTGTGTTCTAATGTTGTGTGTTCTTCTGTTGTGTTCTCGTGTTGTATGTTCTCATGTTGTGTGTTCTCATGTTGTGTGTTCTCGTGTCGTGTGTTCTCGTGTTGTGTGTTCTCATGTTGTATGTTCACATGTTGTGTTCTCGTATTGTGTGTTCTCCTGTTGTGTTCTCGTGTTTTATGTTCTCATGTTGTGTGTTCTCGTGTTGTGTGTTCTCCTGCTGTGTGTTTTCATGCTGTGTGTTTTCATGTTGTGGTCTCGTTTTCTTTTTATGATGCATGTATATTTGTTTCTGCGGGACATATTTTTTAGAAACCCTGATTTTGACTAGTTTTAAATTAAAATGGTAAAAGCAGTTTTTGTTGAGATATGATTTTCTACCTGTTTAAATCATTAGATGCCATTATCGATAGTTAATCTGCACAAATTGATCTGCTCTTTTTCTACACAAAAAGCGCTTTGTTTCTTTGAAACTATTTCAGAAAATGAAAATATCCATTTAATGTTAGCCATCGTAATGATTGATATAAAATATATTTATTAAATGTATTTTTTTTTTGTTGCTCATGCCATCATCTTTCATTCCATATATGATACGGACACATTATTTGATATTATAAAACACATTAACACTTTCATTGTAACACTTTATGAAAATCTTGGAGAAGTGGGAAATGTGCCGCAACACACAACACTCTAAAAACGTCAACAGTTGCTGTTCAATAGCTACCCTCCCATTGTGGAAAAACAGGGAGCGAGTGAACTGACGCCATGTCTAAAGCAGGTGGCAGGATGGAGCAACTTATCCCCACAGTGTATTATCAAGAGGCAAAAACCATTATTCACAATTAGTTCAACTCAAAATGGAAGTAAGACATGGGAATGATCAATAGACCTGACCCAATCCACCAGCTGCATAATAGTTGTCCATTACAAGTGATGAAGACCACTCTCTTTGTTCAGCTGTGTGGACAGTCGTATCACTTGCTGTGTCCGCTGAAATGGGTGACTTGCGCGGTGATTTGGATTAAAGTGAGAAAGAAACTGCGCCTTTTGTCAACCTCACTCACAGAGCCTAAGCTACCTTTTGCCAGTGGCAAGACATTCATCGAGACGACTGGAGATAGCATAGGATGCAGATTTTGCCTCAGGGTTACCACCGAAGCCTTTCCGTAAACATGTAACCCGCAGGGTAGAAAGGTGGGAAGGCATCTAACGCAGTTTGTCGTGCCTTTTCGATAACCACAAGAGGCTGTATGGACAACACTCAGCGTGTGAGTGACTCTGGCATCTCTCCCCAGCTGTATTCAGCTCATCATAGTAGCATCTAAAATTCCCACACGCCATATTCGTGAAGGTGAACCGGCAGAACTAACCCGTGGCGTGAAATACGACACATGTATAAGCGTAGCGCCATTCACTGATTCAGCCGGCGTCCAGACCAGGATAAACGGATGGAAGAAATCACAAAAAAAGAACGAAATAACAAGTCCAGACGGAAAACAACTCCACGTTTCCGTGAACACAAGTGTAAGTCGTCGACTAGTGTGAATTCCAGGCAAATCCGTGGTCTGGCGGCATCCATAATGATCCAAAACAGTAGAGAAATGTAGACTCGCAGCCAGTTATGGCGCCATCTTTGCCAGCTACATAGACACCAACAAACCACCATCTTTTGCCAGAGAACAGGTCACTGCAGACTATTGGGTCACCTGCATCGGATCAAGATATCACACACAAGTGACTTTCATGTGGAACCAGTGTCCAGACCCCTAAACTCATCCTGTAGGAATAGCCATTATACAGAGACCTACGATGTCAAACCTGGCGCTGCCACCCGGAGCTGGAGATGACTGTGAACTTCGTCCTAGCAACGGGACTACAGATCTAGCATGACCAAAAAGCCTGAACGCAGAAGAAGTACTGCACAAGAGATGGGAATTTCGTAACTTTCTGAAAGGTAAGAGTGTATCTAAATATCTTCTGAAGTGGCCCAAAAGTATGTACACAGTTGTTTGGTGTTTTGTTTATTTTATTTTTATTGAAAGATAGTGCGAATGGTTGCAGTTAACGAGTCAATAACAAAGACAGTTGATTATAAAACAGTACTGGAAGACTGAATATGCCGAGTAGGTGCGATAGCATGACAAGAAGCATGTCACACTCCTCCACAAAGACGTCTGAAAATGTTTCGTATTAAAGATAAGTTTGAAGCAAAGGTTGCAGTGGCTAATGCACAAAAATTCGAACGTCATGTGACGTCTAAAACAAAGGGAACAAGATGAGATGACAGTCGTTTTGACATTTGCGAACAGTTCAAACAAGTGCACACGACGTGCGTCTCAGCAGTTGTCCAATCCGAGAGCGTTCTTGCAACGCTTAATGCATAACATGAAATTGAAGTCGTGCAGATTAAGACATGGACATTGTCTTCTAGAGGACGAACGAAACCGTTGGTTGCAATTCTGAGAGAGGATATGCAGTCAAATCTCTAACGAATCAGGCCGTCTTGTCAAGATCATCTGGTCAGATGAGTGTAGTGCCACAACTCAGATCAAGGGATAACTTCGCCGAACTGATCGTCCAAACAGATGGGACACCTCTGTGTTGTGCTTGTGTAACAGATCTTAGATGTGTAGATTTATTTGGAAAAGGATTTTAGACATGTTTTATTGAAGTTAGAAAGATTGAGAGTAAAGCAGTGATAGTCAGTTGCCATTCATTGTTTCTTAAAATATTAAACTTAAAATGTTAGCTAGTGCAGATGTACTCAAATCCGGACATAGGAATGTCTGGAATGCATAGCGTTGGTTTCCAAGCCACGCAGTGGTTAACCTACGTAACATGTGCGTGTTTTTACGTAAAGCCTAGATGTCTGTTACAGCGTGATCAGCAGTGGCGGTTGAAACCTGACATGCTATTAACTGGTTTTGCGTAAATCTCGGGGAGAAAACCTAGGTACTAGATCATAAAACCCGCGTCGTTAGCGCACCACGTCATCTGGAAAAATCTGCGGATATAGATAGCTAGGCGACACAAGAGGGCAGATCAATCCGGAGCGAGCAGCGGAGAGAACAGGATCGTCTTGAGATAGTGGGAGGTGAAGAAAGGGGATCCCGAAACACACATTCCAGAATCTAGAGAGAAGAGGACAGATCATTCCAGAGCGGGCAGCGGAGAGAACAGGACCGCCTTGAGATAGTGGGAGGTGAAGAAATGGGATCCCGAAACACACATGCCAGAGTCTAGAGACGAGTAGTGAGAAAGCAGTTAAATTTTGGAGCCCCGAGAGAAAGAGGTTTAGACAGACAATATTTTACCACGTGAGTCCAGCTGTTCAGCAGCATATCAAGGAGAGGTAAATCATAATGAAACTGATGTTTCGCATAGCAAGTGTTAGAAACAGATATAGTAGTGAGCCACGAGGGACACGCACGAGTTAGACATCTTAGATACTATTATTATTACCATCGCTGCTGAGATTACCAGTGTCGAATTCAAGAAACTTTCTTTCAGCGAAGACAGATCTCATAACAGTTTCTTCAAACGGTAACTACACAGATTCGTTTAGTAACTAGTAATTAACCAATTTATCAAGTGTCTGAGATCTCGTCTGAAAGTTAGACAGGTCCTAAAGTGTGGAAGTATGTCCACTAGCGACACGTACACTTTGAAGTCCCACACGCGCTGGATGATAAAATAAGGAGCACTTTGTGTTCGACGAGATACCTGAATTGTACACAAGCGTTTAGCAGAAGTGTCTCAGGAATCAGCGTTTAGCAGAAGTGTCTCAGGAATCAGCGTTTAGCAGAAGTGTCTCAAGAATCAGCTCCCAACAGAATTATCTAAAGAATCAGGGTCTAACAAGTAGTATCTCAAGAATCAGCGCCTAACTAGAGAGATAGTAGACTAGCACAACGATCCACTCTCCAGGGATCACTGCAAGCCACCGTCGACGAGGAGAACAGGACCACAGACAAATCAGCTCATTCTGTGGCAATCCACATTATGGTTCGTCTATCAAGTTTTAGTTTGGCAATCAAGTTTTAGTTGGTCAATCAAGTTTAATTTGTCAATCCAGTTTTAGTTTGTCAATCAAGTTTTAGTTTGGCAATCAAATTTTAATTGATCAATCAAGTTTAGTTTGTCAATCAAGTTTTAAGTTTGCCAATCACGTTTTAGTTTTGTCAATCAAGTTGTAATAGTGTTTTAGCTAGCGTGTGAGAGAATTTGATTGGCATTTATAGTTAGTAGAAATAAAGAATCTGTTTTATAGTGTTTTCATTTAAATAGTGTTTTTCTTGAATTAGTTTAAGTGTGAATATAGTTAGTGCAGAGGCCTTTCACCATCTGCTACGGTAGGTCAGCAAGCTAGAGCTGCTACACTTCTGCAGTAAAGGAATATCTAAACAAAACTGCTCACGTGACATCATTGGCTCGGACCACGCGACAGCATTGGCTCGGACCATGTGGCATTATTTGCTCGGGCCACGTGACATCATTGACTCAGACCACGTGGCAGTATTGATTCTGCCCAAGTGACAGTATTGACTGAAACTACGTGATAGCACTGACTCGGACAACGTGACAGCATTGGCTCGGGGACCACGTGATGTTGCAACGTTGATGGAAGACATTTAGGGCACTTGCAAGATTAAAAGTTTTAAACAAACGTAATAAATAAATACTAAACAACTGTATACCTACTTTTGGACGATCTTGTATATATGGCACGTTCTTTGTGCTCACACACAACAACATGTAGTTATCTAAGACCCGCAATTCTTCACTGAGTCTGGCATCTTATGGTAAACATTATTTTGCTCTTGAAAGCTGCCGATTAGTATTTCTGCTCTATTGACACCGGAAGTCGACTTGTACTGTTGTGACATTCCACATTGATCGCGTCAATCTGCGTCAGCTGGCTCCGTTGATTTGATCTGACGCCGCCGGGCGGAATTATCTACCCTCGTTTGGCGTTAGTGTTGCCTAGACCCAGGTGGTCACGAATGAAATGTACACTATAAGCCGGCCTAGAATGTCGTAGGAGGCGTCCGACGCGAGATGGGCTTATGAGAGATCATTATGGAGTAGAGGTGTTGAGTTGGAGACTTATTATCGGAGAGTCAGTATTGGCTGAACAAATATTTGGATGTTTCAACTCAGACAAAGTCTGGTCAATCAATGGTAACAACACAACCTGTGTTCATTGTCAGGGCTGGGTTTTTGGATAAGCAACACGAGAGAGGGGAAGATAAATGTTTACTTTGAGTTTGAGTGGGAAGTAAATTCGAATTTACTCCGAATTGGAGTTTAGGACAGCCCATGTCTTGTATTAACTGGCGCTGTTAGATTGACAATAAACGTCATAGGTTTATTGGGAGGAACTTGTCAGATTGACAAGGATTGCAGACACTGCAGAGATTCGTGTGACACTCGAGGCGGAGCTACAAGAGATATCTGGAGAGACGATAACTACTGTGAGTCCATGGGCATTGTACTATTGCTGAGTGGAAGGGATGTGAGCCAACTCTAGTAACATGGACGAGAAATGTGCTAACTTTGAGTGACAGGTTATGAACGATGAGTGCACGATAACGGAGATGCAAACACCTGGGATGTCAATCCGGACGAGAGTGGAAGGAAAAGGCAGCTGTGGGACTCTCAGCGTCAGTGCTTGCGTCTACTGAGATCGACAACAAACTGAGGTTATAAACTCAGCGACAATGGAAAAACCACAGACATCAGTTCGTGATGTTATGCTAGGGTCGAGAATATAAGTGATTGTACGTACAACTCGGTTCAGGACAAACGTAGCTGTAGTCTTAACAGACATCAGTTATTGGTGATCTGCTGAGGGCAAGAAATAACTGATCGCGTGAACGATTCAGGTCAGACAGATTGTAGTTATCCCAGACGGGACGAGCGTTGTAACCTGAAGCCTCAGGGAGAACTACCACAATCTTAGAAAGAAGTTATTATTCCACAGCGCAGGGCCGACGACCGCCAGAGATCATCGTCACCAACTGTCGGAGGGCAACACGTGACCACAAAGAAGATATCGGTAGTTAGTTATTCTGTGTAGAACAAGATTTGTATAGATTTAAAGTGAAATGTGTGTATAATAAGAAGTATAAGATAAAGACCGACCTGGGTAATTAAAGTCCCATCAAGCTCCTTCTTGTAACTCCTGTGTTAGAAAGATTTAGTTATATTTAGTTTAGTTTAGTTTTTAAGAGATGGGTCCCTTGGCAACAATTGTTGTCGGGAATGAAGATAACTCTTCATAGACTAAGCCGCAACCTTTGTTCCAGTTCCCTTCCTTGATGTGTATACCATCCCCAACTCATACGTCATTAAGAAGTGTTCAGAAAAGAACATGCAGACACCACCATGAATGAGTTTTCAGTTGCGTCATGGGGTCGCTGAGGTCGAGAGGTAAGGCACTCGCCTATCAAAGCGATGAACGGAAACGGTGTGGGTTCGAGCCTCGTAGGTTTCAAGCGACGCCTGGTCTCAGAGGAGATGGGACCAGAGTGTTACAAATACTGAGTTTGTTTTCCTCGCAGAATTGTATCAGTCTTTCTCCTCTTTCATTCTTTGTTCCAATTCCATATTTCCCCCGATGTTTTTATATCCCCCTTTTCCTACCTTAGCATTAATGTCGCCCATAACAATTATTATATCTGTTGAAGCCACTCTGTTAAGTAACTGCTTCACGTCTTCATAATAGTTATCTAATTGCTCTTCGCTGTAATCTGAGGTTGGTGCATATGTTTGTAAAATGGACATATTAAATGGTCTGGCTCTGATTTTGCGTATCATCATTCGTTCGTTGTAGTGTGTCGAGTATCCACAAATGTATTTTTCTAATTCTTTCTTTAATTATACATCAACACCTCGTGTATGCTGTTCGCCTTCTGAATGTATGAAAATATGTTTATCTTTTTGTGTGTACGCAGTGTCCTTCCATCTTGTTTCTCCACACCCGAGATATCTATATTCATAGCACCTGCGTCTGTTATCATGTTGTCCAGTTTTCCGGCTTGGTGAAGTGTACGGACAATCCACGTTCCTACTGTTAGTCCTATCTTATATAGGTTGTCTGAGACCTGTGCTTCAATTGCTAACTATAGATTATACGTGGGAGGGTCCTAGCTCTTCCACGGTTTTACATTTTAAAGAATTAAGTTGGAAGGCAAATGTCCCGATAACATTACATCCTCGCTGCGAGATGCAGGGCAGAAAATCAACGGGCAAACAGGCCAATGAAACAATCTCACCGTAGTAACAATGATTTGTATAAGCGTAAGAATCATTCGATACATTTTACAGCTGGTTGGGAATTAGCTCTCCCGTGACATACGACAAGTTAGATCATCATCGGGCTGGCATTCTCACCATGTGGAAACTATTACACAACTTAAACCACAATGCCCACAAATGGATTCATGATTTCCTGAAACCTGAATAACGTGAAGCAAGTGAAGTGGATACATTCTGCCATCTGGATTGGCGGATACATTATTAATAATGCTGATAAATTGTTGAAATATGTTATACAAATACTACCCGCATTTCACTTCAAATCATGAACAGGAAAATAAAACTGAATCATAGGTGACGTCTGGTGGCGTTGGCGATCACATCCCTCCAAAACTATCTGCACACACACATATATACACACACGTACACACAGACATATATACACACACGTACACACACACATATATACACACACGTACACACACACATATATACATACACGTGCACACACACATATATACACACACGTACCCGTACACACATATATACACACACATATATACACACACGTACATACACACATATATACACACACATATATACACACACATATATACACACACACGTACACACACACATATATACACACATATATACACACACACATATATACACACACGTACACACACACATATATACACACACGTTCCCGTACACACATATATACACACACACATATATACACACACGTACACACACACATATATACACACACGTACCCGTACACACATATATACACACACATATATATACACACACACATATATACATACACGTACACACAAACATATAAACACATAAATACACACGTACACACACATATATATACACACACATATACACACACACATATATACACATACACATATATACACACACATATATACACACACGTATATATATACACACACACATATATACACACACACATATATACACATACACATATATACACACACATATATACACACACGTATATATATACACACACACATATATTCACACACACATATATATACACACACGTACACACACACATATACGCACACACGTACACACATATATATACACACAAGTACACACATATACACACATACGTACATACACATATATACACATACGTTCACATATATATATATATACCCACACGTACACACACACACATATATATATATATACACACGTACACACACACATATATACACACACGTACACACACATATATGTACACACACACATATATACACACACGTACACACACATATATACACACACGTACACACACACATATACACACGTGCACACACATATATACACACACACATATATACACACGTACACACACACATATATACACACACACATATATACACATACACATATATACACATACATATATACACATATATATATATATATACACACATATATTCACACACACATATATATACACACACGTACACACACACATATATGCACACACGTACACACATATATATACACACAAGTACACACACATATACACACATACGTACATACACATATATACACATACGTTCACATATATATATATATATACACACACGTACACACACACATACATATATATATATATATACACACGCACACACACACATATATACACACACGTACACACACACATATATATATACACGTACACACACATATATATACAACACACGTACACACACATATATACACACGTGCACACACATATATACACACACACATATATACACACGTACACACATATATATATACACACGTACACACACACATATATACACACACAAATGTGGGGGGGGGAGCGTATGGGGCCAGACTAATCATCCTATATTAGCTTGTACGACAATTTTTCTATTTCTATTGTATGTCTTCAGTTGTAGCAGTACCTAGGCATCTAGAAATGGTTGTGTGGATGTTGATTGTGCTTTGTTGATATTCATATTGAATTGTTGACTAGCGTTGGTTACATGGCCACGTTATCAGTTGTTGATTAGCTTCTGTTACATGGTCACCTATGAGTTGTCGACTAGCTTTTGTTACATGTCACAATATGAGTTGTTGACTAGTTTTTGTTACATGTCACAATATGAATTGTTGACTAGTTTCTGTTACATGTCACAATATGAGTTATTGACTAGTTTTTGTTACATTGTCACAATTTGAGTTGTTGACTAGTTTTTGTTACATGGTCACAATATGAGTTGTTGACTAGTTTTTGTTAGATGGTCACAATATGAGTTGTTGACTAGTTTTTGTTACATGTCACAATATGAGTTGTTGACTAGTTTTTGTTACATGGTCAAAATATGAGTTGTTGACTAGTTTTTGTTACATGTCACAATATGAGTTGTTGACTAGTTTTTGTTACATGTCACAATATGAGTTGTTGACTAGTTTTTGTTACATGTCACAATATGAGTTGTTGATTAGCTTTAGTTACATGGTCACAATATGAGTTGTTGACTAGTTTTTGTTACATGGTCCTAATATGAGTTATTGACTAGTTATTGTTACATGTCACAATATGAGTTGTTGACTAGTTTTTGTTACATGTCACAATATGAGTTGTTGACTAGTTTTTGTTACATGTCACAATATGAGTTGTTGACTAGTTTTTGTTACATGTGCATAATTTGAGTTGTTGACTAGTTTTTGTTACATGGTCACAATATGAGTTGTTGACTAGTTTTTGTTACATGTCACAATATGAGTTGTTGACTAGTTTTTGTTACATGTCACAATATGAGTTGTTGACTAGTTTTTGTTACATGTCACAATATGAGTTGTTGACTAGTTTTTGTTACATGGTCACAATATCAGTCCAGACTAGGACAATCATAATCTTGTTCCGAAGTGGATTGAGGGGTCCCTTACTGGCAAAGAAAGTTGTGAATGGGGCTAGCAGCCTCATCATGTAGAGCAATTTGCTAGAAAAACATCACTACAAAATCACACAAATGTTTCGCCCGGATTTTCTAAAGGAGGCAATCTATAGTTGTGGTCATATACTCTGACTGAAGAGAAATATAAAGAAGAAGAAGAAGAAGAAGAAGAAGAAGAAGAAGAAGAAGAGAAGAAGAAGAGGAGAAGAAGAAGAAGAAGAAGAAGAAGAAGAAGAAGAAGAAGGAAGTAAGAAAAGAAAAAGGAATAAGAAGTAGGAGGAGAAAAAAAAGAAGGAGAAGGAGGAGATGGAGAAGATATTATGGACAAAAATATCTCAGAGACCACATGGGAACAGATACACTGGCGTCCATGTTCCGTGACCAGACGTGATTTTTTGTTCTGATAAATGCCAGCCTATGTTCGTCTGAATGTTCTTTGGTAGTCGTTTACAATTATGTTGTTTTTTGTCCCTGACTAAGGCTTGTTGGTCGTAACGTAAGTGTCGTTAATGTTTTGGTTGGCCTCTGTATCTGATCAGTTCTTGTCCATGCTGCCTCACGACTTATAGTTCCAACCAGTTCCCAGTTAACTGGCCGATATAAGAGCAGCGCCGTTCACATAAACTAAACCAGTGCTTCCCAAACTGTACGCACTGGCCCTACGAATTATGGCAATATTTTCACTGAAATGACACGCAGCTCACGTGACTTTAGAAGTACATCTAACCGACATCGTACAAACCACTAAAAACTCGTTCGCTTTTCAATGGTAATACTAAATGGTGATCAATGTCAGAAGTGTATAAAACTCTGGATCGGATTGTTCTAGTACCTGCTGAACAGAAGTCAGCTGTTTTTTTTCAGCCTGCTGTGAGAACAGACGCGATTGTCACTCGTTGCATCAATATGAATTTAGTGACCTAGATTGTTCTAGTTTGTTATCGAACTAGCTGGACACTTGGCGTTTGTTGCCTCTGTGGCCTTTATGTATTTAGGATCGAACCAACTAGTTTGTGTTGTAATCAAGTAAACTTGTAAAAGCTGTTGTTCTTATTTTTCTAAAAATGGCCAATTTGTTTATTGAACATTAATAAGTGTTGAATGGAAATGAAGAGGTTGCACCACAATATAGTGGCTGGTGTGTGAAGGAGTAGAAAAGTCGCAAATACAACAATTATTTCGATTTTGGCTTTACATAGACAGATATCAACGATAAATAGGGATTACAGTGTGTATTGTGTATGAAAATGTTGGTTCCAGGGTGCATCCGTTCAAGCAAGCTAAAATACCATTTTGAAACCAATCTAAGAAACATGGCTGGCAATCCTGCGACTGTTATGCCAGAACGATAAGGGAATTTAAACAACGAAACGCGACATTTTCTCACTTGGTGTCAATTGTTTGTGAATTTGAGATACGTTTTCAGTAATTTTTTTTAAGCTAACAAACCTAACTGCACCAACTGCGCACCATAACTGTTACATAGGCGTATATTCTGGCTTCGAGGACTCTGAATAATCTTGATGCACAAAAGGGCGCCGTGAGCAGAACACGTTTGAGAAACACTCTAAACTGTTCATTATGAGTCCTGTGAAACCTGCACCCAAATGGACACGATTAATCCAGTCCGTGACAAATTACCAAAGAGAGTTATAATAGTGTGCCTGGTAACTGTAGCAGAAGGAAATGTTTGCTAAAGATCGGGCGTCCCATTATTTAGAAAAGTGCTATTACTGCTGGAGCTACCACCATTAGTCAAACTAGGCCGTCAGGGTTAGTCGACCACTTCTGGGGCTACCATTAGACCAACTAGGCAGTCGGGGATAGTCGATCACTGCTGGGGCTACCATTAGACCAACTAGGCAGTCGGGGATAGTCGATCACTGCTGGGGCTACCATTAGACAAACTAGGCAGTCGGGGTTAGTCGACCACTGCTGGGGCTACCAACATTAGTCAAACTAGGCCGTCAGGGTTAGTCGACCACTGCTGGTGCTACCATTAGACAAACTAGGCAGTCGGGGTTAGCCGATCACTGCTGGAGCTACCACCATTAGTCAAACTAGGCCGTCAGGGTTAGTCGACCACTGCTGGGGCCACCATTAGACAAACTAGGCAGTCGGGGATAGTCGATCACTGCTGGGGCTACCATTAGACCAACTAGGCAGTCGGGGATAGTCGATCACTGCTGGGGCTACCATTAGACCAACTAGGCAGTCGGGGATAGTCGATTACTGCTGGGGCTACCATTAGACCAACTAGGCAGTCGGGGATAGTCGATCATGTTTCTCCACAACCTCATGTTCAATGCACCATGTATCGCTACTACTGTTCACTTATTTCCCACGTATTAAGTTGAATTATTAATTCATTAATTCACTGATTGATTCAGTAACGGATTCGTTGATTGATTAATTCATTGATTAATTAATGCATAAATTAATTAAGTCATCGATTCATTGATTTATTAATTCCCTGATAGATTCAGTTATTGATTCATTGATTGATTAATGCATTGAATGATTCAGTCATTAATCGAAGTGACCCCCTAAGTAGTGAGCAACACACTGATGAAGCCAAGCATAGCACAACCGCATGGAGGACACAGTACACATTCATCAGCACGCTCGGGGTGTAAAGAAAGCTGCTGCAACGTGATTTTTAGGGTGCACAAAAGAGTAATCTTACTTATTGTGGGCATTAAACAACAACAACAACAACAATCTGTCCCCCATTGAACTACTCTATCCTTTTATCCGTTTTCGTGCTCTTTTCACATGGTATGTTCCCGTCCCTCAATACGATACGAGATGCGCCTTCCAAAGTGGTTATGTTCCCTTGGAAAGCTGGACTTGGGATTTGTATCCCTGGGTTCATCAGACCCTTTTCCCCACAGACAGTGGGTTGACTGGACTCTTTTCGGCACGTACCACCACAAATCTTCTAACTCGCAATGGATCAGATCGATCTCTCGTATTGTTTACAAGGTGTCAATCATTCGCACCTTTGAGCGAAAATACAAGGCTCTAGGTGTACGATGGGATAACCACCTCTTAGCGCTCTCTCTCTCTCTCTCTCTCTATCTATCTATCTCTCTCTCTATCTATATATATCTCTCTCTGTCTCTCTCTCTCTCTCTCTGTCTCTCTAATGTCACCTCTACATTCGCTTGTATAGACTCTTTTCTTAATTATAGAAACAAGATGGCCGTGGAGTCCTGGATAGATATAAATCTCATTTTGGTCCCACCCATCTAGTATCTGATGGACAGGTATTTACGGGTAGCTCTCACTCCAAATGTGACGACCTGGAATGCGCGTCCTTGTCATCAACCTAACCCCCACCACTTATGTCTGGTATCAGTCCGATACTAAGAATGGTCAATCTACACCCTACCCCCAATCTAGGCATGTTTTCCACCTAAATTGTCCATTAACTTCTGACTTTCCTCCCGACCTAGTTTCGACACCGGCGCCATATTGACCGTGGGGTGACCTGGCCTCGAAAACCAACAATCAGGCAGCTTTTGACTCCCAGAGGATACAGTCGCCAGACATAACTTCCTCGGTTCTAAGCGCCCATGCTCTACTTGGAACTCTTACACAGTCTTTCCTTCCCTTAGAAAGCTGGCCCCCACATCTTCTTTCGTGAGATGGGTCCTACCTTCCCTTAAAAAGCTGGCCCCCACATCTTCCTTCATGAGATGTGTCCTTCCTTCCCTTAGAAAGCTGGCCCCCACATCTTCCTTCGTGGGATCTTACCTTCCTTCCCTTAGAAAGCTGGCCCCCACATCTTCCTTCATGAGATGGGTCCTACCTTCCCTTAAAAAGCTGGCCCCCACATCTTCCTTCATGAGATGGGTCCTACCGTCCCTTAGAAAGCTGGCCCCCACATCTTCCTTCATGAGATGGGTCCTACCTTCCCTTAAAAAGCTGGCCCCCACATCTTCCTTCATGAGATGTGTCCTACCTTCCCTTAGAAAGCTGGCCCCCACATCTTCCTTCGTGGGATCTTACCTTCCTTCCCTTAGAAAGCTGACCCCCACATCTTCCTTCATGAGATGGGTCCTACCTTCCCTTAGAAAGCTGACCCCCACATCTTCCTTCATGAGATGTGTCCTTCCTTCCCTTAGAAAGCTGGCCCTCGCCATCTTCATTCATGAGCCGTGCCATTTTGACGTGTTTATGTCAGTTATTAAAACACATCTAACATAAAATGTGACACCAAAGAAAGTACACTTACCACCCTGAAGACATGTGATTTGTAGATAGACTATAGTTTGCCAACATCGGCAGTCCAGGTCTCTACTGGTGGATGAGCTTTCCACTCTACCTCGTTTGCGGGTTATAGCCTTTATATCAATTACTCGGATGGGTATGATATCAGTTTTGTGATTCATGCGGTGAAAACAGTTCAAATGATGAAGCGGAGGCCTAGGCTATCAAAACAGCCGTTGGTATTTTTCACCAACATTTTGATTATGGGAATGAGTGCCGCTGGACATGGTGATCTTCAATGACTCAAGTCGGTGTTGGGGGCACCGAAGTCTATCCCATACAACGGAACATATTGTTAGCAGGAACGCTGATCATCAGCCCACTTTGCAATGCATCCATGGATATAGCGAGATATCAGGAAATGCAATTGCGGATAAACTGGCAAAAACTGGAGCTTCCAAACAACAAAAGAATAGATCATTTAACAACTACACAGTTAAACCAATCACTAGGAATAATCCCAGGGAAATCTGGATCGACAGGTGAAGATGAGGACATCCGGTCGCAGCGTATTTAGCGAAAAATCACAACCAAAAAATAATGCCATAAATAGATTACACAGAAGAGAACAAAGTCTCATATTTCCGTCCTGAACAGGACACCCCAGAGTCAATAGCCACTGAAACCCTGCAACTCTCAGCACATGTCCTGATCAAACAGTTAGACACCTACTCATTGAGTGCAAAGCGATTGAGGTCATAACGAAAAGATTGTTATAAGTGCCACCGACAATCGCTAATACACGGTTTGGTACAGTAAAACAACCGAAGAAGACTTGTATTTATATTTTTTATTCTTGCTTCCACGGGATAACGGCCGGTGCTGTGATTGGGAGCGAACCCAGCACCTTCGGGTTGTGAGCCGTGTCAGTTAACCACTAGCCCACGCCATCCCCAAACGATATATAAACGATTTATATAAGAATGGCATTGTGTTGCCAGTATCAGGAATGCTCAGCATGTATAGGATAGCAGCAACAACAACAACAACAACAGCAACAACAACAACAACAACAGCTTCCTTGGAAAGCTGACCGTTTTCTTCTTTGTTTTGTTGATATTATTCTGCCGGCTCCGCCTGAGGATGTTGTCTACAGACTCTGATGGGTCTTCTAAACCAGTATAAAAGAAGTTAAGTTAGGGAGAGTGACTACATGCCCCTCGGCAACCCAATTGCCAGATAAACTGTATGAGAGTGTAGCAGCTACAGCTGGCTGAACTACCGTAACAGGTGGTTCAAGGGGTCTGGGCTAACTATATTCTCACTTCCAACAAATCAATTACAACACTAATTGAAATTAAAACACAACAATGAAACTTTATTTCTACACGTCCACAACTAACTCTCCAATCTTCGATCTAAACAAAACATGTCTGGCTCTAAGAAATATGAACTAAAGCAAAACTAAAATAAAATCGATTACGAACAACAACTACAGACGAATAGAAAAGAAAAGAGATTGAGGAAAATTTTGTTAAACGAAACCTTATCATTGAAATTATGAAAGAGAGATATTAGATGATACGTGGAACCAGTATTGACAGGCGACACTGATTCATGGACAATCAATAGGCAAGTATAGTGATCATTGGAGGCAACATAAATCTGATTTTACAAAAGAATGTTGAAAGTTTCGTGGACTGCAAAGAAAGAGCTTATAACATGGTACTTGAAAAGGCACAGACACAGAGGCAGTGTATCCTATTTTCTGCCACGTCATGAGACGAGACAGGTTTAAACACACTGTGACAACGCGCAGAATCGCAGGGAAGGGGGACAGAGGAAGGAAAAGAGAGAAAATATTGAACTATAAAAGATCTTTTAATTGATTAGTTTGGTCTTCTTCCATTAAACAAAATATTGTGTTCGTGAGTCATTCAATTCTAGCAAGCACACAGACCAAGGATCACCACGTACCAACAAGTTTCCTCATGATAGCCTTTCTTTGTCTGAACAAAAATATGCGAATGGCCATTTTCACTTAGAACGCAGTAGGCCGAACAAGAATATGCCAATGGCGATTTCTTCTTCTTCTTCTTCGTACGCTGTCAGACGTCAACTTGAATTTGTTCGAAGAAAGCAGCTGTCATCCTGAGGCTGTCGACACTGCCATAGAGCTAGTCCAGTGCTGCCACTGGTGATGGGCACATGTGCTTTCTCTGGTCCTCGTATTGCATGACAATTTTGCAGTAGATGTTCAGCGGTCATTTTCCCTGTACCACAGGTGCATTTGTCAGTGCCACCTATCTTCAGTTTATTGAATAGATGGTACCTCAGTCTGTTGTGGCCTGTGCGGAGTTTGAAGACCACGACCTGCTCTCTTCTGTTCAACTGGTAATAGGCATCGTTTTTTGTGTACCCAGTATGTTCTGTTTCCCATTTGGCCATGTATCTGGCCCTAATAAACCTTTTGGACTCTTCGTAGGTCACACTAGAATCTGGTTGTGGTAGTCTTGCACCTTCTTTTGCTTTTGCCAGTCTGTCTGCCTCCTCGTTGCCTTGAATGTTACAGTGTGATGGAACCCACTGTACCGCTACTATTTTTGGTGCAGACTGCTGGCATAGTTGATAGAGTACTGCTCTTAAATCATTAAGTTCAGTATTTTTCTGGCTTTTTAGTGCTGTAACCACGGACAGGGCATCTGTAAACAGGACTATCTGGCTTTCATTGCTTTCACCTGTCAGCATTGCTTCTACTGCAGCTTTCAGTGCCTCTACCTCCGCTCTGAAATTGCTGAATGGCGATTTGCACTTAGAACGCAGTAGGCCGAACAAGAATATGCTAATAGCGATTTGCACTTAGAACGCAGAAGGCCAAACAAAAATATGCGAATGGCGATTTGCTCTTAGAACGCAGTAGGCCGAAGAAGACAAGATCAACATGATTACACAAGAGCACACATATGAAACACGTGTACGTGTATGGGAATATACATTTGTACTTATTCGTATGTAAACATTTGATAAAATATGTGTTTTTATTTCAATTATGCGGGATTCGATCGCACACCGGTTCTGCTCATCGCTATGAGATACGAGTGTCTTACTTCTTGACTACAGTGACCCCCATCATGTTTGATATACTCTGTCCGAAGGGGCCTACTGTGATATATACATTCTAATCCCATCCTCTGGCTAGCATCTGCCGCCCGTGATTCGTGCATTCTTGTCCACTCTCTGGTTATCGTCTGTCGCTTTAAGTTTAATCAGTCCGCGTTCAATATATTTTCATTGCTTATGTTGTTAATTGTTACGTGTTTTCATTTGTTCTGTACTGTAATCCGTGGGACCGTTGGTTTGGCTTTGTTCCTGTTCTGGTACGGTTACTGAGGCATATCTAAACATGGCAACTTTTTATCGACTATCTAATGTTATCATCATTTGGTAGCAAATGATGGCGAGATATTTACAGTGGATGTTCAGTGATATACGTTTCACCTGGAGCGTTAGCTACTGTCTGAAAAGTTTGTTTGTTTGTTCTCCATGTCACAATATTTCCGGTTTCCTGAAGCAAAATAATGTTTATTGTTTTTAAAGTAAGACACATTAGAGAGTTTAACGATATGTGGGAAAACTGAATAATAAAGGGACTCCAGCAAAAAAACTTGTTAACGGCAACTTTAGCACACACACAACCATACCCCCTTCTCTCCACCCAACAAACACAGAATTGATTAAACATTGTAAGAGTTTGTGTTGTTGTTGCTGTTGTTGTTGTTGTTCCAGTGTTCCGGAGATATTGGTGCTAGTTTCTATAATCTTTGACAGATTGTCTTTTGGTAGAATATTGAAATGCCTCTTTGTATGACTGGAACGAACTGAATAAGTGGAGCTGGGCTATCTGGCTGTAGTGTAAAGCAAGGCTTCTCCGCAAGTTTACCTCTACGGCAACCCTAGTATCAATCCCCACTTCGTCAACCCTGCTGTTTTAAGACAGCCTGTTTTCAGGTAGCATGGACATTTCGTGTGGGTCTTAGTCGGTATGTATTATTTGACTATGTCGACACCGATTTAGTACACTCGTGAGAACAGTCACAGGCGTGTTCAACAGTCACAGGCGTGTTCAACAGTCACAGGCGTGTTCAACAGTCACAGGCGTGTTCAACAGTCACAGGCGTGTTCAACAGTCACAGGCGTGTTCAACAGTCACAGGCGTGTTCAACAGTCACAGGCGGGTTCAACAGTCACAGGCGTGTTCAACAGTCACAGGCGTGTTCAACAGTCACAGACGTGTTAAACAGTCACAGGCACGTTCAACAGTTACAGGCGTGTTCAACCGTCACAGACGTGTACAGAGATTTTTACTTACAGAAGGAAAGCCCAAGCTAGCTAGGATTTGGTGAAATCTGCTGACCAAAGCTTCACTTAACGTTAGGGTCTGATGAAACATTTACCAAATCCCGCATCACATCATGATCAGGTGAAGCATTCTGACCAAGGCCTCACAACAAGTCATGATCAGGTGAAACAAACTAGCCAATACACCACAACAAGTTATGATTAGGTGAAACAAATTAGCCAGTACACCACAACAAGTTATGATTAGGTGAAACAAATTAGCCAATACACCACAACAAGTCATGATTAGCACTAGCCAATACACCACAACAAGTTATGATTAGGTGAAACAAATTAACCAATACACCACAACAAGTTATGATTAGGTGAAACAAATTAGTCAATACACCACAACAAGTTATGATTAGGTGAAACAAACTAGCCAATACACCACAACAAGTCATGATTAGGTGAAACAAATTAGCCAATACACCACAACAAGTCATGATTAGCACTAGCCAATACACCACAAGTCATGATCAGGTGAAACAAACTAGCCAATACACCACAACAAGTCATGAACAGGTGAAACATTCTGACCAAGACCCCACATTGTGTTACAGAAAGAAGTTTATATTACAGCAGTCTGGTCAACGAGGTTGGACTCGGCACTTGTATCCCTAAAGTCGTGATCGTACTGAGAAGTTTAGCATTACACTACAGCCTGAAAATACCTGGACCACCTTCTTCAATACACCACGAGAAGTTTAGCATTACTCTACAACCCGAAGATCCCTGAACCACCTTCTTCTGTACACTATTGGATATAACAAGAGCAACTGTAACCCGCTACCAGAGAACATCGTCAAAAGTGTAGAACTGAGTTTTTGAGTAGCTTCAAATAACAATAACACATCAAGGGAAACCCAAATAAAGGACTCAAAACACGAAACCAGTTGGCGCCAAATTCACTGCAACCATTTAATGTATTTTCTCATTAATGTAACATTTACTTGTATTTCCTCATTAAAGTAACATTTATTTGTCGCATTTTCTCATTAGTGTTACATCTGGTTTTTATTCATTTTAAAATTTACTTGTTGTATTTCCTCATTAATTTATCTGTTTCTTGTTGTATTCCCTCATTAACGTAACATTTCATGTCGAATTTCCTCATTAATGTAACATTTCTTGTTGTATTTTCTCATTAATGTAATATTTACTTTGTTGTATGCCCTCATTAATTTATCGTTACTGTTATGTATTCTAGGCGTCGCATATTCCATATCTGCGTAGCTTTAAATTGGTACGAAGCGTACATTTGGGGAAGGGAAGGCAGCGAGGAAGGGAATTGACAACTCCACCTCATAAAAAAAGCTGTACAATGAGCTATCTTACCCTCTATTCCAGACAGCACCTCTAGAACTGGGTTATTTTAACTTTTTAATTCTTCACAATTGTCGCGCTCTGATATGGCTGCAGATTTTATAAGTAACTATATATTCACTTAACGTTGCTCCCTGCTTTAGTTTGCGTTTTTGTCGTTTGTGGGCAGTGTTTGTTTTTTTGTTTTTCCCCGTCTAGCTGATGACATAAATAAACAAAACAGATTATATGTCAGCAAAGTTCACAAACATTTCTTCTAACAAACGAAAAAAGAAAGTTCACTCACCACATGAGCTCATACTCCAAAATGTCCATTCTGTCTGAATCAGCACTACCAATCACAAATATATAATCTAACAACAGCTTCGTCGATATGTCACAGTTCACAACAAGAATGGACATTTTCCGCTAGGAGTCTCGTAATGAGAACTTTCCTAACACCACGTGACGTTTAAAGCCACTCTCCCCCGTTAAGTTAACATATGCCTCGCGTCTGCTGGTTTTAGTACGTCCGTTCAGCGATTAGATAGCATTAACATATCGAACGTTCCATTTTTTGTCATTGGTTCTCATCAACAATATGTCTGGTTCCACATAATTTCGTGTTCTGTTTGACTGGTCATGTTTTGAATCGTTCTTGGTATAACTACGTCTCTACGAAAAGCGTATTGAGGAAACTACTATACTGTAAAACTGCCATAGTGGAAGACATTACGAACAAATATACACAAGCATCCACACACTGGCCAATACATCCATATTACAGACCCACACACGCATCCACACACTGGCCAATACATCCATATTACAGACCCACACACGCATCCACACACTGGCCAATACATCCATATTACAAACCCACACACGCATCCCCACACTGGCCAATACATCCATATTACAAACCCACACAAGCATCCACACATTGGCCGTTACGTACTGGTAGAACTACGGTCTGGTGCGAGTTGTAGTAGCTTTCCTCACATCCTGATAGTGCTGATGAAGGTGGGTCGCGGTCCTCCTTGCCGCTGTGCTATGATTGGCTTCATCTGCGTGTCGCTCACTACCACGGGATCACGTCGATCCACATCTCGTCAGCCTGTTTCCAATGAACGTTGCAAGGAAGATAGATAGTGGGCAGGTCAGTATGTTGTGCCTGACCCTGACGCGACGTCCTGGTCAGTATGTTGTGTCTGACCCTGACGTCACGTCTGGTCAGTATGTTGTGCCTGACCCTGACGTGACGTCAGATTACTATGTTGTGCCTGACCCTAGCGCGACGTCCTAGTCAGAATGTTTGGCCTATCACTGACGCGATGTTCTGGTCAGTATGTTGTGCCTGACCCTGACGCGTCGTCCTGGTCAGTATGTTGTGCCTGACCCTGCCGCAACGTCCTGGTCAATATGTTGTGCCTGACCCTGACGCGTCGTCCTGGTCAGTATGTTGTTCCTGACCGGACCAGTGCCTCAATTCCCACTGCAATGAGACTAGACGTGCAATGTTTTATAAAAGTGAAAAGGGGGACAACTTGTTCACGTTAATGACATTTACAGCGATGAAGTATGACCAAACAAATAATTCCTTTGCAAAAAAATGTAATGCAGTAAATGCGGCCAATTCTGAACGTTTTACCTAATACCACGTGCATCTAACATTCTTTTAAAGATAACTAAGGTGAGAATCGGTGGCAAGATAAAGGAAATATATATAGATGCCCAGGGATTACTAAAGGAGACCATGCCCAGGGCCCGACACGAATCTTGATGTATTTATCACAAATTTTTAAATATTTATATTCAGTTTGAATGGTTGGGTCGCGCCAATGGATTGCTTTGTCCAAGGCCTACATTGATGTTAAAAAGCCCAGCATACACATCATATCTATGTGAGTGTTGTGTTTGGTTTTGGAGTTATGTGCTCCTGTGTGCACACCTTTCTGTCGTACCTAGTTATCTCCCTTAACATGCGCTAAAAAGTACGTTTTCTAAAGTCGATCTCGCTGTTTGTAGGAGCTCAACGGGAATCTCTTAACTTAACTTAGCGTCGTTATACTCGTTTAGAAGACTCGTCAAAGTCTGTAAACAACCAGTTTCATTTACATTTCCTTGCTCTAAAAGCTATGTACATCCAATATATTCTTAAATGCATTAATTATCCCTGCCTCCACTACTTCCTGTGGCAATATATTCCAAGCATCCACCACTCTCTGACTAGAAAAATATTTCCTAATGTTTAATCTGGACCTTTATTTAGTTACTTTGTAGCTATACCTTATTGCTCTTGTATGTGTCTAAATTTTGAAAAACCTAGCATAATCTAATTTATCCGTTCCTTTAATTATCTTATTAACCTGTATTAAGTCACCACGAATTCTTCTCTTTTCTAGACACTGTAGGGTGCCTGAGTCTTTCCTCACAACTGTAATTCTGGAATCCCACTATCAGCTTTGTCGATCTTTTTTTTTTTTATTTTGTATCCTTTCCAGCATGCTCTATGATAAGGACTCGACATCTCTACACAGTACTGCAATCGAAGTCTAACTAATGCTTTATACAGTGTGACTTCCCTGCTCCAATTTTTAATATTTCTTTTTATCATACCTAACATTACATTTGCCTTTTTCACTACTACCTGGACTTGCTCACTCACTTTACCTGTATGGTCTACTATAACCTGGATTTGCTCACTCACTTTACCTGTATGATCTATTATAACCTGAACTTGCTCACTCACTCTACCTGTATGATCTATTATAACCTGGACTTGCTCACTCACTTTACCTGTATGATCTATTATAACCTGGACTTGCTCACTCACTTTACCTGCATGATCTATTATAACCTGGACTTGCTCACTCACTTTACCTGTATGATCTATTTTAACCCCTAGGTCCCTGCAGCTTTGTTTTTTCGGGATTGAGTAACATGTCTGATTAGATTTTTTTCTGGTTACAGGTAATCACTCTTACATCCAAGACATGTCGTTTAATGGTTTGTTACCCTGATACAGGCCTCCATCCTCAAACAGCTCCATAACATTCTCTCTCTCTCTCTCTCGTCTCTGGGTCTGTGGCTGGTTTCCCTTTCTTATCATTAGTCATCCGTAGTAGCATCCCCTTATTATTACTAGCGGATTATTTTACTCTCTTAGAAACCATCCTTTAAATGTCTACAATTTTCGCCCATCTGCCTCCACTATTTTTTTTCGTGCCATCTGATATTCTCAATCTAATTCATTCTTGATACTTATTCTTAGAGATGTCTTGCTCGGTAACCAATTGAATCTATGCTGCCTATTTGACATTCAGTAAGCGTGCTTTTATTCACCTTTTAAGGCAAAAATATACTTAGGTATTTTTTAAATTAAAAGCAAATAACTCTCGAGATGTTCCCACAATTATTTGGTAGCGTCCCTTGCATTATTTAAACCATGTGCATATATATATATTTCGCGTAGGTATATTAAATATATATATATATATATATATATATATATATATAGAGAGAGAGAGAGAGAGAGAGAGAGACTCACTCATATTTTTTCTTCAAACCAAGACAATTTCGATGGTTGCTCGAAACAAAAAAGTGAGCGCCTTCTATGCGATTTCAGAAAGAGAAGTAAATTCAGCTAAGTACTTATGATTAAAAATGGATAAGAAAGTAGGGGTTAATAAATAAAAACAACAATTCTATCCATTTTCTTATCCTGATTTGCCTTTCGGCGTCAGGTGTATAAGTGACATCTGGACAGCGCCTTGGTGTGCGCTTTCTATAAGATGGAACTGGCTGACTCGGGTATTCCTTCAATCCATCTGTTGCGGGGTCGGTCTCTAGCTTTGGTACCGCTGTGTCTAAGTGTTAGGGCCATCTGTGGTACGTTGCTGTTTGGCTGTCACGATTTGTGACCAAACCACTGATTTTGCTGTTTTCTAATGAAATCTAACACTGGCTTAGTGCCCATCTGTCTCTTTATCTCATCGTTTCTAATTCTATCCCATCTTGTCACATTTAGCACTTGCCTCAGGCATTTCATTTCTGTTGTTTTTATTTTTCTCTTATCTGTTGCTGTCAGTGCCCAAGTTTGACACAGGTAGCAAAGTGTGGGCATGACAATTATGTCGAACAGGGCACTTTGTGCCAATCTTGACGTGCTTCAGTATTGTTCAAATCTGGCCAATGATTTGGTTTGCTTTTGTGCATCTGTGATCGATGTATTATTTCATTCTTCCATTAGACGATTCTGTGCTTCCTAAATATTTGAAATCCTTCCTGTGCTTGATTTGCTGCTTCTCTAAAACAACAATTATGTAGTAATAATTTTAGTAATAATTTTGTATTACTCCTAACTGAACAAGTTAATATAGGAGGATCAGTGGTGTCGAGGTAAGATGTACGCCTCGGGTACCTAAGGTCGCGGGTCGCAAGTTAGAAGGTTGATGTAAGAGCAGGGCAAGTTAGAAGGTTGATGTAAGGGCAGGGCAAGTTAGAAGGTTTGGTGTAATGGCAGGGCAAGTTAGAAGGTCGATGCAGCAGAACCAAAAAAGGGCACTAGATACAGACAGTTGTGTAGATACCAGACGGTTTACTCCAACAATATCTTCATTCCATGATTATCTGTCCGGTCGTGTTGACACCTGCGTAATTAACGGGTCAGATAATGTGTGTTATATCGGCAGCAGATGGTATTATCTGCTTGCAAGAGGTCATGGTTCGTAGCACAGAATAATAAATGGTATTCACAATGCATTTCGTTTGTATAAAAAATGAACATCACTAGTACAGTGATACCCGAACTTACATTATATGGCCTTAACTGACGTGCACTCGTACTTAGGTACACTTCGCATTGGACAGTACCCCATATTCACGGTGTATGCTCTCTAGCTAGTACGCTGTCGCCTAGCAGCGTTTTACGAATATTTACGAACGCTTCATCAGATTGTCCCTCAAATACATTTCGCTTCTGTTCGATTAATTTGATATTAAAGTGCTTATAGCTTTTATATTAAGATTTTTCTTGTGCTTAAATTGAAAAGAATGTATTACAAAATGGCAGGTAAGATGACCAAAAAATAGTTTTAAGAAGATTGCTCTGGATGCTAGGTTGATTGTTATTATTAAACGTAACCAGAAACAGGCTGGCGGCTAGGCTTACTTTAAGATGAAGTTAAATGTGGAACGTCTTAGTGGGGATGGGGAATCTGATGGACAAGTGAGATGGGACGTCTGGGGGAAGGGGGGTCTGATGGACAAGTGAGATGGGACGTCTGGGGGAAGGGGGGTCTGATGGACAAGTGAGATGGGACGTCTGGGGGAAGGGGGGTCTGATGGACAAGTGAGATGGGACGTCTGGGGGAAGGGGGGTCTGATGGACAAGTGAGATGGGACGTCTGGGGGAAGGGGGGTCTGATGGACAAGTGATATAGGACGTCTGGGGGAAGGGGGGGTCTGAGGAAGGACAAGTGAGATGGGACGTCTGGGGGAAGGGGGGTCTGATGGACAAGTGAGATGGGACGTCTGGGGGAAGGGGGGTCTGATGGACAAGTGAGATGGGACGTCTGGGGGAAGGGGGTCTGATGGACAAGTGAGATGGGACATCTGGGGGAAGGGGGGTCTGATGGACAAGTGAGATAGGACGTCTGGGGGAAGGGGCGGGGGGTCTGAGGAAGGACAAGTGAGATGAGATGTTCCTAGTGGATGCTGTTGTCCCACGCACTTGTCCCACGTACTTGTTTCACCAGTTTAAGCTGTTGTCCCACATGTACTCCAACTTTCCTCTTCTAACAAACGTCCAGAAAACATCAACAGCGTCTGTCTGATGAAGCTCCATGGACACTTTGACTTCCTTCCGCATATCCCTGCTGATTTTGTTTACCTGTAAATAGGATTTCTAACAGTACTCTTTATCTTGTTTGATTAGTCATTGTCCAGAATTTGTTGAAATTGTAAAGCGGAGAATGAAGCATGAGAGAGACTGCTGCGTGAATGAGGGAAACGGTTGAGGATTCATCTATTCGCTCCAAAGAAAGCATAGTGCTGCCATTACAGCTTTCATTAATCTTGTATACGAGCATTTGCAGAACGGTTTTAAAAGCAATGGTTTTACATGACGAGGTTGCTAGATCCATGCATAACTAAAGTTGTCTTTTATACATGCTAGGAAGGTTACAGTGGTTCTGTTCGTGTCAACCTAGGTACCAGTGGGACCAACCCAGGTACCAGTGGGACGAAATACATATGATTATTAGAGTGATAAATAGTATGTCAATGTGAATAGCCTGAAACAGACTGCCAAGTTTATCATGGACAGAGATATTATTTGAGCAATAACCTCTATGGAGACAAGAATGGCCTGAGATAGACAAGTTTATCATGGACAGAGATATTTGAGCAATAACCTCCATGGAGACAAGAATGGTCTGAGACAGACTGCCAAGTTTATCATGGACAGAGATATTTGAGCAATAACCTCTATGGAGACAAGAATGGTCTGAGACAGACAAGTTTATCATGGACAGAGATATTTGAGCAATAACCTCCATGGAGACAAGAATGGCCTGAGACAGGAGAGAAAAAGATTACTTGAGATCGAACAATAAGAACAAAACTTCACAATTACAAGATTGGCGGAATATAACAATTATGTTTTACACATTTTACAGAATACACAGTAATATCAATATTTATAATCATGTTTTATTCAACAACGTAGAAATGGATTAATTGGTTATCCACAGTTGCTAAGTAACAATGCTCATATGACCATAACATGTACGGAACTGTAGGATAATATCAAATGATATCAAGAAACATTCATCAGTTTTTCTGTCCACATAAAAGCAGTTTCTATGTTATCAAAATATGTGGACTTGTTTCTTGAAGCTAGAGATGCTCATATACGAAATGTTACTTGAGGAAACAACAAAAACAAATGGAGCAAGCTAACATTTGATTTGATTCGAACATTTTTCAACAGTTTAGCTAAGTTTATAAATAAATTATGTTTCTAATTACTGAAAGAGTCTAATACATTATGCAACAATTTTGTTCAATACACACAATAATAAATGTTTGTGGTACTAACTTTAAAAAAATAATGTTCCATGAAACCATTAAGTAATGTGAAACCTTGTTCATATCTTGTTCTTGTGAGAGTCACTCTAGTTCATTCTGGCTTTGTTGGTTTACTCGTCTTCCTGCTCTCGCTCTGTTTCTTTGCAAACTTCATCTAAATTTTCACTGGTCTCTGCTTGCATCTTTGTGTTAAGGTTTCTCGACCAGTGTGTGACAATCAAGAACCATGAAAAGTGTCACAAGCAACTGACATCTGTCACAATCAAGAACCATGAAAAGTGTCACAAGCAACTGACATCTGTCACAATCAAGAACCATGATTTACTTCATAAATTTGATCCAGTGTTGATTATGTGCTGGTGTTCCATAGTTGTTTACCCAGTGTTTATCCAGTGTTGTTGATACAATGATTTAATCCTATATTGTTGATACAACCTTGTTTATCCAGTGTTGTTGATACAATTGTGTTTATCCAGTGTTGCTGATCCAGTGTTGTTGATTTAATTTAGTATTGCTGATCCAATGTTTTAATCCGATATTGTTGATCCAGTCTTGTTGATTCAGTATTTATTAATTTAGCGATGTTCATCTGGTGTTCATCTAACCATTTCTAGACTTCTTGTCCTAAATCGGTAATGCAAAGTGCACCAGAATTATCTAACAAAAATCAATAAATGAAATATACAAATATTCAATCCATTAATCTAATCAATTTCAGGACATAAATGTATTGCTAATTTCATGAATGCGGTACACTCTGGCACTACATTAACTTAGTGATATCGTTATCCGAGTCAGGTAAACACACACATCTGTTTAGTCACAGCAAGTGAGACCTTAAGTGAAACAAAATCAGATCAGCTATTTTAGTTATATTTTCACATTTGAATATTTGTTTGCACTATTCACAATCAATGTCATGTACATCTTCTAAACTGGCATGTGTCTGTTGGGGCATGGGACCCAGCAGTCAGACTCTGGTAATTCACCAATATGGAGAACATTTAGTGAAATGGGTCGGCTGCATTAAAGATAATAACTACTGTGACTAGAAGCAATCAGAATACATAACATTATCAAAACTACTGGCTTAGGTCAAATGCATTTATTAGTATTGTACAATTACGTGAACATATCAAAAAAACATATTTGTGTGTTCTGAAAACAATAGATAGGAATGATCATCAAAACAGCCGGTGTTTTTATTGAACAGACAAGACTGTAAAATTCTGATTATACGTTACAACAATCAATATTTTTGGCTTCCTAGGCTGAACCTATACTGCCAGTCCATGTGCGTTCTGATCAACCAATGTTGCTGAACTCCAGGTCGTGGTATAGAGTGGTTGTTCTGCAGATAATAACATATCATAACAAGTTTAGTTTAGTCGGAAGAATCAACGTCATTGCACACAGTTTAATAAGTGCTCAGTTCTTCTCCATATTGTGGGAGAATCTCAGCACAGTGATGAAACCACGAGCTCTCTAGCACCGGCGAGGATCCTGTAATAGGTTGGATAGATTTTTAACAAAATTTTGAATTTTGTCGGGGTCGTGGCTATTAAGCCTACTCTTTTCGATTTCCAGCTGCTGAGGGATTTTTAACATGAGCGACAATGCACACGATCTTCCGATCTATGCTACCCAGGGATCTGGGGAAATACCAGAAAGTCCACGGGAAAAAATCCTGGTCTCCACCATGATTTGAACCCTCGACCTCCAGCACACGAGGCCAACATCTTACCTCGAGACCACTCAGTCCTCATCCATCACAAAACAAAAGACTAATAACAAAACTTCAATTGCCGAATAGCGCCAAAGATGCAGCACAGTAAATGAGCCGACATCAGCCAATGAATCATAGCTGACTGCTTCCATCAGGATCAGCGAACCACAGATGACCAAGACCATATGCCATCCCGAAGTGGCTTTACCAATGTGTCTGACTAAGAAAATCAGAGGGAGGACAGAGAGAAGGTAAATCCAATCCCAAAAATGCCTTGCTGAAACCGGAATTATTGGACCAAAATGCACAGATATCGCAGCCTTACTGTAAACTCCAACATCACGATGTCCTTTTGAGGACGAATGTCAGAAAGAAAATTGTTGAACCTGCTACTACATATCAGCTTCATTTTGTCTGTTTAGTGCCGTCTCAACTGTTTTCTAGTGCTGTCTCTAATGGATCCACAATTTTTATGTCTTCCTACACCTTCCTGTCCATGGCATTTTTTATCAACTGTAATGCTGATGTTTAAGTTGTGTTCCTGACCTCCTTCCATGCAGTGATCTGTATCTTTCATTTTCTCCGTGTGTTATCTTCCATATTGTTTTATCTATTTGGTCTTATGATATTTAGTACTTTCCTTATTTCACGACATGACTAAAAAATAAGATTGTCTCATTGAGTGTGGCTTCAGTGTCTCGTGAGCAAACTGAAGAACATGGCTCAGATGGAGAGCATCTGTTGCAGACTTCTGCTGTATGGATAATCAATGGATGATACTGATGACCAAATGCTGCTGTTGATGTTTTTGTTAATTATATTGATAACCTAATGCTAGTAATCTTCTTGTTTCTGTTCAAGTAACAAAGTTAGTGATGATGGTGGCATCAACTTCACTCTCTGGTCTCAAGCTACCTTGGACTTACCAGTGGTAAGACAAGTCAAAACGACTGAAGGTATCTCAGGATGCAGGAACTCTGGTCCCACCTACCATGAGACCAGGGGTCACTTGAAACTTGCGGGATTCGACTGCCCACTGTTTCTGTTCATCGTTTTGAGAGGCAAATTCCTTACCTCTCAACCACAGCGGCTCCCAAGTAACATACACTCACAATATGACACACCCCATAAGGAAAAAACAGTGTCTCTGTTCAAATAACATATGCTTTCAAGATAACACTCTATAAGGACAAACAACAAACAATGGTTCTGTTTAGCATACGCTTACGAGATAAAAGACATCCCACACAGACAAACAGTTGTTCATAAGTCACTAATTACAAAAACAAAGTTCAGTTAGACAGGATAAAATGAGTGAACCAGCAAGCAACGGCATACAGTAGTCAGTAAATGTAGACAATCATACATATGGCTAACCTGTTTGCTTCGGCGCCAAACTCATCCTTCAACAGCTGTCTTATTATCGGCCCATACCTGGGATTCTTTTCTGCATCAAATACCTCAACCCCATGGATGTTGACAACAACAGCAGGATCGGTTGTGCCGTCACGTAACACACGTACACCTGGGACTATAACAACAACCATTTTCTGTTGAGGAAAAATAACATCAAAAATTAATTAGTTATTATTGAACGTATCTGACACATTGACAAAACAATCAAAGCATTAAATAACGGAGGAGCAGATCATCATAAGCCCGTTCTTCACTTGCCAACAATATCTGCGTGTTAATGATAATCCTGTTATCCCTTTATAGCGCCTGTATAGCGAACTGAATGAAGGAAAACAATCACAAGGACGTCCAAAAAAGTGTTTCCAGGATGGTCTGACGGAGTCCCTTAGTTGCTGTCCAATAGATATTAACACATGGGAGAACATGGCAAAATATCGCCCAACATGGAAGAGTGAATTCACGTAAGGCGTTAAACTCAGCAAGGGTCTCCGTATCCAGGCAGCCCAAGATAGACGTGCAATCTGGAAGTCTAGAGAATAAAAAATATAACCAAACTGCTGATTACGTTTGCCAGTTGGGTCATAGACTTTTTCCAGGCTGGAATTGACTTGATCAGTCACAAGCGCACACATACTCTTATGACATGTGATGATGATGGTCATCATCGACAACGATGGACAAATTATTATTATCATCCTTTAAACTTGTCAATCAATTCTAATCAATAGCATTTTCTTCTAATGCACAGGAAAATGAGTTATTTGTTCTCTCAATTTCTGTATCTGATATGGGGGCATTGTTTTGAGTGGTTTCTTTCAAACAGAGAACACTATTGCAGAACAAGCAATCTTTTGGTCTGTTTCAATGGATGGTCAGACCCCATGTCACCAAAGAGTGGTCAGATCCCACATCACCATGGAGTGGTCAGACCCCACATCACCATAGAGTGGTCAGACCCCACATCACCAAGGAGTGGTCAGACCCCACATCACAAAGGAGTGGTCAGACCCCACATCACCGAGGAGTGGTCAGACCCCACATCACCGAGGACTGGTCAGACCCCACATCACCAAGGACTGGTCAGACCCCACATCACCGAGGAGTGGTCAGACCCCACATCACCGAGGAGTGGTCAGACCCCACATCACCGAGGAGTGGTCAGACCCCACATCACCAAGGAGTGGTCAGACCCCACATCACCAAAGAGTGGTCAGACCCCACATCACCAAAGAGTGGTCAGACCCCACATCACCAAAGAGTGGTCAGACCCCCCATCTCCAAGGAGTGGTCAGACCCCCTATCACCAAGGAGTGGTCCGACCCCCATCACCATAGAGTGGTCAGACCCTACATCACCAAAGAATGGTCAGACCCCACATCACCAAAGAGTGGTCAGACCCCCATCACCAAGGAGTGGTCAAACCCCCATCACCAAGGAGTGGTCAGACCCCCCATCACCATAGAGTGGGCAGACCCCCCCCCCCCCCCCCCCCCATCACCATGGAGTGGTCAGAGCCCACTGTTCATCACCTCTTATCACATGGCACATGATGATAAAAGTGAAAAGTGACAACACATATTTTATAAAATGAAAAACACAAAATTATGATGTTAAGTAACATTCCTCATTCAAACTCAGTTTGGCTGTGCTCCTGTTCTCCTGTGCTGATCTCTGACACTTAACATCTCTGGATCTCTGACACTGAACATCTCTGGATCTCTGACACTGAACATCTCTGGATCTCTGACACTGAACATCTCTGGATCTCTGACACTGAACATCTCTGGATCTCTGACACTGAACATCTCTGGATCTCTGACACTGAACATCTCTGGATCTCTGACACTGAACATCTCTGGATCTCTGACACTGAACATCTCTGGATCTCTGACACTGAACATCTCTGGATCTCTGACACTGAACATCTCTGGATCTCTGACACTGAACATCTCTGGATCTCTGACACTGAACATCTCTGGATCTCTGACACTGAACATCTCTGGATCTCTGACACTGAACATCTCTGGATCTCTGACACTGAACATCTCTGGATCTCTGACACTGAACATCTCTGGATCTCTGACACTGAACATCTCTGGATCTCTGACACTGAACATCTCTGGATCTCTGACACTGAACACCTCTGGATCTCTGACACTTAACATACACCTAAAATCTACACAGTGCTGCATCTCTGACACCTAACATCTACACAGTGCTGCATCTCTGACACCTAACATCTACACAGTGCTGCATCTCTGACACCTAACATCTACACAGTGCTGCATCTCTGACACCTAACATCTACACAGTGCTGCATCTGTGATACCTAACATCTACACAGTGCTGCATCTCTGACACCTAACATCTACACAGTGCTGCATCTCTGACACCTAACATCTACACAGTGCTGCATCTCTGACACCTAACATCTACACAGTGCTGCATCTCTGACACCTAACATCTACACAGTGCTGCATCTCTGACACCTAACATCTACACAGTGCTGCATCTCTGATACCTAACATCTACACAGTGCTGCATCTCTGACACCTAACATCTACACAGTGCTGCATCTCTGACACCTAACATCTACACAGTGATGCATCTCTGACACTTAACATCTACACAGTGCTGGATCTCTGACACTTAACATTTACACAGTGCTGGATCTCTGACACTTAACATCTACACAGTGCTGGATCTCTGACACCTAACATCTACACAGTGCTGGATCTCTGACACCTAACATGTACACAGTGCTGGATCTCTGACACCTAACATCTACACAGTGCTGGATCTCTGACACTTACCACCTACATATATTTTTAAAAGAGACATGGATACAGTGGGATTAAGATCAATCTGTATTACAGAAGAATATTTTTTTTTAATAGGAGGGGTTGAAAGTGTATAAATGTCCAGGTCAAGATGGTATGCATCCAAAATTGATGTTTAAAATTAGAGACCAACTAGCAAAACCATTGGTTATATTATGTTCTTAATAACTTGCAAAAGAGATTGTGCCACGATATGTGTCCTAAGACAGTTGAAGATTATATAAGATTGATAATTGCATAATAATCTACTCTGGAGAATCTTCACATGAAAGGATTATGCATGTCTGGACGTTGAGGGAACTTGAGTTAAAATGATTTTAGGCAAAATTAGTTCTGATTACATTGCCTTCCTTTTCTACTGCTTTTTGGGTTGTTTATTGCCTCCCCTCTCACTTTTCCTGTGGGTTCAATCAGATGGTATGTCTGTAGCAGTTAGTTGTTTTAACTTAACGTCTTTATACTGGTTTAGAAGACTCTACAGAGTCTGTATACAACCAGTTTCTTGAAGGGTGGTTTTTACCGATGTGCGAGTTCATCTTAATAAACACACACTAGAGCTAAGTAGACCCACTGCCAGTTAGTTAGGCGCTATCTATAGCTGCTCTTACCTGGGGAAAGGTACAAATAACTTTTCTACGACACGTCCTACTATTTCCACTTTATCTCTTGACCTCTAGATATTTATATGCAGTATAGGTTTCTATATTATCGAACATTTTTGTTTGACTGGAAACTGTAGAATCAAATGTAAACAGATGCACCTCTACATGTAAGACATCACACACACACACATGCATGCATGCACACACACACACACGTGCATGCACACACATGAGATATATCACCATTATACAAGTGACTCATCATTTTTGAAGTGACAAACAATGTTATAACCATAAAGACACTATCACAAGAACGCAAATGAAAATATGAATTACAAATATGACCCCTAGATAATGTTACATTTACAAAATGATAAAAGACGTCAATGACAAAAAGTTACCGTCCACATCACGATAAGAACAAGAGTAGCCTTACTTCAATAGGTTTATCTAGAAGACCACCAACAATGTGCCCTATTCTTAGCTCGGTTCCATCTTTCAGCTGAGATTCCTTCAAGTTTGTGTGTACAATGACAAGAGGCATCTTTGCTTATACAGTATATTTATGCACCGTCAAACCTTAGATAAAATAAATTATCAACAGAACAAGTATTAAAATAATAGTAATAATTACTATTATCTCAGGAGCACTTAATGTATAAAAACATAGCTCTCAGCCTGAAAGGTATCACCACAAATAGTCAAGTTTATTCAAGTGTTTGTGTTAGTTAAGTCATCAGAATTGTTAACAAGGTATTTTGGGTTAATTTTTGATAGTGCTAAAATGCTAATTGTACAATAGTAAGATATTTTTGTAGTAAGACATTATAATTGTCCAGAAAATATGTTTTTATAAAGATCATAGAATTGTCCAGTAAGCATTTTTGTTACTTTTGGTAGTGATGATCTTTTAGAATTGTCCCTCAAACTTTTGGTATTTTCTTTTGTGAAGACCTTAAACTTCTCCTGTAATGTTTTTGTTATCTTTGGTAATATAATGCTTCAGAATGTTTTTGTTACCTTGGTGATAGAGACAGTAGAACTGTCTAGTAAGGTTGTTTGTTATTTTTGTGGTGTAAAAGCTTATATTCCAGTAAGGTTTTTGGTTATTTATGGTGGATTAAAGCCTTTGAATTGTCCAGGAAGCTTTCGTTACTTTTGGTGGTGGAAAACCTTAGAACCGTTCAGTTTGTTTTTTTTAAATAATATTTTTGATGGTGAAGGCTTAAGATTTGTTCAGTAAAGTTGTTTGTTACTATTAGTGGGGGAAAAGCTTGGAATTATACTGCAAGGTCTTTTGTTACTATTAGTGGGGGGAAAGCTTGGAATTCTACTGCAATGTCTTTTGTTACTATTAGTGGGGGAAAAGCTTGGAATTCTACTGCAAGATCTTTTGTTACTATTAGTGGGGGGAAAGCTTGGAATTCTACTGCAAGATCTTTTGTTACTATTAGTGGGGGAAAAGCTTGGAATTCTACTGCAATGTCTTTTGTTACTATTAGTGGGGGAAAAGCTTGGAATTCTACTGTAAGGTTGTTTACTATTAGTGGTGGAAAAGCTTGGAATTCTACTGCAAGGTCTTTTTGTTACTATTAGTGGGGGAAAAGCTTGGAATTCTACTGCAAGGTCTTTTTGTTACTATTAGTGGGGGAAAAGCTTGCAATTCTACTGCAAGGTTTTTTTTATTACAATGGTCAGACTTAAATGCTTAAATTTTCTTCTTGTTTTTAAATATTTTTCCAGCGCATGAGCTGCAGTGGTCAGCGACACATAGCTTAGCTGACTACTAGCGTCAGGGCCAGCGAACCAGAGCTGCCAAGACTCTTCCTACACCTCCATGTGGTGATCCTGGATAACAGGATGCAGCAGGGCAGACTGGCTAAGGATAAAGGATCGAGAGGGAATGCTAACTTGGTACTAAAAAAATTATTGCTGAAGTCGGATGTGTTGGACCAAAAGGTGCAAATATCGCAGTCAAAGCTGTAAACTACGACATAACGCATTCCATTATCTGGACTACATTCTGCTTCTTAAGTCCTTTCAGGGTTTGGTAGCAGGAGATTGAGAAAAAACGAAGCCAAGCCAAACCAAATATTTTTCTTCATACCATTAGATTCTTTGCCACCTTGCAGTTGTGTTGAAATATTGGATGTCTCTGTGCTCTTTTTCTAAAATAATAATTTGATGGACTCACACAATTCATGTCTTGATTACAATACTTACTTTCCGTGTCCAAACACCACGTTATATAGCTTGCATCCAGTATTCAGCAACATGCATTGCCTTGTCTTTTGCCTCGAGCATGTCGTACCTATTACATGTTTCCTGGAGGTTGGGGCAGGTCATCAGGTGGTCTGGGTCCTGTATTGCACCACAATCACATGTGTCATCTGTGTATCCCCATCACTTCATATTCCTCTTGCACCGTGATACACCAGTTCGGAGTCTGTTCAGTGACTTCCATGTTGTGTATGGTAGATGATGTCCAGGAGCAGGTTCCTCCTGAAGTTCCATCTCTGGGCCCTGCACCAATTCGTGCCACCTCTCAATACAGTGACTTTCAGGGTTTGTCTGTTTGGGCTTTGTTGTTTTTGGAAAGCTATGTCTGGATTTAAGTCTTGTGTTTTGTACCTGATGTCTAAACATTGGGTGCCTTGGGTCGTGCTCCTGTTTTTCTTGTTTGATTTCTGCTGTGGCGCTTCTTCGGGTCTCGGGTGGTGCTATGCCAATTATGGGATATATTTTATAAATGGGTGTGGGTTTTAGGCATCCTGATACTATCCGACCCACCTCATTTATTGCTGTATCAACTAGTTTCGCATGAGCAGTGTTTTTCCAGACTGGCGTAGCATTTCAGCTACGAAGAAACAAGGCAAGTGCAGATGTCCAAAGGACTAATGGCTGTGCCCCCCATGTTGTGCCGTCAGTTTTCTGATGAAATGATTTCTTGCGTGTATCTTACGCTGTGTGTCTTGGCAGTGCGTTTTGTAAGACAATGTGCTGTCTAATTTCCCTTCTAGATATTTGGAAGCTGTGCAGTGTTCAAGCTCCTGCCCTTACCACCTAATCTGAAGTTTTCTTTTTGCCTCTCTGTTTCTGAGTTGGTAGGCACATACCTGGTATTTACTGGGATTTGGTTTACGGTGATTCTTGTAGTAGAATTCTGCAAGGGCATTGAGATAACTTGACAGTTTGCTTTCCACTTCCTCAAACCCTTTTCCCTGCAACTGCCGTGTCATCAGCATAGATGAATTTCCTTGTGTCTGTGTCCATGGGTAGGTCATTAGTATATATGTTATATTACATGGGTGCTAGGACACTTCCTTGTGCCAGGCCGTTGTTTTGGTTTCGCCATCTGCTGTCTGTTTTCCCCAGAGTTACATAGAATCGCCTGTTTTTCAGGAGGAATTTTTTTATATTGGTCAGACGCCAGTCTTTTGTCATGGTGTATAGCTTTGATAGTAGTCTCCTGTGGTTTATTGTGTCATAAGCTGCACTTAGATCAATATGGACCACTCCTGTAACCTGTTTGCATTTGATTACAATGAAGGATGTTCTTAATAAAAAGATTTTTTGGAGACCTACAATCTGTTTAATATGTAATCAAGGTGACCCCATAACAGACACCACATTTAAGGATAAAGTGTTTGAGATTTCATTGTACAAGGTTTAAGCTTGTTTAGATGCACGAAGATCCCATAAACGCACTAACAACACCAAAGCCCATCACTACTGTACGAAAACCTACCTGGAGGCAGGATATATTTCCAGAGGTGGTAGAAAATATACCAGGTATTGGAAACAAAAACTGCCAGACTGAAAAAGAAAGGAGAGATACTACGCTAAGCTGTATATCGAAAAACTACCCAAGCATGGACTGGACCCATGCATACACCGACGGTTCTGTAACAAACACTACACAGAACGGAGGGGCAGGAGCATTCCTGAACCTACCAAATGGCAGAAAAATAACACTGTCATTCGCTACTGGTAAGTACACAAGCAATTTCAGAGCGAAGGCAGAGGCACTGAAGGCGGCAGTGGAAGAAATGGTGACACATAAAGAAAATGAAAGCCATATGGTCCTGCTTACAGATGCTCTCGCCGTAGTCACAGCGCTAAAAAGCCAGAAAAACACTGAGCTTAATGACTTAAGAACAGCACTCTGTCAACTATGCCAGCAGTCCGCACCAAAAAGGGTAGTGGTACAGTGGGTCCCATCACACTGCAACATCCAAGGCAACGAGGAGGCAGACAGACTGGCAAAAGAAGGCGCAAGACTACCACAAACAGATACTAGTATGACGTACGAAGAGTCAAAACGGCTTATTAAAGCCAGATACATGACCAAATGGGAAACCGAACATACTGGTTACACCAAAAACGATGCATGTTACCAGCTGAACAGAAGAGAGCAGGTCGTTGTCTTCAGACTTCGCACTGGCCACAATAGACTTTGGTACCACCTATTCAACAAATTGAAAATACGTGGAACCGACGAATGCCCGTGTGGTACCGGGAAAATGACCGCTAAACATCTGCTGCAGAACTGCCCGACATACGAGGATCAGAGATAGCAGATGTGACCATCACCAGTGGAACCGCAAGACAAGCTCTATGGCAGTGTCGACAGCCTCAGGATGACCGCCGCTTTTTTTGAAAAAATAATGGTTACTGTCTGACTGCGTACGAAGAAGAAGAAGAAGAAAGAAGTTTAAGCTTGTTTGAGAGATGGGGAGTGACCATTTCTCTTACTTGCTGCTGTTCAAAACCTAACAATACATAATGTACCCATTTATTTAGCTGTTGTAAGTTTCTTGGTAAGTGTGTAGAATGGCAGTTTGCGATTACAGATTTTACTTTGTGTCCTGCTTTACTTTTTCTACAGATTTTATTTGTTAATTTAGATTAGACTTACTTACTTAGTCGCTTCTCTTCTACCGTGAGGTGTAGAGGTTTTTATTTAGATTAGACAGACAAATTTATTTCAAGATATTTTGTTTCTGTATTTTTATAAACAAAAGAGTCATTGTGAGCTCAAATATGTGAATGTTTCACTTTATCCTGTCAACAAAATACATTCTGCTGAATTTTAAGAGAAAATTTCTGCCAAATTGTCTACGTGAGATTTCAATGAGAGAACCAATGTTTAGCGAACATTCAAATAATATATCAACTAGATTAACCCTTCTAAAATTGAAAACAAAATGAGTACACGATTGTTTTTGTGCAGTTGCAGTTAGTAAACCCAATCTACTAACAGTTAGACCATAGAATACATCAGCCATTTGGTCTCTGACAAAATACGAGGTTAGACAAGTTTTCTCTTACAGTCCTGTTCCAAATCATGTTTAAGGAATTGCTGAGTCATACCCTATACACCTGCTAATCAAATTATCTTAATTGTGTGGGTTTTTTGTTTTTACCAGATTCTGAAAATATTCACAATGCTGTGAAGCTATGTTGATGTCAATTATTTTCATGTTTTATATTTTACAACTTAAATTATAATAATTAACTTGCATGCCATGTGTCACTCCTCCAGGAGCATAGGCCATGATTGGGTGCTACCACTAATGAATTTTCTCTCAAAGAGAAGCTTGCTCCAAAAACAAAATGTCTGTGCTTGAACTGGTTGAATGTCCACAATGAGTTGGTTTAATATTTTGTGGGCCCTGGAAAGGGCGTTGTTCCAGTAGCTTTCTTCATATCCCGAGCGTGATGATGAAGGTGGACTGGGGTCCTCCAGGCTGTTGTGCTGTGCTTGGCTTACTCTGCGTGAGGCTGACTACTATGGGGATCACGTCGATGCGCTGCCTCGTTCGTCAGATTGCCATGAAACCGCCTGTTTCTAGGGACAGATGCTTGGAAGTGAGATGACAGTCTTGATTAACCCTGACTTACATTGTCCGATCAGTATGTTTTGCATGACCAGACGTTAGTCTCCTCTTCCCTGTACACGGTACTCTATGACATAATGAGGTTGCCTGTCTTAAGAGGTAACCCTACCTACGGGATTAATTAGGACAATCTCTAATACTAAATACTGTAATAGTATTGTAAACGAGCCGAGTCACACGAGTAAAGGGTTCACAATCACAACCTACCTGATCAAAGTTATTATTGCAAAAGACAGAACAGCGTCTGCTGACTAACGTTCAAAGGTTGCTTGCTGTTCTTTGGTCCTATTTCAGAAATGCAAGCTGATAGGGCCCCACAAGGTCGTACTGTTTTACATGATTGTGAATGTATGCCAGGAGATATCGAGGCTATGTGGACTTCTGAGCCAAACTCACTGAGATCTACTAACTTTTAAACAAAATTATGCCCGTATGAATGACGGGCGTGTAAATGAGTATTAGCTCGGTTGGGTTAACAAAAATGGAACTTATAATTGACTAAATATGTACCAGAAAAAGTGGCAGAAAGGGTTAATTAATACCACGGACTCGCTGACCAATGTTATACATATTCGACAGGCTTGCATTCCGGGCAGACCCATAGGCGCTCATTCTGCATCAACAAAAGGTGAGAGAGGTTCTTGGTAGTGTAGTTTACTGGCTGTAAACACTCCTGTAAACTCACAAGACAATCCCTACGTCACATCAGCAGATCACGATAAACTACTGTCGGAACACGACAAATAACACAACCCACATCTATAGCTCAGTCTATACATCTTCTTCTTCCTCGTTCGTCTTCAAACCTCGACTTGAATGAGTCCAACAGAGGCAGTAGTTGACTTGAGGCTTCGTACACTTCAGTACATCTTCTCCTGGAAAGACACTGGCTGTTGCCAAATGCTGCTTCTTTTGTGGGTATGCAGCACTGCACGGTGTGTTCTGCCGTCATGGTGGCTATGCCACGACCATCTGTTCTTAGTTCTAAGTCGACCTGTACTTCTACAGGGACAGATGCCTATGTGCAGGTCTCAGCTTAAATGTTTTTTAAGCTCAATGGTTTCATTGTTTCTGTAGAATAAAAACAATGCCGACACAACAAGCAAATTGCTGATTCGAGGTGTGTTCAAATTAAATCGGACCAAACTGCAATAAGTGAACATACGTACGATGCGCATGATGACGTAACTTCTGATGTAAACGGCACATACCAACCGTCAAGTTTGCAAAATGGCATTATCCTCCGACTCATAGTTTCCCCAGTAGGCCGTTGTGTGGTATGGAATCCGTCCAGACTTGATCAGCGAGCGGTGATTCGGTTTCTAACAGCTGAAGGATGTCGACCAGTTGACATTCATCGCAGAATGCATAAAAGCAAGTACTGTGGGGTTTATACATCCAGAAGTGAAAGCAATATTAATCTTATGAAGTATGTGTGCATACATTTCAAAGGATAAAGTTTCGCTGGAGCAAGTGAATAATTTAAATAGTTAAAAACATAATATAACATAACAACTCGAGAAAAGAGTTCATTTTAAAATCAGTATATCATTAATAACATTAAATGTCTATCTGTTTGACTATCACTTCTTTGCTCATATGTCTAATGTTTCTTTTAATCATACTCAGCATTAACTTAACGTCTTCATACTGGTTTAGAAGACTCTGTTTGGTCTATATACAACCAGTTTATTTTAGTTTTTCTTGCTCTAAAAACTATGTGCATTCAATCTATTCTTTAAAATGCATTTTGTTCCTACCTCCACTACTTCCTATGGCAATGCATTCCAAACATTCACTACTCTCTGACTAATAAAATATTTTATAATATCAAATCTGGACCTTTCTTTAATTAATTTGTAGTTGTGCCCTCGTGTTCTTGTAGGTGTTTGTATTTTTTTTTTTTTAATGTTACAGTCTAATGCAGTGGTGTCCAAGCTAAGGTTGTCCGAGGGCCAGATTTTAGTAGAGGGTAACACCAGAGGGCCAGATTATAGCAAAGGGTAACACCAGAGGGCCAGATTATAGTAGAGGGTAACACCAGAGGGCCAGATTATAGTAGAGGGTAACACCAGAGGGCCAGATTATAGTAGAGGGTAACACCAGAGGGCCAGATTATAGTAGAGGGTAACACCAGAGGGCCAGATTATAGTAGAGGGTAACACCAGAAAGCCAGATTATAGTAGAGGGTAACACCAGAGGGCCAGACATATAAGATCCTTAAAAAAATAACGTTCTGAGATTTAGTTGTACCTTATATAATGAACCACTTACAGAAACAACGACAAACTACTGTACTGCACATCTGCCAAGACATGTATACCAGTCTTTGGACTGATATTACTCTTTTTTTTAATATAATGGATCTGTTTTCATTTATTTTGTAATCTGTAATATGACATGTCATTATTTATTTCAAACATACCTTTGTGTGTTATTTCATTGTGAAGAGTGTGGCTTATCAAAACTTTACACCAGTGATTTGAAGTCTACTTCCATTTGTGACGTAGCAATTCTGAGAACATGGGATAATACATGAAGTCTACTTCCATTTGTGACGTAGCAATTCTGAGAACATGGAATAATACAGAGTCCATTAATCTGTTTCTGACCTAGGATTTGATAAACTTCATGGCTGAAAATGTTGTCTCACAGATACGTGCTACCAAATATAGAGCACACTTTTAGGGCCCATTTTCTCAGAAGTTTCTAACGTTCATTTGGAAGTAATTTCCACAAATCAGCTCCAGTTGCGTCTGTTGTGTTGAGGAATGGGTCACATTGGAGTTCACATAACTGGAATTGTAGTTCTTTGGCTGAGACTCCATTGTGCACTTGAATGGGTTGTCAAAAACTTCCATTTGTGGACGAAACATCTCAAAATCTTAAAATCGGCGATCAAACTCAGAAAACAGCTGTTTAATGGCATCTGTGTAAATCCTGAAGTTAACACTCTCTTTCTCAGACAGCTCTTTACAACAAGCAAAATGAAACAGGTCATTATTTTGTAAAGACAAACTAAATAGGCTCAGTTTCTTTTTGAAACCATCAACATAGCCCATGATTTGCCTTTTTCCTTGTAACTGCAAATTCAGTACATTCAAATACTGTGCATATCTGTGAGAAATGCCAAGTGCTAAATGAAATTATTCCCTTTGAGTTTATTTTGAAGATAAATTGAACGTGATAAGTTGTCTCGCAGGAAGTCAAATATTTCATCCTTCAGTTCACAAAATCTTCTTAAACAATTTCCTCGACTAATCCACCTGACCTCAGCATGAAGCTGGAGATCACCGTAAACAGAATCAACTTCTTCTAAAAATGCAAGTCCTCCTGTGAGGTAGAGAGATGTGACCTCCTGTGAGGTAGAGAGCTGTGACCTCCTGCTGTGAGGTAGAGAACTGTGACCTCACATGAGGTAGAGAGCTGTGACCTCCTGTGAGGTAAAGAGATGTGACCTCCTGTGAGGTAGAGAGCTGTGACCTCCTGTGAGGTAGAGAGATGTGACCTCCTGTGAGGTAGAGAGATATGACCTCCTGTGAGGTAGAGAGATGTGACCTCCTGTGAGGTAGAGAACTGTGACCTCCTGTGAGGTAGAGAGATGTGACCTCCTGATGTGAGGTAGAGAGATGTGACCTCCTGTGAGGTAGAGAGATGGGACCTCACATGAGGTAGAGAGCTGTGACCTCCTGTGAGGTAGAGAACTGTGACCTCCTGTGAGTTAGAGAGATGTGACCTCCTGTGAGGTAGAGAGATGTGACCTCCTGATGTGAGGTAGAGAGATCTGACCTCCTGTGAGGTAGAGAGATGTGACCTCCTGTGAGGTAGAGAGATGGGACCTCCTGATGTGAGGTAGAGAGATGTGACCTCCTGTGAGGTAGAGAGATGTGACCTCCTGTGATGTCGAGAGATGTGACCTCCTGATGTGAGGTAGAGATGTGACCTCCTGTGAGGTAGAGAGATGTGACCTCCTGATGTGAGGTAGAGAGATGTGACCTCCTGTGAGGTAGAGAGGTGACCTAATGTGAGGTAGAGAGATGTGACCTCCTGCTGTGAGGTAGAGAGATATAACCTCCTGTGAGGTAGAGAGATGTGACCTCCTGTGAGATAGAGAGCTGTGACCTCCTGTGAGGTAGAGAGATGTGACCTCCTGTGAGGTTGAGAGATGTGACCTCCTGATGTGAGGTAGAGAGATGTGACCTCCTGTGAGGTAGAGAGATGTGACCTCCTGTGAGGTAGAGAGATGGGACCTCCTGATGTGAGGTAGAGAGATGTGACCTCCTGTGAGGTAGAGAGATGTGACCTCCTGTGAGGTAGAGAGATGTGACCTCCTGATGTGAGGTAGAGAGATGTGACCTCCTGTGAGGTAGAGAGATGTGACCTCCTGATGTGAGGTAGAGAGATGTGACCTCCTGTGAGGTAGTGAGGTGACCTAATGTGAGGTAGAGAGATGTGACCTCCTGTGAGGTAGAGATGTGACCTCCTGTGAGGTAGAGAGATGTGACCTCCTGCTGTGAGGTAGATAAATGTGACCTCCTGATGTGAGGTAGAGAGATGTGACCTCCTGATGTGAGGTAGAGAGATGTGACCTCCTGTGAGGTAAAGAGATGTGACCTCCTGTGAGATAGAGAGCTGTAACCTCCTGTGAGGTAGAGAGATGTGACCTCCTGTGAGGTAGAGAGATGTGACCTCCTGTGAGATAGAGAGCTGTGACCTCCTGTGAGGTAGAGAGATGTGACCTCCTGTGAGGTAGAGAGATGTGACCTCCTATGAGGTAGAGAGATATGACCTCCTCCTGTGAGGTAGAGAGATGTGACCTTCTGATGTGAGGTAGAGAGATGTGACCCCCTGTGAGGTAGAGAGATGTGACCCCCTGTGAGGTAGAGAGATGTGACCCCCTGTGAGGTAGAGAGATGTGACCTCCTGTGAGGTAGTGAGATGTGACCTCCTGTGAGGTAAAGAGATGTGACCTCCTGTGAGGTAGAGGGCTGTGACCTCCTGTGAGTTAGAGAGCTGTGACCTCCTCTGATAAAATTCCTGATGTTCACTACAGTAGCTATAGTGTCATTTATGTTTATGGATTGTGCACAAAGAGTCACTTGGTGAACTATGCAATGTAATGTAGGCACGTCAATTTTATTATGCTGCAAAAGTCCTACAAAACCAGTATTTTTCACGACAATAGCCTTGCAAACATCGGTACACACAGCTGGCCATTTCTCAAACCCACCATATTCTTCAATTGCATTTTAAACTGCAGAAAATATGCAATCTCCTTTACTTGCACCATGTAATGAGCAAACTTTCAGTAATTCTTCAGAAACAGTAAAATCTTTCTGGATCTCTTTAATAATAATAAGAAGCTGGCTAGTGTCTGTGATGTGTGTACTTTCATCAATCGCTAGTGAAAAGTATGAACAATGTTCAATGAAAGATTTCAAGTTCTGGAAGAGATGCAAACTTGTGTCTTCAGTTTTCCTAGCTACGGTTTGTTTTGAAAGAGATACATAGTGAAATTCTGTTTCTACTTCTTCTTCATTGAACACTTCTGCCATTTGAACTGCACACTTTTTCACAAACTCTCAGTAAACGGCGTTTTTGCTTTTGCAAGCTCAACACATAGGACGCCTTGAGTGATGATTCCTGAATCTTATTTACACTATTTTGCTGATCCAGTTGTTTTTTTAGTTGTTCAATCACAAGCTTTCGTGACCCGCTGCTATGGTCATCCTAGTTTTTCTGATGAGTTGTGACGTTTCAAGTTATATTCCTTCAATACGGAAGGAATAATTCCTTTTTCAAGAGTTTGGCTTGGCTTTGTTCGTTCTCAATCTCCTGCTACTAAGCCCTGAAAGGTCTTAAGTAGCAGAATGTAGTCCAGAGAATGGAATGCGTTGTGTCGTAGTTTACAGCTTTGACTGCGATATTTGCACCTTTCGGTCCAACACATCCGACTTCAGCAATAATTTTGTTTAGTACCAGGTTAGCATTCCCTCTTCGATCCCTTCTTAGCCAGTCTGCCTTGCTGCAGCCTGTTATCGAGGATCACCGCGTGGAGGTGTAGAAGGGTCTTGGCAGCTCTGGTTCGCTGGCCCTGACGCTAGCAGTCAGCTATGGGTCGCTGAACACTGCAGCTCATGCGCTGCTCAGCATCTTGATCCCTTTCAAGAGTTTGAGAATAAAATATAGCCAATGGTACTGATATCAGATCTCCAAGTTCAAACAGTAGTTTTGGTTAAATACCATCATGACCAGGACACTTATCTACTTTCATTTTATCCAATTTTTAAAAAATCTATTTCCGCAGTAATGCAGAATATGTGTAATCCCTGTGTGTCCATGTCCCTTTGGACAATATTTAAGTCCTCTAGCACCTTGCGGCAGTCTTCGTTCGTGAAGACTGAGCTAAAGTATCGATTAAGTAGATTTTCAGCTTCAACATTGTCACGTATTATTTTGCAGCTCAAATCACTTTAAGAGATTTATTTTTGTGTATGTTCAAATATTTAAAGTATGTTGTAGTTGATTTTCGATCTTCTATATATTTTGTCCAAGAATATTCTGAGCGCTTCCACTTTTAACCACAGATCGTTATCCATTATTTTCATTTGGAGCTCAATCTCCTTTATGAAAGCAATTCCTTTTTCAAGTGCTCAAGAATAGATTTCAAGTTATCCAATATTGACTTCTCCCATTCATTGTCAACATTTATGCCAGTGAAAATATATGTCCAGATTACGTGGCTGCGTTGTTTCTTTCATCTTTTTTACATATGTCCTAGAGTAGTTGTAAGTTAATGGACATATTTTATCAACTTTCATAGTTACAAGATTCCAAAGGACAATTTGATAATCACTCGAGCTAAAAGTGAAAAGTTCACTAACGGCAAAATTCGCAATCGTATTTACTCTGCAAAAATTACTGTACGGTGTATTTCTGCCTCTAGTATAGTCCTCAACATGTTGAAATAAAAAATTGTCAGTTATACACTAAACAAAAGGACTTCCACTCTCTGCCAATTAATTGATGAAAAGTTTATATTCCCCATTAATAATGTTCTTGCACGAGACATGTATATAGAATCGGGAAACAGATCGTTCAATCAATCAATCAAAGCCCGTCGCCTATCTCTGTGCATAGGCCATCCACCGACAACGTCTCGTACACGGTCCTGGACGGCTTTCTCTGCCACTCTCCAAGTGTCATTATTTAATGTTAGCTCCTTCTCGCATTATCTTATCCCCGTGTTTGTAGGTCTACCTCTCTCTTTTCCCCTGAGTATTCCATGTAAGAGCCAGTCTGACTATGTTAGACTGTGCATATGTCCTATCCAGTCCTATTTTATTTGCCTAATTTGTTGTTCCAATGGCTGTTGTTGACCCCTTTCCCACAAGTCTTCATTCCTCACCATGTCCTGCCAGTCTTCATTCCTCACCATGTCCTGCCAGTCTTCATTCCTCACCATGTCCTGCCAGTCTTCATTCCTCACCATGTCCTGCCACTTTACCCCCATTATCCTTGGTAGGCATCTGTTAATGAAGGACTGGAGTCTTTGTTGTATGGCCTTGGTCGTTCTCCATGTCTCCGCTCCATACAGCAACACCGACTTGACCCTTGTCTCCGCTCCATACAGCAACGCCGACTTGACACTTGTCTCCATACAGCAACGCCGACTTGACACTTGTCTCCGCTCCATACAGCAACGCCGACTTGACACTTGTCTCCGCTCCATACAGCAACGCCGACTTGACACTTGTCTCCGCTCCATACAGCAACGCCGACTTGACACTTGTCTCCATACAGCAACACCGACTTGACACTTGTCTCCATACAGCAACGCCGACTTGACACTTGTCTCCGCTCCATACAGCAACGCCGACTTGACACTTGTCTCCGCTCCATACAGCAACGCCGACTTGACACTTGTCTCAGCTCCATACAGCAACGCCGACTTGACACTTGTCTCCACTCCATACAGCAACGCCGACTTGACACTTGTCTCCGCTCCATACAGCAACACCGACTTGACACTTGTCTCCACTCCATACAGCAACGCCGACTTGACACTTGTCTCCACTCCATACAGCAACGCCGACTTGACACTTGTCTCCGCTCCATACAGCAACGCCGACTTGACACTTGTCTCCGCTCCATACAGCAACGCCGACTTGACACTTGTCTCCGCTCCATACAGCAACGCCGACTTGACACTTGTCTCCGCTCCATACAGCAACGCCGACTTGACACTTGTCTCCGCTCCATACAGCAACGCCGACTTGACACTTGTCTCCATACAGCAACGCCGACTTGACACTTGTCTCCATACAGCAACGCCGACTTGACACTTGTCTCCATACAGCAACGCCGACTTGACACTTGTCTCCATACAGCAACGCCGACTTGACACTTGTCTCCATACAGCAACGCCGACTTGACACTTGTCTCCATACAGCAACGCCGACTTGACACTTGTCTCCATACAGCAACGCCGACTTGACACTTGTCTCCATACAGCAACGCCGACTTGACACTTGTCTCCATACAGCAACGCCGACTTGACACTTGTCTCCATACAGCAACGCCGACTTGACACTTGTCTCCATACAGCAACGCCGACTTGACACTTGTCTCCATACAGCAACGCCGACTTGACACTTTTCTCCACTCCATACAGCAACGCCGACTTGACACTTGTCTCCATACAGCAACGCCGACTTGACACTTGTCTCCACTCCATACAGCAACACCGACTTGACACTTGTCTCCACTCCATACAGCAACGCCGACTTGACACTTGTCTCCATACAGCAACGCCGACTTGACACTTGTCTCCACTCCATACAGCAACGCCGACTTGACACTTGTCTCCACTCCATACAGCAACGCCGACTTGACACTTGTCTCCATACAGCAACGCCGACTTGACACTTGTCTCCATACAGCAACACCGACTTGACACTTGTCTCCATACAGCAACGCCGACTTGACACTTGTCTCCGCTCCATACAGCAACGCCGACTTGACACTTGTCTCCACTCCATACAGCAACACCGACTTGACACTTGTCTCCGCTCCATACAGCAACGCCGACTTGACACTTGTCTCCATACAGCAACACCGACTTGACACTTGTCTCCACTCCATACAGCAACGCCGACTTGACACTTGTCTCCGCTCCATACAGCAACGCCGACTTGACACTTGCGTTGAAGATTCTAATTTTGGTGTGAATCTTGATATCTCTGGATCTCCATATATTGTTTAGTGTCAGGAATGCCCCTCGTGCCTTTCCAATTCTGAGCCTTACATCTGTACCTCCTGATGTGCCTATTGTGCTGCCTAAAGAGTTAAAAGTATCCACTTCCTCCAACTGCTCTCCCTCCCGCATGACTAGTTCTTTGCTGTTAGTGTTGAGTTTAAGGAGCTTGGTTTTCTTCATGTTGATATTCAGTTCCAGTTTGGTCGATTGTTCTTTCATCCTATCAAGTTTCTCTTACGTTTGATTATGACTGTGTGATAAACGTACCAGATCATCTGCATAGTCCAGGTCCTCCAATTGTGATAATAGTGTCCACTGAATACCTGTGTTTTTTTTTTCTTCGATTGATGACTTCATTGTCCAATCTATAGCCAACAAGAACAGGAAATGTGACAGCAGACATCCCTGTCTCCCCCCTGTTTGCATCCCGAAGATGTCAGTCAGTGCTCCTTCATGTACCACTCTACTAACTGTGTATGTGTACATATTCTGAATGAGGGTTGTGTACTTCTCTGGTATCCCATAGTGTCTCAACAGTTGCCATAGCGTACTTCGACCTACACTTGCAAACGCCTTTTCATAGTCTATAAAATTTGCGTATAGGGATGATTTCCATCCAATGCTTTGTTCTACTATGATGTGTAACGTATCTGTATGATCTGTGCATGCATGATCTTCCCTGACGACATACTGTCTGTTCCTCTCTGAGCTTTTTGTCTACTTCAGCTTTTAATCTGTCCAAAATGATTCGTTTGAATATTTTGCCTGGCACAGACAGCAATGTAATCCCCCTAAAATTGCTGCAATCTGCCAAGTCCGCGTTCATAGAATGTTAAATCAGATCTCCTTCTTTCCATTCTGTTGGCACTCTCTCCTCTTCCCATTCTGTTGGCACTCTCTCCTTCTTTCCATTCTGTTGGCACTCTCTCCTTCTTTCCATTCTGTTGGCACTCTCTCCTTCTTTCCATTCTGTTGGCACTCTCTCCTCTTCCCATATCTTCTTGAATAATCCTTACAATGTATCAGTGGCCTTATCAATATCTACCATTATGGCTTCTACTGCTATTCCATCTGGTCCTGCCGCTTTCCCTTTCTTGAGTTTGGATATGGCCTTTTGGATTTCTATCTTACTTGGTGGGTTGCCGTCAAAGTTCAGGGTCTCCTCTGTAGGTAGGATGTTTGGTGCTTCTTGTGGTGGAGGTCTGTTTAGACTTTCTTTGAAATACTCAATCCATCGTTTCTTTTGTTTCTCCGATGATGTCAATATCCTGCCTTCTCTAAGTTTGATTGGTTTGTCTGTCTGTATATATCTATTTGCCATTTTCTTTGTTAATGAGTAGAGATCTCTCATATTGCCTCTCTCTGCCGCCTCTTCTGCCTCCTGTGCCAACTTGTCAATTTCCTTATACATGTCCTTATACCTCGTTGTCTGTAAAAGTATAATTACTCTGAATCCCACAGTTTATTCACATGTCTTATTCCCCATCTCTTTAGCCTGGTCCCATATTCTTTTAATGCCCATTTCCATGTCCTCATTTAGCTCTTGTAGCACGTGATATCTGTTATTAAGTTTTAAGCTAAATTCTGTCTTCTCCTCCTGGTGTAATAAGTGTACGTCATATCTTCTCCTCCTGGTGTAATAAGTGTACGTTATATCTTCTTCTCCTGGTGTAATAAGTGTACGTTATATCTTCTTCTCCTGGTGTAATAAGTGTACGTGATATCTTCTTCTCCTGGTGTAATACGTGTACGTTATATCTTCTTCTCCTGGTGTAATACGTGTACGTTATATCTTCTTCTCCTGGTTTAATATGTGTACGTAATATCTTTTTCTCCTGGTGTAATAAGTGTACGTTATATCTTCTTCTCCTGGTGTAATACGTGTACGTTATATCTTCTTCTCCTGGTTTAATATGTGTACGTTATATCTTCTTCTCCTGGTGTAATACGTGTACGTTATATCTTCTTCTCCTGGTGTAATACGTGTACGTTATATCTTCTTCTCCTGGTTTAATATGTGTACGTTATATCTTCTTCTCCTGGTGTAATACGTGTACGTTATATCTTCTTCTCCTGGTGTAATACGTGTATCTTATATCTTGTTCTCCTGGTTTAATATGTGTACGTTATATCTTCTTCTCCTGGTGTAATACGTGTATCTTATATCTTGTTCTCCTGGTGTAATACGTGTACGTTATATCTTCTTCTCCTGGTGTAATACGTGTATCTTATATCTTGTTCTCCTGGTGTAATACGTGTACGTTATATCTTGTTCTCCTTGTGCCCTGTACTGGCTACTTTTTTAGTTTTAGTTGCAAAATCCCCAGCAACGTGGTGGTCTGACGCTACATCTGCACCTCGCTTAACTCTTACATCTTGTAGTGTACTTCTGAACACTTGACCGACACGGATGTGATCAATCTGATTTTCCGTTACATGATCTGGAGATCTCCATGTGGCCTTATCTATCTTTTTATGTGAAAACATGCTTCCTATAATTATCATTTTGTGTAGGGCACATAACTCTGCAAACATTTATTCATTTTCGTTCATCTGTTCCGTTCCTTGTCTTCCCATAATCTGATCGTAACCTAGGTTGTCTGCTCCCACTTTAGCATTGAAGTCTCCCATTAAAATTAAGATATCTTTCTTTTTCTGCTTGTCAATGACTTCTTCCAGCTTGTTGTAGAACTTCTGCTTTTTATCATCGTCAGCCTCGTTAGTTGAGGCATAGTACTGAATGATGTTTATACTGATGTGTTTATTCCTCGTTCTAAAGCTTGCGCTCATGATTCAGTTGGTAATAGCCTCCCATTTTATGAGTCCCCGCTGCGCTTCTCTGGAGAGCATCAGTGCTACTCCCTCTGTATGTTGGGCATCAGTTCCCTCGTTTCGAGAATACATTATCATTTTCCCAGTAGTCCGTCTCATCTTTCCTGATTGTGTCCATCTTGTCTCGCACAGCCCTAGCACTACCAGTTTGTAATTCCTCACCTCTTTAGCTATCTGGACTGTTTTACCTGCCTGGTACATTGTTCTAACATTCCATATATGTGTTTTCTTCTTGGTATTCAAAAGGGCAGTCAGCCGTGGAGCTTCCTTGCGGCTTTCACTCCACTACGTCATTCTTCTCGTTTCCGAAGGCCCTTCCTTTGCCAAGGCCGTTTGCTGTTGCATTGTTATCAATGTTTTCCTAACCTACTTCATTCAAGCATTTTGTGAAAGTTTCACTGCTTTCACTTATTTCTGTAGATGAGCTCTCTGCTGAGTACAGGTGGGTGTCAAAGTTTTTAAACGCCTCACCTATTTTATCGTTTTCTGTGATGGTAGTACCATCCTCCCATTTAATTTCCTTGATCTGTCTACTGCGTTGTATGTTTTGTTCGACTGCCAAGTATTGTTTGCTGGGTGTCTCTTGTGTTATGATATTTAATTTAGTTCTTAATTGTGCTCCTTGTAGTCTGTGATTTTCAAATTTGTTTAGTTCTTCCTGGAGTACGTCGATTTATGTGGCATTCTTATCTAAAAGTTTAGTTAATCTTATAGCTTCTTATATAATTCTTTTGTCTCTTCTTATTTTTGTATGTATGTATTTTGATATTATTTGAGTTCTGATTTATTTGTGCCTTTTAATAGATCCCAATATTCCGCTACATTTTCAGTTGGCGCAGTCTGTATGTAATCTTGTATCAAAAGTGTTCTATCTTTAACAAATGTTTCGTTTTCTAGTAAGGAATTGTTAAATTTCCAGTGTACAGCTTCAGCGTGTGTAGTATTTGTGTTTGTTCCGTTGATAACTATCTCTACTGCCTAGTGGTGTGTGAAAGTGGTAGTGTCTAAATGTATTTTAGTTATCTTATAGCTGTCATGTATGTAAATTCTATCTAACCTAGTTTTTAGTATTTAGTTGGCACGTGTTGCATCTACAAATGTTGTTTCTTTGCCATCGGGATGTATTCTTCTGTGCCATCGGGATGTATTCTTCTGTGCCCTCGGGATGTATTCATCTGTATGTATCCGATATGGCATGCTCGTCTAGAATGTGCTGTAAAGTGTCGTTTGTTTTCCTTGTTTGTGATGTGTCTAGTTGGTTCAGAACACAACTGAAATCCCCTCCCAGTATAATCTTGTGTCTTTTGTATTGCTGACTTAACGTGTCTTGTAGCTTTCCATAAAATGTGTAGTTTTGTCCTGCCTATGGGGGCGTATATATTCACTAGTGTGTGGGTGTCATTGGAATTGTATTTACTTTTTAATTTCTGTTATCTGTACCCTGCCCTCCATGTCCCTGTATGTGTGTGTTACCTCCCACTCATCTGATGTCTGTAGTGTTGCTGCCCCTGAGTTTGTACCTAGACTAAACCATGCGTGAGCTATTCCTAACTGGGTTGTGAGTTGGCGTGCATGTATGTCTTGACTGATGTGTATTTCTTGTAGAAAAATGAAGTCTGTTTTGTGTCTGCGTATTAGGGATATTATGTGTTTTAGTATGTGTCTCAGGCCGTTAATGTTGAGTGATATGATGTATAATGTATTTGTTGATGCCATTTGTTTGTGTGTGTATTGTTGTTGTAGTGTGTGCAAAGTAATGTATTTGTAGTGAGTTGCGGTCTTATTTATAAATACAATTTAGTATATAGGTTTATCTTAGTACATCTTAAACAAATCAAGGAATGTAATCTGTACAAGAAATTTGTAACATTCGAGCACCATTCACGGTTATACTTCTTTTTTCCTGCGCACACTTTGAAGTTTGGAAAAGTGCGGAAATGTGTGTGCCGTACTACACATAAGACCTTGACGCAACAGAAAGTGTGACGTAGAGTGCACAAACCGGAATAACGGTCATTATGGAATAAATAAGAAATACATACACTATTCAAGAGAAGGAGGTGTGTTGCTGAGAACAAGTGAAGCTGTTTTTGAGAATCAAGGAGTGCTATGATATGTTCTCTTAAATATCCATTTCCACTTTTGAAACTCGTGTGGTTATTTAGGTGTCATTGGTGAGGGTGAATATATTCAAAAATATATAAAAGTCGATGATGTCTCAACAATGAGCTAATATAGTGGCTAGGGTGTGATATACATTGGTACAGCTATTTACAGAATTAAATTAAATAGTAGTGACGGTGACTCCATGTATTATTGCCACCTACTTTTGAGGCTGATTCCACGTGGAGTTTAGAGAGAAGTGAGGAGATAATATAGTGTTCCGCGTTATTTGGAGTAGCTTCCCCTAGCTATGAGTTGCCCACCCATGGTCATATCGTTCGAGCCAGGTAACATCGTTACAACCGTTATCAACAAATTAAATGTTATCCACTGAAGTATATAAATTGTTTTTGAATTTGTAAAAAAAAGAAAATTACAATGTACAATCAAAATTAATAATAATAATAATAGCAACATTTTTTAAAACAAAAAAGATACTAACAAATAAACTACTATGTACATGTCCCAAGTGGTCTAGTGGTTAGGATTTCGCGCTCTCACCGCGACGGCCGGGGTTCGATTCCCCGCTTGGGAAATGTTTATTTTTTTTAAATATTAAGTCAACAAACTGTTCATCTATCCTTCTTTAGTCTACTTGTCTTGTTAGAGGTCATTGGGATCTGTGACCTCTTTTTATTAATTTTTTTGGCAGGCAAAAATACGCTGGTGATTTGCCAGGCCAATACTAGTATCTATTACCAACCGTTAGATTTGGTAGCCCCTGGAATATATGCTCGTCTATTTAGGGGACTGGTGGTGGTGGAAGAGTAAATTACAGCAAGGTAGACCAGACCTGCTGCTTGTCAGGCGCCATCTATGCAGCTCCGCTAACCAAATAACCAAGACCTGATGCTATAGCCAGCCACACAGTCTTCTTTGTGCGACATATTCTCTGTAGGGCGAGAATCCCTAGAATAATTTTAGTAGATTTATAACTTGAATTTCGCCAGAGCAGCTGCGTCTACTCTTTTCGATTTCCAACTGCCTAGGGATTTTTAATGTGCACGCCACTGGACACGGGTGTCTGATCTCACTACTCAGAGAGCAAAGGAAATCTTTACCGGATGATCCATGTGAAGTAATTCCGGTATCTACAATGATTTGAACCCACAACCTCCAGCACCCGAGGCGAACACCTTACCTCGAGACTATAATACAGAACTAAATGTGGCCATGAAACGATATGAAACAGCTATGTGGGATATGACACATAATCAAACATCGAAGATAAACTGATTCTGGAACTGACAGCATTTAGTCCCTGAACATCGTGCTGCTGTCAAGTCCTTGACCTAATTCAACAAATAACGATCGAAAGCAGGGGGCAGGGCTAGCTGTCATTGACCTACCAGCGGCTTACTACTAGGTAAATCACGGTCTACTCTTATAAAATATATACAAGGCCACAAATGATTGATGCCTGAACCAGGAAGATAAATATCTACTACGGAATAGTCGATTGTATGTGACATTTAAAATAAAACCAGTCGCTGGAGAAACCCAAAAAATTATCTGGCACAAGGTAGCGTTCTGGCACCTACGCTATGCAATGATTACATCAATGATCAAACGATCAGTCCAGGCATTAGACACTGTATAAATGTAGGCGACACCTCGGTGGCTGCTCAGGGAAAGTGTTTCAATGAAGTAGAACACTAACTCACTACATCCCTTAACAGATTGGCTACTTTGAGGATAACCATCTCAAAATTAACCCCAGCAAAACTCAGATATGTGCATTTCATCTAAAGGAGGAGCGAGACGGACAATCCAGATTAGTTGGCAGTGGCACGAACTTGAAACTTAAGTACCTAGGAATTACAATGGATCGCACGTGGTCCTACAAGGAACACTGTAAGGCGTTGAAACAGAAAAGTGGCGCACGAAATGACACGCTGTGTGTGCTAACAGACACAGAATGGGGAGCATCACCAATGTGTTGCGTACATCGTCCCTCGCATTTCTGCAGCAAAATAGTCCGCGCCAGTATGGAGCGAGCCAGCACACGCGAGGCACGTCGGGTTAGCAGTACTTGAAGCATGTCGCATTGTAACATGGTGCCGTCAACACCAAAGAGAAACGTTTATACAATCGCTGGCATTGCACAACCAGAAATAAGGAGATGTGTTGCGTCAGAGGTCGAAAGAAAAAGATCAGTCCTGTGATCAGATAATCTTCTGTTTTCCTTCCTTTCAATTTAATCCAGAAGAGAGACGAATGATTTCAAGGAAAAGTTTCTTTCAAAATGTAAAGTTAACAGACAAGAAACCTGAGTAAAACCGCACCGAAATATGGCGTCGAAGGTGAGGAGTAGCGAAAGGTGCTGTTAATTTTAGGGCAAGTTGAGTCATGAACATAAAGGGGCACACTTCACGATATCGAAAGAATGTGGAAAAGTACTTGGTGTTTGTGTTGCATGAGGTAGTTGAAACCTATGCTGTCGACGTACTTCTACACAGTTGTCTACGTTTTCTTGTAAATCAGCTCAAAGCGTCTTTGTTTCTTTTCTGAATAAAAAAAAAGACCCATTACCCTCTCCTTTAACACGTGACCTTGACCGTATTTACAAGAAAGTTATTTTCTATTGAATTAGTAGCCAGATTGGATAATTCATTAATGGTCATAGAATAATTACTATTCAAAGCAGGGGGAAAAAGTTGTCATAGCTATGGTATCACCGCTCAGACCTGGAAAGGATTGTGGACTTCATCCTCGTGAAAAGACTGAAGATTTAGCATGATCAGAAAACACGAGCGCAGAATAATAATAATAATAAGAAGAAGAAGAAGAAGAAGGTCACAGAATGACGGATATGTGCTTTAATTCTTTTCAACGTAGTTATTGAACGTTCTGTAGTAGCCGAGTTCACGTGACTACATAGAATCAGTCGCAGCAACTTGCCCGTCTGTTCATACATTATGAAGTGATTTCGGGGCTCTTTAATATCAAGACGTGTGTGACAGGGATGTCTTTTATTGTCATTTTCTACTTCCTGTTGACCGGACTATGAAGAAAATAATTTCAACATGCGAAAATTGAATTTAATTGCATTTGACAAAACGACTTGTTGATCTGGACGTTGCTGTTGACTGAACTCTATTGTCTCATAATCATAATCAAATGCAAAATAAAATAAGTGTACTTGACGAATGATCACCAAACAATGGGGTACTTCCCTGCGCCCCTCTTCACCATCACATCCTCACTGTCCTGCCATCGTCAACCTAACGTGTGACATTTAAACACGATATTTTAAGTTATGCCCATATGCCCTCTCACCCACCCCCAATCCCCCAGAGTAAACCAAAACATACCCCCGCGGCTTTTTCTCACCCTCAAACTCTTCCCCATCAACCCGCCTCTAAACGTAACACCTAACCCCCCCCCCCCCCCCAATGCACCTCTTCCCTCAACCTGCATACTCCCCGCCAAACACCCCCCCCCCCGGTTAACCAACCCATTTCCCTGCTCATCTTGTGTCATCGTCATACTCATCCTGATCGACCTGCTTATCTATTCCGTCCCTCAATCTACCCCCCCCCCCCCCCCTTTACCCTCTCCCATTTCCGGTGTATAACTTTAAACCACGCGGTCAGTGTGTCGTTCATGTTATTGTTGGGAAACTGGCTCCGGACATCTCTGAGATTGACGGGCTCCTTAGTGTTAAATCTCAGTGATCTTTGCAGCTGTTTCGTTGATTAGCACGTCTCTGACGATCTTCTTCTAGTAACAAGTAACAAGCGATTTTCTTCTTCTTCGTTGATTCTTAATCCCCCACTGCCAAGCCCTGAACGTTCTCAATCATCCACTGCCAAGCCCTGAACGTTCTCAATCATCCACTGCCAAGCCCTGAACGTTCTCAATCCCCCACTGCCAAGCCCTGAACGTTCTCAATCATCCACTGCCAAGACCTGAACGTTTTCAATCATCCACTGCCAAGCCCTGAACGTTCTCAATCATCCACTGCCAAGCCCTGAACGTTCTCAATCCCCCACTACCAAGCCCTGAACGTTCTCAATCCCCCAGTGCCAAGCCCTGAACGTTCTCAATCATCCACTGCCAAGCCCTGAACGTTCTCAATCCCCCACTACCAAGCCCTGAAGGTTCTCAATCTCCCACTACCAAGCCCTGAACGTTCTCAATCTCCCACTACCAAGCCCTGAACGTTCTCAATCTCCCACTGCCAAGCTCTGAACGTTCTCAATCTCCCACTGCCAAGCTCTGAACGTTCTCAATCCCCCACTGCCAAGCCCTGAACGTTCTCAATCCCCCACTACCAAGCCCTGAACGTTCTCAATCTCCCACTACCAAGCCCTGAACGTTCTCAATCCCCCACTGCCAAGCCCTGAACGTTCTCAATCTCCCACTACCAAGCCCTCAATGTTCTCAATCATCCATTACCAAGCCCTGAACGTTCTCAATCTCCCACTGCCAAGCCCTGAACGTTCTCAATCCCCCACTACCAAGCCCTGAACGTTCTCAATCTCCCATTACCAAGCCCTGAACGTTCTCAATCTCCCACTACCAAGCCCTGAACGTTCTCAATCTCCCACTGCCAAGCTCTGAACGTTCTCAATCTCCCACTGCCAAGCCCTGAACGTTCTCAATCCCCCACTGCCAAGCCCTGAACGTTCTCAATCCCCCACTGCCAAGCCCTGAACGTTCTCAATCCCCCACTGCCAAGCCCTGAACGTTCTCAATCCCCCACTGCCAAGCCCTGAACGTTCTCAATCATCCTCTGCCAAGCCCTGAACGTTCTCAATCCCCCACTACCAAGCCCTGAACGTTCTCAATCCCCCACTACCAAGCCCTGAACGTTCTCAATCCCCCACTACCAAGCCCTGAACGTTCTCAATCTCCCACTACCAAGCCCTGAACGTTCTCAATCCCCCACTGCCAAGCCCTGAACGTTCTCAATCCCCCACTGCCAAGCCCTCAATGTTCTCAATCATCCATTACCAAGCCCTGAACGTTCTCAATCTCCCACTGCCAAGCCCTGAACGTTCTCAATCCCCCACTGCCAAGCCCTGAACGTTCTCAATCATCCACTGCCAAGCCCTGAACGTTCTCAATCATCCATTACCAAGCCCTGAACGTTCTCAATCTCCCACTGCCAAGCCCTGAATGTTCTCAATCCCCCACTGCCAAGCCCTGAACGTTCTCAATCCCCCACTACCAAGCCCTGAACGTTCTCAATCCCCCACTGCCAAGCCCTGAACGTTCTCAATCCCCCACTGCCAAGCCCTGAACGTTCTCAATCCCTCACTGCCAAGCCCTGAACGTTCTCAATCCCCCACTACCAAGCCTTGAACGTTCTCAATCCCCCACTACCAAGCCCTGAACGTTCTCAATGACCCCACTACCAAGTCCTGAACATTCTCAATCTCCCACTGCCAAGCCCTGAACGTTCTCAATCCCCCACTACCAAGCCCTGAACGTTCTCAATCTCCCGCTACCAAGCCCTGAACGTTCTCAATCCCCTACTACCAAGCCCTGAACGTTCTCAATCCCCCACTGCCAAGCCCTGAGAACGGCTTTGCAAGTAGTAGGATGATGTCCAGAGAACAGAATGCGTTGTGTCGCAGTTTACATCTTGACTGCGATATTTGTCCCCTTCGGTCCGACACATCCGACTTAGCAGGGCAAGCGATCTCAAGCAGCTGGTGATTGTCGTGCTCTCCTTTTCCGTGATAACCGTTTATTACGACCTTCGTTTGTTTCTACGTCACAATGTACATTTCATGAAAATAATACTTGAATAAAGGAAACCAGATTTTTAAAGCACTAAATTTAAAAATAAACTTAACCGATCCTGGTTTTATCCCGCCTTCTTCTTCTGCTTTCAGGGTGTGTTTTTTTATTTGTCATGCTAAATCTGTAGTCGAAGTCTCCAGTTCTCTTCATGTCCGGACGGCAGTCCCACAGCTTCTGCGTCACCAGGGTTGGTATCGTCGGTCTCTGTATGTTGGGAAGTTGGCTCTGATTGCTTGGGTGAGTCATTTTTAGGATTAAAACCCGGCATGGTTCCTCCCCAGTTGAAGCTGATAAGGATGTCGTCATAGAGTTGTTCTCGATTGTTGCATGATCATGTCTGTAGATGCATATATGTCTGAATTATTAGAGGTGTCGAGCCGTGGTTGACACACTCCGTCTTCGGCAGGCCGGGTTGCGTTTTGTTTTATGGGCTATCTCCCATAGCCTTTCCATCTCTCTGTGGTGACAGGGCAGTAGATTGGTTTGTTTGCCAAACTTTCCATCTCTCTGTAGTGACTGCAGGGCAGTAGATTGGTTTGTTTGCCAAACTTTCCATCTCTCTGTTGTGACTGCAGGGCAGTAGATTGGTTTGTTTGCCAAACGTCCCATCTCTCTGTGGTGACTGCAGGGCAGTAGATTGGTTTGTTTGCCAAACTTTCCATCTCTCTGTTGTGACTGCAGGGCAGTAGATTGGTTTGTTTGCCAAACGTCCCATCTCTCTGTGGTGACTGCAGGGCAGTAGATTGGTTTGTTTGCCAAACTTTCCATCTCTCTGTTGTGACTGCAGGGCAGTAGATTGGTTTGTTTGCCAAACTTTCCATCTCTCTGTTGTGACTGCAGGGCAGTAGATTGGTTTGTTTGCCAAACGTCCCATCTCTCTGTGGTGACTGCAGGGCAGTAGATTGGTTTGTTTGCCAAACTTTCCATCTCTCGGTGGTGACTGCAGTGGTGACTGTAGGTTGGTTTGTTTGCCAAACTTTCCATCTCCCTGGCTAGAGCTTAAAGCGGCTGTTGCTCGTTAGAATGTACCCGCTATATGACATATAGGATTTTTTAGTGGGGTCAACACTGCCACCTGTTCTCCCACCCAGTCCTGCTGGGATACGTTGCCGTTTGGTCCGCGACTTTCATTTCGTCCAGTTATAGTTGGCTTAGATCACAACTGGCACAGCAAATCTGGGGGTTATTCCACTATTCGCCACTTGTGGGAATGCCTGGTTGGGTCGGTCGACACTCTTTTAACGATCCCATACCTCAGTCTGAAGTCAATGTTTTCACGTATTGGGAACCAACAGACCGTTTTAGTTTGACTGTTGGTTTCGCACATGTCTTTCATTTTGTGTCACGGACACTGGTAATATAGGTAGATGTTCTTAATTATAATGATATAAGAAGAAATCATCTGTGCCTGAGGACGGGCTTAATATCTTTCTGCGCCCACTGCCTAAACCTGGTAAGAACTTCACGCTTCTTAGCAGCTATAGAATGATTACCATACAGAATGTATATGTCAAATTGCTCGAGAAGGTAGTGGCCAGCAAATCATGTCCTACCTAGAACAGGACCACATCCTACCGGAAACGCTGGGCAGTTACAGAACAGTGAAGGAGGACTAGGATAACACTGACAGTTTTGCGTATGATGTATATTTGGGGGGGGGGGGGGGGGGGTCACCTTATTTCTCTATTCCTCGAGGAGGTGTCTGTTACACTATGTTTTTATTTTGCGCCTGTCGGTCCAGTATATCTGACTTCGGCATTCATTTTATGAAAGGGTCTGCTTCCTCCTGCATTTTCTAAGGGTTTGCTTCCCCGGGGTAACGGCCGGTGCTGTGATTGGGGAGCGAACCCAGCACCTTCGGGTTGTTAGCCGTGCCACTTAACCATTAATCTATGCCGTCCTCATATGATGTATATGAGGGTTTTCAGTCAAAACAGGAAACAGTCAGTGTGGCACTCGACATAGAAGACGCATATAACCGTATCGATTTTGGAACCGTAATGATATGTATGAAGCAGTGTGGTATTACCATGTTGACCAGACCGTACAAAGATGTAAGAGAGGTTGAAATACCTCGGAATGACGTTTGATCGCAGTCTCTCATATAATTACCATGTTGACCAGACCGTACAAAGATGTAAGAGAGGTTGAAATACCTCGGAATGACGTTTGATCGCAGTCTCTCATATAATTACCATGTTGACCAGACCGTACAAAGATGTCAGAGAGGTTGAAATACCTCGGAATGACGTTTGATCGCAGTCTCTCATATAATTACCATGTTGACCAGACCGTACAAAGATGTCAGAGAGGTTGAAATACCTCGGAATGACGTTTGATCGCAGTCTCTCATATAATTACCATGTTGACCAGACCGTACAAAGATGTCAGAGAGGTTGAAATACCTCGGAATTACGTTTGATCGCAGTCTCTCATATAATTACCATGTTGACCAGACCGTACAAAGATGTCAGAGAGGTTGAAATACCTCGGAATGACGTTTGATCGCAGTCTCTCATATAATTACCATGTTGACCAGACCGTACAAAGATGTCAGAGAGGTTGAAATACCTCGGAATGACGTTTGATCGCAGTCTCTCATATAATTACCATGTTGACCAGACCGTACAAAGATGTCAGAGAGGTTGAAATACCTCGGAATGACGTTTGATCGCAGTCTCTCATATAAGTACCATGTTGACCAGACCGTACAGAGAGGTTGAAATACCTCGAAATGACGTTTGATCGCAGTCTCTCATATAAGTACCATGTTGACCAGACCGTACAAAGATGTCAGAGAGGAATAGGGGCGTCTTCTGTTCATCCTATTTCGTCAGGTTGTGCTATCGATTACGGACTAGGCATCCTCACAATATAGAGAGCACAGCGTGAAAGGTTGGAACGCATCCATAATGAAGGTATGCGACTGGTTCTGGGTTACCCTGAAATACCTCGATGGTGAATATACAGTACATCCTGGGATTGTTATCGGTGATATCCAGACATAAACTGAAAAAGGCCAAAGCATATATATATATGTCACCCCAGGCTCGCAGCACCCTTTGTACAGAAGGGTCTTAGACATCAAGAATCAAGAGAGGGTCGTTATGTATGGTATAGGCAGAAAAAACAATCGGGAAAAACACCCCAGCTGAGATGATAGCCAATGGGGAAGAGTGGGTCCACACTGGTAATAGAAGGACAGAGTACCAGTGTCATCATAACCTTAGGCAAGGGGGAAGAGTGGGTCCACACTGGTAATAGAAGGACAGAGTACCAGTGTCATCATAACCTTAGGCAAGGGGGAAGAGTGGGTCGACACTGGTAATAGAAGGACAGAGTACTAGAGTCATCATAACCTTGGGCAATGGGGGAAGAGTGGGTCCACACTGGTAATAGAAGGACAGAGTACTAGAGTCATCATAACCTTAGGCAAGGGGGAAGAGTGGGTCCACACTGATAATATAAGGACAGAGTACCAGTGTCATCATAACCTTAGGCAAGGGGGAAGAGTGGGTCCACACTGGTAATAGAAGGACAGAGTACCAGAGTCATCATAACCTTAGGCAAGGGGGAAGAGTGGGTCCACACCGGTAACAGAAGGACAGAGTACCAGAGTCATCATAACCTTAGGCAAGGGGGAAGAGTGGGTCCACACCGGTAACAGAAGGACAGAGTACCAGAGTCATCATAACCTTAGGCAAGGGGGAAGAGTGGGTCCACACTGGTAATAGAAGGACAGAGTACCAGTCATCATAACCTTGGGCAAGGGGGGAGAGTGGGTCCACACTGGTAATAGAAGGACAGAGTACCAGTCATCATAACCTTAGGCAAGGGGGAAGAGTGGGTCCACACTGGTAATAGAAGGACAGAGTACCAGTCATCATAACCTTAGGCAAGGGGGAAGAGTGGGTCCACACTGGTAATAGAAGGACATAGTACCAGAGTCATCATAACCTTAGGCAAGGGAGAAGAGTGGGACCACACTGGTAATAGAAGGACAGAGTACCAGAGTCATCATAACCTTAGGCAAGGAATGCAGAGAATGGAGCAGCGGGAGAGCAGAACACGAGGTGAATCGGCTGATAACTCAGAACACACAGCATATTGATGCCGTCATATGCACCAACACATCGATGCTGCGCAGCTGAGGTTTCCCAGCTGGAGTGAGACGACAGGTCATTGCTGAGCGGAGTGGGATATTAACGTCAGTAACTTACAGTTTGAGAATGGAGATGGAAGAAGTGACCTCAGCGTTAAGATGACTGAGATACCTTTAAAAATGGTCATCATAGTGAATGACGCGCAAGCCGTACTACAGAAGGTATGACTGAGGTACGAGTGGATAGCGGCTGTTGAGGTCTTACATCTGCAGGGGTTGGAATGCATTTACTTTCCTGGTCATGCTGGGTTTCAGGGCAACGAAAAAACTGACTTTTTGGTTTCACAAGTTCCCATCATGGGCACGTTAGTGATAGATAAAAGTGACATTTTGAAATAAATCATATGTTAGACGAGGGCACCAAAATAGATGAATCAGCAATCCACAGACCCCAACGTTTCGACATGAAACGAGGTTCATGTGCATGAGAGGACAGAACAGGAGAGTGTACAATCAGCAAGCTACAGGGACCAACACCATCCATACATACCCTGTACCATTGGCATAGAGAGACTGTGCAGCTATTGGTATGCATACCTGGAGTGCAGTGATGTCGTTTTTTAGAAAAAGAAAATGTAATGAGTGTGAGTAACCGCCCTTGAATTATTAATTGTCTTGATTAATTAATTATATACTCATTGTTGTGTTATATTACGAATTGTTCTTATTTTGAATATTTGAAAATAAACTGCTGGTTTGCTTACAGTAGCAAACGTTTCTTTCTAAATATGCTGCTTTCGGTTTACATTTACTTACAACTTTTTTTAGTTGAAAATTTCGACAAATGAATACTTCAAAGTCGTGACACATAAGAAATGTTGGTATACTGTTATTGTGTGTATTTTGGTTATAAACCTTTCGAGGAACACTCCTTGACAGGAAAGAGAGTCAATAACTTGTATCTTAGATTAGACAGGTAAATATGTTACGCATGCGCAGTTAAGAAATTCAGTTCCATTTCCGGATTTCAGAGACATTTTTAATGAGATCAACTTGGCGATAATCAACAACTTTTCCGTGTACGTTTCTGGGAACATAATTAGGTAGGATCACTTTGCTTGACATTATGAAATAACAATATTGAATTATGTCATAACCATTTATAATGATATGCGGAGCCTCATTTCCAACTGTTCAACACTTACTTATTAAGTAGAAAGTTTTTATCATTCATTCCGAATCATGAAAATGCAACAGAAATGAATGAATGACACCTCGTCAGTCGTCTGCTGAGTGACTAACACAAGAGCAGGCTACAGTTACAGCAGTGGCACACATAACACTTCATTGTTCGATATTTTTAAAAATACAGTGTTTTTTCACGAGTCATCTGAGTTTATATAAGAAATGAAAGATGCGCTGATAGATGTTTTTCTGCACTAAATTTGTCTACGACTACGTAGTACGTAAACGTAAGTACGTCCGATTAAGTTAAGTAGAATACTGAGTGAATAATATAGATCCTTATCTCAATCTGGATTTATATTTTATCGGTTCCTCGCTAGCTAGTCATTACTCGATCTATAATAATAATAATATATTCGATGATAGAGAAAAAGAGAGAAACACATTTTTTTCAAAGACTACAATTAAATGCACTTCTCCTAAGAACTATACTTCATTACTATACTATTACTAGTGACCTATTAATATTATACTCAATACTGAGTACTACTAGTACAGTTTATTATACTACTCTAGATAATATAAAAATGTTCCTCATTTAATGATTTATTTAAAGCTGGGTAGACGGAGAAGCCGTCATACGATGAAAAGTATTAAGTAGAGGCTTTCTCAACTTTCTGGCATGTTCCTATAGTATTTCTCTATCAAGCTTTCTTCTTCATCGGTATTCATCATGATAAGGAAATTACTGCTACTACTAGTATAGTTTACAGCTAAGCTGCAATATCTGTCTTTCGACCTGACACATTCATTTCAGCATGGTATTTTAGGGACTGGGTATGCCTTCGCCTTTCCTCTTTGATCACTAATATCTTAGCCAGATTGACTACACTAGTGACTAGTGTAGCCTGTTTCCAGGACTGCCATGTGGAGGCAGAATAGGGTGGGTCCAGTATGGATCACTGACCCTGATGCAAACCAGTCAGCTAAGAGTAACAGTTGCTGTCAGCTCATTCACTGCTGCATCTTGGCCCCATATCAAACCAGCTGAAGTTCAATGTTGTTTGCACTTAATAATTAAGGACCAATATGCAGCAGTGAATGAGCCGACAGTAGTAAGTGACTTATAAATTTATTACTTGCCTCAGGGTCAGTGACCAAGATCCTATTCCATCTCTAAGTTGCGGTCCTGGAAGCAAGACTGCAACATGGCTAAGAGATTAATGGTCGAAGAGGGAAGGCATACCCTGTTCCCAAAAATGCCATGATGATATCGAATGTGTCAGGTTGAAAGGCACATATATCGCAGCCTAGTTGCAAACTACTACACAAACGTCCTTATCAGGACGAATGCAGAACATTAGTGGATCTGGTATTCTTTTGATGCTCATACTCATAGATATTGAATATTGTCTTTGGTGCGATTTGAAATTAACTCTATAATGTTAGCAGGGAATGAGAATATAATAAAAAATGCAGACATACTATTTATTTGAGGGTAATAAATGTGCAGAATTGAATATCCAAGACAGCTGCGAAGGACCTCGCAGAAATTTAAGTATAGTTAAAGGCCACATGAAAAAATGACAATTATTCCTGGGTGTGATAATATAACAGAGAAAATTGAGGCTGTTAAAGATTTTTAAAACAAAGTTAACTTTTACCAAACTATCACCGCTTCAAAGTGACGAACATAAATGTACAGGGCTTGACAAAAGCGCACGTCTGTGACAAATAACGATTTTTTTTTGATGAGCACCAAAAAAATTAATTTTCAATCACCAATTGCATTTTTAATCATTCCTAAATGACTCTCCCAAAATTGTTATCGCTTTTACGGTTTGAATAAATTGTACATAGCGTCTCTTGCAAGGGGAATACCGATATTACTATTCGACTGAAGTGTGGATCTCCCTACTATTGACATGATTAAATAGCGATTCTCTCATAGGGAGTTATCTATACCACAATCTATACAGCATCATGACTTTAAGTAGAGTGTACAGTTAACTTATTAAACAATGAAAATATAGAATTGCGAGTACCATTTTGCGCGTCTTGTCATATTCTTATATTGTTCAAAATTTTAGCCTCATCGATTACGACAGACGAGCGATAACTATATATTATATTAAATATCTCATGTCAAGATCGTGATAAATGGAAACTGTACAACAGAATATTCCCCGCAATTATCTACTTGATATGGTTTTAAAGTAGAAGGAGTAGTTTCAATGGTAGTTAGAGTATAATGTTAAAACTGTTGTGGCAAGATGTTCAGAATGTCTGCACTTCCAAGGATTGTGAGATCCATAATCATGTGTGGGTAATGGGTCTAAAGAACCATTTTGTCGTGAGACTTTCAAGTTTCACAAGATATCAGCTCCACACATGAGGTGCATGAAAGTAATTCAGAACCTATGGATAATGAATTTCTAAATGGTACTTCAGTGATTCTGATATATAGTGAAATTCAGCTTGGTGTAATTGTAAATGGACAAAATAAGTTTGAATGGGATAAAAATTGAATTACTGAAAAGGGAATGGCCGACATAAGAGGGTGGTTTTTCTCTAGCAGTGCCACAGATGACATATTAACATCTCCATGTCAATATTTGATACTTTCACATAGCCAGAAACTTCTTTGGAAAGTCTTGGTAAAAGATAACTAACAGTACATGTATCTCATTACGAGGGAAAATAAGACATTAGTCAGAAAGCCCTGCATGAATGGTATAAATTAAAAATATGTGCTGTAGGTTTGTCACCGATATGTTTCCTGTTCTTCTGAAACTTCTTAGTTGCTTTTATTCTACCAGTTTCTATAGCTAGCTGTGAAAGGGTTTCAGACAGATGAATCTGATAACAAATAAATTCAGATCATGTTAGAGATTGAAAGTGTTGATGCACTTATGAATCTAAATGAACTTACTACTACAATTTAAACCAACTAAAACTATCAATAAATGGTACTTCAGTGCTAAAACTTCCATGCACGTTCAAACATACAAGCGATTTGTCTCTTTCAGCAATGCATTTTCTCTGAAAAAGAAATAGGCTAATACTGTGTAAGTAGTACAATATATTTGGTTTGGTACACATTGTTACAATAAAAGTGAATAAGTGCTTAGTTTAAATTATTAACATAAATTGCAGGGCTATAGTCCGACCATGATGACTGGTGACATGTTTGACTGACTGGTAAGCCACTCGACAAATTGTCAAGCCCTGCAAATGTAAGTTGCACAGCCAGTCTGCAACACGACGGATGTATAGTCATCGGTTTACCGTGTATAAGCTTCCAGGTTATAGCTATAGTAACACCTGAACATACAGACATTTGAGTTTTAAAAAAGAATTAACTATCTTTCTGCCGGATTAATTTGCATGCGAACAGTATTTGTGATTTTAGAAGGAATTTTGACATGATAGTTCAATTTTTACGCAAGACGTTAAAGATTCTGCCATTTTTAAGGAATTTGTTATGGATAGTGATATCCTTGCTGAAACCCCTTATTTTGGGGCAGGAGATGCAGTAGTTGATGAAGATGTTGATTCGGCTCACATCAACAGTGATTTTGAACCAGAGGTTGATATTCCATCTGGTTACAATCACGACTGACTATGCAACTTCAATGAAGTTGTTGGGCATAGTGGTGTTGCAACGGACCGTTCTGAGATAGTTCTGTTTAGTTTGGTTATCGTTGCAGATGTTATATATTTGTAGTGGAAACTAACAGATATGTAGGTTCTGTTAAAGAACAGAAAGGGGTCGATGCCGTTCCCTCAGCAAGTGTGACAATGTGGAAGCCTGTGACTGTTGAAGAAATTGATGCATTTCTTGCTTTACTGATGTTAATGGGACAAGGATGAGCGATGTTGATTTGACCTGACAAGTTCTTTATTCATTTATTTCCCTACACACACACAAAAATCATATATATAGACCATCAAATAAAAAAGTTACATGCTCTCAAAGTCAACAACCATATACAAATTTGATGCGCTGAAAAATAATGCTGCTGCACAAGAAATTGTCATTTTTTAATGCAATGTGGTAAAGGTTTAAATAAAACTTGTCAATATCTATAACAGTTAATACATACTGAATTGTGTACTCTAACATTCATGTTTGTGGCTGTGCCAAGCAAGCTACTTGCAATCATGTGTATTTGAAGACTATTCCTAAATGTCTTTTCAATTATACGACTAAATTACTTATACTTTGAGAAGTGAAAGGACACCTGAAATTGTAATGTTGCAGTTAATATCCATCCAGCGTTCATTTTGATTAATTTACTTCTATTTTTCTTTTTACTTTCTTTTTATTTTCTCTTCAGAAATCTAAAAAAAGGATTAATACATAAGAAGTCTATATTATTTTTTATAGCATGGGATTGAGATTTGTTACTGTTTGTAAATGTTCTGTTTGTAAATATTTTTGTTTGATATTTAACATATTTTCGGTTTTTAAATTAAGCACATTGATCTGCTTAGGTGAATGCTGGGAAGCCTGCCTGTCGAAAACTATTTTTAACTGCACATTAACACTGTTGATATTTCAATTTGTTGCTCTTAATAAATATTCTTGAGAAAGAGTTAATTATATCAACTTGTATATGGTCTGCTGGGGTCTTTGTGTATGACAAGAACAGCACCACTGCCTCACAGAGAGCATGTCGTAAGAGGTGACTGTGACATGGCATAATACCGGCCATGGTTGGGTGGTTTCTTTAGAGCAGCATAGAAGGCGCCTAACAACTCTGGGTTTACTTTGCTTTAGTGTGAGTCTATTTTCTAATTTCTTTCAGCGAATGGCCATGCAGTTTTGAACTGGGGAGTTTTTTTTGTCTAATGAGTTATGTTAAAACAAGTTGTGCAAATATACTAATATACTCCATCATTCCTTCTCTCTCACACACATATCCTGGGTGTCTGGGCTGAATTTTGTAACCATTTGTACTCCTAAAACAATCTAATATTTGCTTCCTTTTCCAATAATCTAATTCTTACAGTGACTGGAGATGGTAATATATTGCTATTGGAAATAGGTATTGACCATTATGTAATGAACTTGAGACATAGTTAATATCAGATCAGTTGCCATCTCAACATCGGAGGTCGGTTGCAGTTATTCACTGTGTCATACTGATGTGCAATGGCAGACTTTTCCCTGTCCATCTCTTGCTGTTATTCTCCTACTTCTAGCATAATCTTCCTCTTGCATGCTTGCCAAATACTTTTCATTCCAGTACATTTTTCAGTATATGTCTTTTACTAATATATTAAGATTCAATAAATGTAAACCCAATGTTTCAGCCATCTTAAAAGTTACAGAAATGAATCTATATGAACATACTTTTCATGTGCAGTTTATTCCTCTCTCTCGCACATGTTACATGAGTATTGCTAGTGCTGATATGTGAGTAATGTACATCTCTCATGGGGTTCCTTTTCTACAGAGATAATGAAACTACCAGTTACAATGAAATCATCCTTGTCGTGTACTTTGATAATTACCTATACATGTGATAACTTTTTATAAAGTCTTTTTTCCACACAGCACATCATAGTGTAAAAATGTAATGGTTCAGACCATGAAGTAGATTCATTACAGTAAAAGAATTTTTAATGACCCATGTAAAATGTAGATTCAGCAAGATCAATATAGATATTTCTTTTTTTGCTAACAAAGAGTCACATCTTTTGTCTTTCATGTACTTGGCCGTCTATATTATGTATCTTTCGTAAACAGATGTTGGCCATGATAATAGCCTACTTCTTCTTGTGCATTGATACAATAGAAGTATGTTAATTTATTTATGCTACCTGCAAGAGCATGTGTAGGTGCAGGATCTAGCTTCTGTATTAAGTTCTGGCTTTTGAATTATATTTGATATGGTAGTTAAATTAAGAAGTATAATTGAATAAACTATGCTAATTACTGCAACGCCTTTCTTCCAAAAAACTTTTATTGAAGAATACATTATGATAGCATTATATGGTTTGAACTCAGCAAGAGTATGATATGATTGTATCATGAAGCTCAAATAAATAGGTTTACTCATAACTTAACGTTTTTATACTGGTTTAGAAGACTCTACATGGTCTGTATACAACCAGTTTCATCTACATTCATTTGATCTACAAATAATTATGTGCAACCAATCTATTCTTGAAATGCAGTAATTGACCCTGCCTCATCTATTTCCTGTGGCAATGCATTCCAAGCATTCGCCACTCTCTAACTAAAAGAAATAATTCCTGGTATCTGATCTGGACCTATCTTTAATTAATTAGTAACTGTGCCCTCTTGTCTTGTAGGCGGCTGTATTTTGAAAAACTTGCCATAGTCTGTTTTGTCCTTACCGTTGATTATCTTATAAACCTGTATTAAATCACCTCAAATTATTGAAAGACCCATTTATGCAGTCGTGAATGGTTCACTCATTGACCACATCCCAAAGATACACAAACTGTCCAGTGCTTTTGTAATAGGGACAATTGTGCTGAAATAGAAATGTGACTTATGAACACCCTTACGTGCAACTGATTGAAAAGAAGTGCTGTATATAGACTCATACAATTCACTTTCATTCTGTACACTTTACCTTTTGAGTATCAGATTTGTCTGTCAGACAACTGACCAGGAGAGTAAATCCACACCAGCCCTTGCATGTGTGAGCCCTTTACAGCTGCCATCCACTTATGCCCTAGCCAGCCCTTCTGTAATTTCCGAACCCTGATACTATTACTGACCCCATTAAAGAGGTCTTGGATAGTCATCTCAGAGATGCAGTTACTGCTTCAAGTTCTCGTACTGGAGGTTGTTCTGTATATTCTGCTGTGTTCAGCAACAACCTGACCTCTCACTTTGGCACAGAAGCCCCAACCAGATATCTCACTACATAGTACCGATCCATCAGTATATGTATGGTATCACTATTCTTGTTAGTTCTGGGTTTAGGTCATTCGGCATGTTCAATAGGCATCACAGGTAGATATACTCCTAGAGTTATTATGTCTTTGGCGTAATCTGTCATTGTAGCACCAGCCAAGACAACTATCTGTATTATGGCTGCCGATTCATTGCTGCATAGAGACAGAACAGTTTTTCTATTGTAATACAATGTTAACCCCATCACTTTAGCTGTGATGTGAAGCTGGTACATTCCAAAACATGTAACTCTCAGACAACTTCTTTAAGGCACAATGGGTGTAGTTTTTCTTATTGTTAATAAAACACTACCAGTAGCTTAGTTTTATTTAATATTTTGCTGAAATAACTCAACATTTTGTTGAAGTGGCGTGAGAAGTTGTATAAAAAATACTAAATATCTCTCTTCCAGACCCATACACAAAAATTGAGACGAGAGTAATACTCTTGCATTTTAAATCAGCAATAACTTAGAGAACTGGTTAAAAATTGTATTTTATTTGCAATCTAATGACAGTTTTTCTGTCAACTTTCCATCGTCTATATGTGACCTGTGAACTATAAGGCCCTTACACTATACTGATGTAATTGTTGTTGAAATGATCTGGTGGTATTTACTGCAAAACCGGGCACAGCCATAAAATGAGCATTCAGCACAGTGAAATCCCTTATTGTGCTGCTTGTCACATGTCTTTATATCACGGCTGATATATGCTTCTTCTCTTTATAGACCTTGTTGTTTGTTTTAAGACATCTGATCATAGCGATTTGAGGACAGAAATACCATTTGATGTTCGTTGACTTGTAGATGCTCACATCTCCGTACTGTATCAGCACAGAAAGCAATGTCACTCTGAATCTTACCATCTCTTTTATTTGAATAAAACCCAGTTCCAGAGTTGTTCATCTGAAGATGGCTGAACAGAATGAGTTAGTTAGTGAAGCTACAAATAGACCAACTTATAAACAATGCTCTTCTTTTGCAAAAGAAGGAAACTCGCTTGGTACGGTCATATATCGAGATAAATTGGTCTTGCAAATATGATCCTGCACAGAAAGGTGCAAGGCAAAGACAAACGACGAAGAGGCCGTCCCAAAAAGAGGTTGGAGAACAACATAAAAGAATGGATCCATCTCCGACCAGAAGAAGCACAGGGAGTGACCTCTGACAGAGAAGGATGGTGTGGAGTTGTGAGGATGTCTTTATATGGGTCCCAACAACCTCTCTGGTTACAGGATGACCTCACCTGAAACAACGTTCTGTCCTTGACACATGCAGTCTTCTTTGAGATTTATTGACAAATAAAGGACTTTTGATTCATACATTATCTATCCTTTAAAAACTGACTGATTTGTAGTGGTGACGTTTTTTATTGTGTAATTTGATGTATATATGTTTGCTATGAAGTTCACTTCTTCTTGCTGCTGACATTCTGGCACTTTGTCTGGATTGTAGATTTTTTAGCTCTTTAGTCTTGTATTGCTAGTTTAGTTTAATTTACTTCTTTCTTGTGTGCTGTTTTTGTGAAAATGAGCTCAACGGATCAAATATAGTCATGGGCCATAAACTTAATAAAAAGAAAACATAGTACATATTGAAAACTGTTTGTCAAATGGTGAGGTACGGCTGTGAAGTTATCCATATGAAAATGTTAATTCGGATATTTACCTGGGCCAGAAGACATTATTAACTCTCACAAAATAAGCCGTGAGATTTCACTAAGGATGGCAGTATATGAGAAAGAACACTTTCAAGAACATTGTTATTCTAACCATACTATAACGGTAACGAGATATAGAACCTACGAAAAGCAGACGCAGATAGGGATCGAGTTACTCAAAGGGCAATGGCGCGAAAACACCGAAATCACACCATCATAATCAGACGCGAAATTTTCTAAAATGACGTCATGGATTGTGCGTTGTTAAGAACAGATGTGCGAGCACGTAGTACGTGTGTCTGACAACAGATGGGCATGCCGTCTTTGTGGGCCAACAACTTTATTAAGCACACACTCGTACGTCCACTGTTGTGATGGACGGAGAAATGGTCTTAATAAAGCTCCCGTACGAACATCATGCTGCTCCAAGAATTTAACATTTGGCTACCTGGATCAGACAGTCGCTCTGCTTGATTGGATACTAGGATTACGGATTACTCCCGGTTTTCTGGCACTTGATGCCTGTCGGGAACATGCTTACAGTACACAGCTGTCATACCCTCGCTGTTGTATTTCAGGTCACGTCAGTCTGGGATAGGCTGAGGAATATTGAATACATGTTCTTACTTATATTGCAATTCCTAACCGAGAAAAAGCCGATCCATTGTGTTTGTTGTATTCTTATGATTGCTGGCCACATTGTACTATAGTGTTTTGGTGTTTCCCATTTTTCTTACTCCACCCGAGTGGTAACCATATTGAAAAGAATAGGCCCATTGTAATCTTCAAAGCATGTTGTAGAAGGCGATTAGATACTAAGACATATTTTTTTAGTCAGAGGGGTGAATGCTTAGATTGCCACAGGAAATAGTGGAGGCAGGGTCAATTAATTTCATTCAATAATAAATTGTATGCGCAATTATTTTTAGATCTAGTGAAGTAAAAGAAACTGGTTGTATACAGACTCTGCAGTCTTCTAAACCAGTATAAAGACGTTAAGTTCAGTTAAAGAGGGTTGTGTATTGTGCTAGCAACCGCATCATGTGATGATGATATAATCCCCTTATCTGTGAGCTGGCAGCTCTTGACAGCCCAATGCCTCCCGGACAAAAGTACATGTTCTCCTCAATTGGCGTGGTGAGAGCAGCAAGTTTCGCAGATCGGCCAGCCCTGGGCACAAAGTCAGGAGGTGTTCGGCGAACTCCTCATGGTCGTAGCAGAATCTGCAGTTTGGTTCACGTAGTGGGTCTAATCTATTCAGATGTTTATTGAGAGGGGCATGGCCTATTTTCAACTTGAAGATCAAACTCTGGTCTCTTCGTTTCAGTTTCTTGTCTGGGTCCTGAGGATCTGATTTTGCTTGGTGTTTGAAATATATTCGGCCTCTCTGGGATGTCGCAAACTGATCTAGCCACTACTGTCTATAGTTATTTTTCAGGATTTGCTTGCATGTTTGTAGTGTGATTCAAAGTAGTGACTGTGGTAGCATTGCCCCGCTTCTGGCCAGCTCATCAACCTTCTCATTCCCTTGGATTCTGACATGACCAGGTATCCACTGGAGCACCATTTCCGTTCTTTAAGAGGTGGAGAATTGGTTAATTAATTTGTAGATGTTATTTACACCTGGAGACGTTCTGTCATGTAAAACCACTGCACTGCGAATGCCTGGGTGCACACTACATGTAATGGGGTCAGTTGTAGTGGTAGCCATAATCTTCATTTGGAGCGAAACGGTGAACTTGCTTCACCCCTGTTAAGTACGCACACTTGTCCTAGTACATCGCTGTGACCTTTACGGCAATGCTTTCACAACAACACCTGTAGCAACGATTGGCAAATGTATGTTAGCAGATAGAATGGCGAGGAGCCAGTATTGCTTCCCCTGCACAAATACCATATTGTATCTTCAAGCTGTGAGGTACACATGTTCTTGACAGGAACGCCCTTATTAATTCATTCTTTGCATATTTTACTTTTATTATTTTTTTGTTCACAAAGACTGCTCTATCAAAGAAAGAGTATCCGAGTAATGTAGTGGTAGGTGTTCGACTATGAGTCGATGTCTGCTTTCAGCTCATTCACTGCTGTATCTGCTGTCAGATCATTCACTGCTGTATCTGCTGTCAGATCATTCACTGCTGTATCTGCTGTCAGATCATTCACTGCTGTATCTGCTGTCAGATCATTCACTGCTGTATCTGCTGTCAGATCATTCACTGCTGTATCTGCTGTCAGATCATTCACTGCTGTATCTGCTTTCAGATCATTCACTGCTGTATCTGCTGTCAGATCATTCACTGCTGTATCTGCTGTTAGATCATTCACTGCTGTATCTGCTGTCAGATCATTCACTGATGTATCTGCTGTTAGCTCATTCACTGCTGTATCTGCTGTCAGATCATTCACTGCTGTATCTGCTTTCAGATCATTCACTGCTGTATCTGCTGTCAGATCATTCACTGCTGTATCTGCTGTCAGATCATTCACTGCTGTATCTTGTCAGATCATTCACTGCTGTATCTGCTGTCAGATCATTCACTGGTGTATCTGCTGTCAGATCATTCACTGATGTATCTGCTTTCAGATCATTCACTGCTGTATCTGCTGTCAGATCATTCACTGCTGTATCTGCTGTCAGATCATTCACTGATGTATCTTGTCAGATCATTCACTGCTGTATTTGCTGTTAGCTCATTCACTGCTGCACCTGCTGTTAGCTCATTCACTGATGTCAGCTCATTCACTGCTGTATCTTGTTAGCTCATTTCATTCACTGCTGCATCTGCTGTTAGCTCATTCACTGATGTATCTGCCGTCAGGTCATTCACTGCTGTATCTGCCGTCAGCTCATTCACTGCTGTACCTGCTGTTAGCTCATTTACTGACTTATCTTGTTAGCTCATTCACTGATGTATCTTGTTAGCTCATTCACTAATGCACCTGCGGTCAGCTCATTCACTGCTCTATCTTCGTCTGAACAAGTAGTACAAAGATGATGGTGAAACTTTGATACAAACTGGCTCTGTTAGTAAACACGTGCCCCTTTGTGGGCATATCCCCTTCATGATATCACAGTTGGTGTCAACAAGAAAGGCTTGCTGTAATAGAAAAGCATATTAGTTAGTTAGTTAGTTAGTTTCCCATCCCATGCGATAATGGCGACATCATTAGACGGTTTTTGTCTTGACGATGTAACTTGTGATGTATTTGGATTATAGTGAGGAAGAAGCTGCGCTGGTCATCAACCTCACTCTCTAGTCCCGATCTACCTTGGACCAGTGGCAAGACATAAGTCAAGACGACTGGAGGTAATTCGGGATGTAGACGCTCTGGTCCCATTTTATTAAGACCAGGAGTCGCTTGAAACCTGCCTGGGCGAACCCACGCTGTTTCCGTTCAACGCTATAAGAGGCGAGTGCCTTAACTCTCGACCACAGCGATCGCCCAACGAGTCAGAGACATCCTAGCCGGCGTGTGGCAGAGACTACTCGTCAGCTTTTTTCATTCAGTAAAATTCTAACACGACCTCCTAAATCTGACATATAGGCGCCTGGCATTCTACTCCGTTTGATTGGTGTTACTTACAGCCTAATTATGCTTGGTTAAGAGTAGACAACTCTGGGTGAGCCTGTCCACGTGTGCTATAACCTAGGTAGTCGATCTAAACAGCAGTGCCTCGTGTTTGCCGTCCACTATCAGCGAGTGACAGAACTATGGATGCCGGGAATCTACATTGTGCTCATCTGTTAAACCCGGGCAACGATTGTCAGTCAGACCACCTGGTGTGACCTACCTGTACACATTGTTTTAGCTTCTATACTTGGGTTAGGTACCACTTTTATGCACCTTAAACACCACTTTTGTGTTATGTATTGCAAGTTACACCACCCACAAGTACAAATTTAGTTTTTGTTTTCTAAAGAATCACCATTACAGAGTGTATTCACGTTGTTGTGGTCTACCGGGGATATTTTGGGTGAGAAATAAAGTCCGCTTGTTCAATAGTCGTCATGAAATGTGCAAGGAAAGTTTATCTCCGACAGGAAGAACATCCTGTATCTCATATCAAGAGACACGTACCCTAACCGCCCAGTCACTCACCCGCTCCTCGGTCATTGTGTCTTCAATACACGGCTCATATTTCGTATGTGATCGACAATCGTCACTTCCTACACGTGCCTGCTATGATCAATGAGTGGACGAGGCGTGTTGCTCATAAAACTCCACAATATTGTTGAGTTGGTGTGTAAACCTATGTACTGTGTCACTGAAGTATTCTGACGTTGCTTTTATTTCTCCGGGCCTCGCATATGTTTTTTTCTTCGGGGATTTGATTTGATTTGGTTTAATTTTCTTTTGGCGAGGGTACGCTATGTCAACAAATCTTTTTGGTTTTACAATGATATGGAAATATGAAATGTTTTTATAGAACTGACGTCATTACACCAGGGTGCTACCATATGTGCTCAGGGTCTTCCATTGTTGAATGTGCCGACGGCAGAGTACGAACTCCGTATCTCCCGCGGCAACTCCGAAATGGTTTCCTGATCTCGGCACGTATTCGTTTACAACTGGGTGGACTGGAGAAACGGACATACCATGAAAAGACACACATCATGCCTAGTCTGTGCAACCGAACTAGACGGGATTTGAACCAGGTTCTTTGGTATTGTAAACCAAGCTCACAACCCCTAGGCCACACGCACTCCCCATTACATGGGAGCACAGACTACCGTCGTGCTTTTGGAAATAGGTTGTGCCACAGCAGACTAGCAAACGATGTGAGGATCGGCGTTTTGATACCCCGTAGAGATGGGCCTGCTCAGAAGCCATGCATTGTACAACAGAGAGGAGTACCTAGGGCCACCTTCTACAGTACGCCCCGGGATGTACGAAGAGCCGCCAGGAGAGGAAAACTCTTCCGGGATGTAGGAAGAACCGCTACCAGAGAACACTCACTATGATGGGAAAACGCGAGTAGCATCGACAAGGCGCATACACACACCGCCCTTTCCTCTTCTTCGTGTCCTTTTCGCCTCCAGTCAGATCATATTGTAACCATTAGAGTTATCCCCCCTCAAGAAGCGTGCACCAAAAGACGTTCCGTGTTCTTGCTGTCGTCTCTGTAGCAATTTGTTTTATATGATGACGTTGCTAGCCCTTTGCACACCTCTTTAGTTAGTCGCCTTCTTACGTCATGTATGGAGATGCCCCGGTACTATCCTTTCTTCCTCAGTAATGGCCCCAGTGGTCCACGCAGGGAACCATTCAACCGCCTGTTTATACGCGCTATAGTATTGATAGATGGGTCGTTATGTTCACATATTTAATAGAATGATATCCTCTAGTCAAGATGTACCCATCGGTTGATAACGGTTACCCTGGTGGCTGATGTTCCGAGCAGCGTCCATTCACCATATTCTTTTCTCAATGTGTATACGTTCTATTGTATGCAGCCAGCATGCGTGTGGTCTGACTTTCCTCTGCTATCTCCTCCCCTCGAATGTACGTTATCAGCTCTAACCGGTACTGGTTCACTTAGAACACTCCGCGTAGCAACTATCACTCCGCCATATAGGTGTTGGGGGTTCTCATTTCTTAAGTTGTGTGTCATTGCGTAGAAGTGATATTTTCTAGCCATTGTTAGTCACAAATTGTCCCGTGGACTCTGGCCAGAGGACCAACAGTGGCCGCTAGATAGTCCCCTTCAGTCTGTCTGACTGTAGGTTGTTGTTTGCGAATGCCCACAATGAGTAGGTTAACTCTTAAGTACGTCCTGAAAAAGACGTTACGTGGTGGGTTGCAGTAGCTTTCCTCACATCTCGAGCGTGCTGATGAAGATGGTTGTGCTATGCTTGACCCCATCTGCGTGTCGCTCACTACTATGGATATCACGTCGAACCTAACCGTGTTAGCCAGACTGTTGTCTTCGACAACAGCCCGTTTCCAGGACGACCAACGAGGAAGTCAGGCGAGGGTCTTGGCCAGTATATTTCTCCTGACCCTGGCTAAAATTCTTTGATCAGTATGTTTTGCCTGACCAGACATTAGCCTCATCGTCCCGTCTGACTGTAGGTAAAGAATGTTATTATTCATCTATCATTTGCTGTGGTTATATATCTTGGGTGTGTCAATCAATCAATCAAAGCCCTTTGTTCCACTCGGTGCATAGGACATGGACAACATCCAGCCAGCGTACACGGTCGTGTGATGCTCTTTCTGCCTTTCTCCAGGGTTAATAATTTAATCTGAGTTCCTTCTCACGCTCTCTTCTCCACTTATTTATCTATGGTGCATGTAATTACAAGTAAACAATAGGTTAAGGGAGGCAGAGGTGGCGGTGCATCAGCCAGGCACAAGAAGTGAAACCAACGACCCTGCTCAAGTTTGGCCCACTCACCGGGAACGAAATTGGTCAATACCAACAGCCCGGGCCATCTACAACGTAAGGAGTGACTCAGTGGGCATGGACATTCCAATCGTCCACTGGCCACTTTGTGACAAGACTACACGACTGGGAGACAGGGTTGGGATCAGCACAGGATTAACTACCTTGTCGAGGAACCGGTCGTTTAGGATGATGATGATGAATATCAACCCAATGTATCCTTTGCCAATAATATCTAATGGATTCTCTGCCGTTTAAATCCTAGGAATTCTTCCCCGTTTCAATCCTAGGAATTCTTCCCCGTTTCAATCCTAGGAACTCTTCCCCGTTTCAATCCATTGGATCCTGTGCCATTTTAATCAAAGCTATTCTCTTTTCAATTCAAGCAATTCTTTCTTTTCAGTCCGAACAATTCACACTGATTTCAATCAGAGCAAGTCTCTCTCATTTCGATCCAAGCAATTATGTCATTGCAATCACAGCAATTATCTCAGTTCAATCAGAGCGATTCTCTTTTCAATCCAAGCAATTCTCTCATTTCAATCTGAGAAATTCTCTCGTATTTCAATCCAAGAGATTCTGCATCTGAGGTATGACATCAGAAGATGTGAAGGTAGTCTCATAGCAGAACGAACTACTGTCATTCATTGAAGTGTTGAAGACTTGTACTATCCCTCAGTTTTTTTATGAGGTGTGGTCGACCAGCTCCCCATTTCATCGTCTTTTATTCCATAACAGTGTTCCAGGTACCCATTTACAGTTTAGTTGACTGCGCTATGCCGATAACTGTGATCGAACCGAGTGCATTTGTAGCGAGAAGCGACAGCACTATACCCTAATCATGCGCTTTTTTTTTAAATATTCAAATTTCTGGAATATCGAAGCACACTATTTTTTGTGTGTGGCAAATTGGAGAATCTGTAATTGTGTACAGTTGAAGGTTGACTGGTCTTCAAACAATAGGGGTGCTTAAAGAGACTATTGTTTACTTAGGCACCACTAGGATACATGGTGAGACTTGGCACTATCACTGGGATGTGTGAGAGAGAGGAAACAGTTCAGAAACACGTGTCTTGTCAAGCTATGAAATGTTTTATGGAACAAAAAACAGCAGACAATTCAGAGAGACGTGGTTTTGTAATGGGAGCATAAGTTACGTGGAAGATGAGAAAGAAGAATACAGGTTTCACTGTTGTGCGTCCAGCAATCCATTTAACACATCCTCGTAAAGCCTTCCATGTGGTTTGAGTTGAGACCTATGTTCTACTTGACGTAGGCCGTTTCTGTCAAGTGAAATAGCATAACGAAATATTAACAATAACATAGGCACACTTCACCAATGTCTTTATGTATGACAAGGACAAGAATATCTACACTGACCCACAGAGAGCATGCCGTAATAGGCGACTAACTGCGTGGCATATTATAACACCGGCCATGATTAGGTGGTTTGTTAAGAGCAGCATAGATGTCGCCTAACAGGCTGCAGGTCTACTTTACTAAAGTGTTTGAGTCTGTTAAAATGGGTTAAACACCCTCCGCTGCACTTGTCCCAGTGGAGCGGAGTAATAAACTGCTCAAGTCTAGCCAGCTAATCAGACAATCCTCCTCCTGGCTTCATCCAATTCATGCCAGAGCTGGGACCTGCACATCTGCCCCTGTAGAAGTACAGTTCTACTAAGACTGAGATAGGCACACTTCATAAAGAGAGATCAGATGGGGTAGCCCACATGACTGACTGCACAATATGTTATTATTATTATTTAAAATGTGGCAGCATCTGCGGCTGATCCTAGTCATGGAAGGTCAGGGTTGTTTCCATAGCAGACACTGCGGTTGGGGATGATGTGGTATAGACTTCATTTGATCTGGTCTGTATATTTTGTCATCTTTTTTCTTCTTCATTCATCCTGACAAGGACTTTGTGTCATAGCTCACTATGAGGCTGCGACATCTTTCCACCCGGCACATCCGGTTTCATCACGCATTTTTGGATAGAGTTGTCCTTCCATTTACGATCCCTATTCTCTTGGCCAGACTACACAAGTGCAGTCGGTTTCTGTGGCTGTCAATTGTAGCGGAACAGGATCTTGGTCAGTTATGTTTCACTGATCCTGATGCATGCAGTCAGTTATTTTTTTAAATCTGTTTTTTTTTGGGTTTTTTTTGCGGGTGCCTTATTTCTCTAATCTCCAAAACGGTGGTTTTTATTTTGCGCCTATCAGCCCAGTACATCTGACTTCAGCATGCATTTTATGTAAGGTACTGCTTCCTCCTGCACTTTCTAAGGGTTTACTTCCCCGGGGTAACCGCTGGTGCTGTGATGGGGATCGAACCCAGCACCTTCAGATTGGGAGCCATGTCACTTAACCACTAGGTTTATTTTCACTGCTGCACCTTCGACCCCTTTTTTTTTGCGAAGGTGGATTGACCAGTTCCCTTCCTTAGCTGTCTTGCTTTTCGCAAGATTAAGTCAGGTACCAATTTACAGCTACAGCACATATATAATCTCAACTACAGCACATATATAATCTCAACTACAGCACACGCATAATCTCAACTACAGCATACCTATAATCTCAACTACATCATACCTATAATCTCAACTACAACATACCTATAATCTCAACTACAACATACCTATAATCTCAACTACAGCACACCTATAATCTCAACTACAGCACACCTATAATCTCAACTACAGCACACGCATAATCTCAACTACAGCACACCTACAATCTTAACTACAGCATACCTATAATCTCAACTACATCATACCTATAATCTCAACTACAGCACACCTACAATCTTAACTACAGCATACCTATAATCTCAACTACACCACACCTATAATCTCAACTACACCACACCTATAATCTCAACTACAGCACACCTATAATCTCAACTACACCACACCTATAATCTCAACTACACCACACCTATAATCTCAACTACAGCACACCTATAATCTCAACTACACCACACCTATAATCTCAACTACACCACACCTATAATCTCAACTACAGCACACCTATAATCTCAACTACACCACACCTATAATCTCAACTACACCACACCTATAATCTCAACTACACCACACCTATAATCTCAACTACATCACACCTATAATCTCAACTACACCACACCTATAATCTCAACTACACCACACCTATAATCTCAACCACAGCACACCTATAATCTCAACTACAGCACACCTATAATCTCAACTACACCACACCTATAATCTCAACTACAGCACACCTATAATCTCAACTACACCACACCTATAATCTCAACTACAGCCCACCTATAATCTCAACTACACCACACCTATAATCTCAACTACAGCCCACCTATAATCTCAACTACAGCCCACCTATAATCTCAACTACACCACACCTATAATCTCAACTACACCACACCTATAATCTCAACTACACCACACCTATAATCTCAACTACACCACACCTATAATCTCAACTACACCACACCTATAATCTCAACTACACCACACCTATAATCTCAACTACAGCACACCTATAATCTCAACTACACCACACCTATAATCTCAACTACACCACACCTATAATCTCAACTACAGCCCACCTATAATCTCAACTACACCACACCTATAATCTCAACTACACCACACCTATAATCTCAACTACACCACACCTATAATCTCAACTACACCACACCTATAATCTCAACTACACCACACCTATAATCTCAACTACACCACACCTATAATCTCAACTACACCACACCTATAATCTCAACTACACCACACCTATAATCTCAACTACACCACACCTATAATCTCAACTACACCACACCTATAATCTCAACTACAGCCCACCTATAATCTCAACTACACCACACCTATAATCTCAACTACACCACACCTATAATCTCAACTACAGCACACCTATAATCTCAACTACACCACACCTATAATCTCAACTACACCACACCTATAATCTCAACTACACCACACCTATAATCTCAACTACAGCCCACCTATAATCTCAACTACACCACACCTATAATCTCAACTACACCACACCTATAATCTCAACTACAGCACACCTATAATCTCAACTACACCACACCTATAATCTCAACTACAGCACACCTATAATCTCAACTACACCACACCTCTAATCTCAACTACATCACATGTGAATAACAAGAAGTAAGGAATAGTACCAGAGCAACAGTCCAAACATGTCATAACTGGCAATTAGAGAGTGTTGAGTGTGGCAGATAGCAACCTGATCATGTCAAAAGAAAACTGCTATAGAAACCACCACATTCTTCTTCTTCTTCGTACGCAGCCAGACAGTAACCATTATTTTTTCGAAAAAAGCGGCGGTCATCCTGAGGCTGTCGCCACTGCCTTCACCACATTCAAAGCACACAACGTCCCTATTGTTTGTATGGAACATGGATTATTGTACAATATATTAATGTGACTTAGTGGGGCACTAGTTCAACCAGGCACAACATTCTGACCCGGTTTCTTTCTCTCTCCGACCTCATATTGACCAAGACCACACCCCTCTGCCCTGCAGCGTTTCCTGGAAACGCTGTTTTCAAGACAGTCTGGCTTAACAAGTATCCCCTGTGTAGTGAGTGTCATGCAGATGAAGCCAAGCATAGCACAACAGCCTGGTCCACCTTCATCACCACGCTCGAGATGTGAGGAAAGCTACTGCGACCCACCACTTTTCAATGCTCTCAAAAGAGTAATCATACTCATCATGGACATTCAACAACAACAACATGACTGCTAATAGTTCAACTGTGACAGTGTGAATGAATATATGGTATCACTAGTCATACTATGGCCACTGCGCACATACATACCTGAGTACAGATCAATAGTTTATCATTAGCCTAGTGTGTCATGGACTTGGAATGTAGTTTTAAAATGATCTTGTGGATATTCGTATCATTACAAGTATCTGCCTCCCAATAAACAGATAGGCAGACATTGAGATGTTTGTTTGTGTGTGTGTGTGTGTGTGCGAGCGAGCAGGCGGATGGATGGAAGAAGGGAGTGAAAGCAAGCATGTACATGACATTTAAATTTTGTTGATTGAACTGAAAAGGACCCGATTATTAGGAAATATGGTGAGACGATAATACGTTTCCTTATGCGCCAGAGGCCCGTTGTGTCGATCGGTCAGATGTGTGATCCACTGCTGCCACACGGCTCCAGGCCTTGTTCAGAACGGAGGGGGAGGCAGCTATCTGTGGAAGCCATACTGTACGGCAACCTCTGCTCCTCTAGTCGGTCAGGGGAAGGCTTTTGGGGTTGTGACCTGTGAAGTGTCTTTTGGGCCAGGGTTTCCTAGTTCGGCCATACAACATGACCGAACAAAGAAACTCGGCATCGGTCAAGTGTTTCAGAGATTGGGTGGGGGCCTGTTTTAGTAGAGCCCTCGACGTTGTGGATGCAGTCATGCCATCAGATACCCAGGAAACGCATCTGGTTGCACATGTGGAAGGCCTCTAGTCTCAATATGTCATCTTCGAGTAGTGTTCATGTTTCATAGCCATAAAACATAACTGGGACCACGCAAGACTGGTAGATGTGCATTTTTGTTTTAAGTGAAATCTTGTCGTTACTTCATACGCGCCTGAGGGCATGTATTGCAGATAGTCTGACCTCCTTGACATATCAGGACCCCTGCATCCATCCAATTTTTATTGGATGAGAAAATCTTTACCTACATTTGGCCTTTTTCAGTTTGTGCTCAAAATGTTCACCGCCAGCGTCACCACATGGGTGAAGTCTGGCACCACATTCTCACAGATGCATCAATTGTGCGCTGTTCTAGCTCATCCCAAGTCTTCGTTAGCTCATCCATAGCTGCCAATTTTCCTTACATATAGATACTCTTGAAAAAGGCCCCAAAATTACCATAGTCCGCAGAGATCTGGACTACTTAGTCGCCACACATCCGGTTCGTTCAATGAAAGAGGTTCTTTCTTCTTTTACTTGTGCCTATAGTTTCTACTGGATGTGGTAGCTGGCCTAATGTCCAACCCTCCTTAGTCACCTCTTATGACATGCCAGGCAGATTACAGTGTTATTATTCTGTGCTCTTTCATTCATACCCCAATAACTTGTAAATTCATGGATCCTGCTGTGATTATCTACCTCAATTTGCACAAAGATCACCACCAGCTCTCTCCTTATGATTTCTGTGCAACTAGAAATAGCCAGAAAATTGAAATACTTTGGGTTACATCAAGAGACACAGCAGTCTTGAGAGGACAGCGATTGAAGGTATGATACCAGACAAAAGAGGCAGGGGTAGACAGAGAAGACGTTAGCACCAAGATATCCAGTGAGACTGGAGATTTGGCTAGGGAAGAAGTTTCTTTCAGATGGGCTGTGATGGGAACAACGTTCTACAAAGCACATGCTACATGGCGAGTAATGTTTATTGCGAACATTGTAACATTTCTAAGAGAGAATACTATACAGGTTGAGGGATAGGACAGACAGATCTGAAGTTCTGCACGTTTCTCTTTGTGACAACATTCCCTTGTGTTTGTGAGAAGTTAAACATTCTACATTTTGCCTGCGCAACACAGTTGATCAATACTTAATCAATTGACTGTTAATGAAAGGTTGTTTGCTGTTAGGGTAGTCATAGCTATTGGTTGTGGTTATTGCTGGCAAGTATATTGGTGATACCAACCATATTAAATTTATATTTGTTAAGGAATTGTGGTTCACAGCTATAGATAGCAGTTGTAATTGGTGGATCGTTACGAATAGCTTGATATTTGAGTGGCAAGGTGAAACTCAATACCAACGGTGATAGAAAAACAATTAAGCTTAAATAGCAGTTGTTTTTTTATGAGAACAGTGACAGGGGTGGACCAATGTTTTTAAAAATTTAGATAGAACTTTATACAGGACTGGGCAAACGTTCCTTCTTTTATTTTGTTGTTTTGTTTGTAGGACTAGATAAACATGCCTTCTTTTATTTTGTTGACTTTGTTACTTTTGTTTGTCCGTTCATGATCAAGGACTGTTTAGGTGGAAACTGTCAATACATGTCTCTTATAGTTGTTTTCCTGTTGTTTTCCCCTAAGTAAATTCCAGGGGTGCAGATTGTGTCAAGTTTGTTGCCCATCGCAAGCAATGATGATGACACCATCAGTCGGTTTTTGTCTTGATGTAACTTGCGCTGCATTTGGATTATAGTGAGGAAGAAACTGCGCTGGTCATCAATCTCACTCTTTGGTCCAGAGCTACCCTGGGCCAGTGGCAAGACATAAGTCGAGACGACTGGGGCTAACTCAGGATGCAGGCTCTCAGGGCACACTCCCCTTAATACCAGGGGTCACTTGAATCTTGCAGGATTCGATCGCTCACCTTTTCCATTCATCACTTGAGAGACAACTACCTAACCTCTCGACCACAGCAACATTGTGTCACAGAGATAAGAACAATACCACAGCTACACTGAGAGTTTATTGTATTGAGCAACCAACAGCTCAGTCAAACCCCTCTAGACAAACATGTCACATCCCGTCATTCACACAATTCAAAAGCCTGCATGATGCTGTTTATTTACTCTACCACTTCTGAGTACTTGGGTCATGTGGTTGGCTGGAGCCCCGATTGGTTTGATGAGAACATTGAAGCTATTAAGACTTTGCTAGATGAAAAACATCTTCTGCTAAGACTCCACAAAAGTGATCCCTCTTCCAAACATCCAGCCTACATCAATATTCACAGGATTATCCAGAACCAGCTAAGGGCTATGCAGGATGCCTGACTCAGAAGCAAAGCTGATGAAATCCAGCAAAATACAGACACAAATGACTCAAAGTGGTTTTACAATGCCCTGCAGGTAGTCTATGGTCCCAGGTCCTATCACTGATTCATCGTCCTTAATACTAGTGGCACAGCACTTGTAACTGACAAAGCTCATATTCTGGTGCACTTCAGGGCTGTCTTAAAATGTTGGTCCACTATCAGCAAACTAGCCATAACAGGCACGTCTTTAGTTGCTATCATCGATAGGCTTGATATCTCACCCAGCATAGATAAGGCCGAAAAAATACTCAGTGGCATGGCCCCAGGCTCAGATGCTATTCCTGCTGAGGTCAACAAAGCAGGAGGTCCCATGCTGCTATGCGAGCTAACAGACCTCTTTCGCTCAATTTATGATGCAGGTTATATTCTGCAAGAGCTGAAAGATACCACTGATAACACTATTGTCTACATGTACATGAGCAAGGGCAACCGTCAATCTTGTGACAACCACAGGGAAATCTCACTCCTGTCAATCGCTGGAAAAAATTGGTTTGGGTCCTGCTCAACCGCTTTACAACTGAACTTGACCAGGAGCTACTCCAAGAGAGTCAGTGTGGCTTCTGAGCTGGTTACATGATGATCAACTTGATGTTTGCAGCTAGTCAGCTCCAAGAGAAATGCCAGGAACAACATCAGCTAATGTGAACAGGGACGAAAATCATGGCGAAATTCGGCTGCCCAAAAAAATTCATCACAGTTGTCCGTCAGTTCCATGATGGCATGTTGGCTCGTGTACTGATTGATGGTGAACAGTCTGTAGCTTTTCCAGTCGTAGACAGTCAAACATGACTGTGTGCTGGCCCCAACACACTTTAGTATGATATTTGCTGCCATGCTCTCTGATTCCACACATGGCGGTGCCGCTGACGTACACATCAGATACAGGACAGATGGGCAGTTGTTTAATCTGAGGTGGTTTTGGTCCCTCACAAAAGTGAAAGAATCAACCGTCTTAGATCTCATCTTTGCTACCAAGCCCTGCAAGTAGCAGGATTTAGTCCGGAGAACAGAATGCATTGTATCACTAGTTTACAGCTTGACTGCAATATTTGCACCTTTCGTTCTGACACATCCGTCTTCAGCAGCAAACATTTTTCTAATCAATGTCGCCTCCTGGGTGCTGCTTGCTCCGAACCGCACAGCCTGGTACGCTGCCATCACAAACAGTGCTCATATCGGCTAGGACAGAGACATTTATGTGGTACAGAAAAAACGAGCTGCGCAACAGGACAGAATGCAAAATGACCAAATTCCTGCTACTGTCCACATGTGCCCACGTGGGGTAAAGTCTTGCGTTTTTATCATGCTGTGCAGTTACATCTTCTTCTTCTTTGTGTTCGGTTTCGTATGCTCATTTTATGCCACCAGATGGGTCGCTTCCATGAAGTGAATCTGAATTACATATTTGACGCTGTCGCCATCTTCGGTTGCTATAGGCAACTCTTATTACTATTAGCCTGAATTTGAACAGAATATCCAGAAATAATAGCCCATACAAGAATAAATGGGTCAGTATATGTATTACTGGAGATCAGAAGTTCTTCACTCACTCATTGGAAAGCACACAGTAAATGACTCCTCACAGGAAACTGCACCAAAGTGTATGATGTGCTCTTCAAGTGGTGATTTCAGTAGTTGTGTGTCTGCATGATGGCAATGTCTTTGACATGTTAGCAGCACCTACTAACCCCATGCACACTCTCCTTTGTCATTTTTGTTGTGACACACACAGAGTTGCAGTGACACTATTGTTTCATCACCCAATGACCTCCACCACCCAACCCAACAACCCACAGTGGAAAAAAGTTGATTTGATAGAAACAATCTGTTCCAAATGAGGTATAGGGCCACCAACAGCTTGCAGGAAACCTGTATTCAACCAATTGCAGTAGCAGTTTCATATAAATGATTTTACATGTTAAGGATACTAGCACCATGAACTACCCTCTTTAGTCACCTTTTACGACATACTGTAAAGGTTACATTGGTTCTTGCCAACCCACATACCACCAGGTTGACATAAAAGTAGCTGTACTTATATTAATAGCTTGCTGTAACGTAGGCTTGAACCTTTCATTGATTTTTCTTTATCTGCAGATGTTCCACATTCTTGTGTTGCCGGCACATCATAGACACACGTAGGATGTTATGTGTGTAGTATTCACTTCATAGACAAGCAGGTACGATACAGCACAACAGTCAAGCGATTTCTGTATCATCAAACAAAAACAGATTAAGCTTCAGAGATTCTCTTGTGGTCATGCTATAGATAAGCTTAACCAGTTCAAGACTGATCTTCCTTGGAAGCTATAACAACACTGTGTTATAGCCACAGTTATAAAAACCATTACTGAACCACTAGCCACAATGAGTCTACCCAGACCATCAGGCATGAAACAGCCGTCTCGCATTGGGAGACCTTCAGGATTATCTACAGCTCGGCCACAGACACCTGTGACAGGTGGCAATGCATACCAAAACCCACAGAGTGCTACACCAGCGCTTGCTGGTAAAGCTCAGAGTAAGTATGTCATATTTAAGGCTAGGAGCTCTTAATTATATTTCCCTCGTACATCTCTCTCCTATTTCCATCCTACAACTCTCCTATTTCCATCCTACAAATCTCCTGATATTTCCTTCCTACAACTCTCCTGATATTTCCTTCCTACAACTCTCCTGATATTTCCATCCTACAACTCTCCTGATATTTCCTTCCTACAACTCTCCTGATATTTCCTTCAACTCTGGATATTTCCTCTGTTGATTATTTCTTCTAATATCTCTCTTTATATTTCCTCATTCTTTTTCCTTTCTACTTATATCAGTTCTCAATTTGCCCTTTTTGTATTCAGCTCATTATGAAGTGCAATACTCATGAGATTTTGTCCCAATTTTTTTTTCAGTTTCACATTTTCCATGAGATTTTTCATTTTAGACATTGCTAGAAAAAAAAATTTTTATATACGAGGCGTGTTCAAATGAAACGGACCGAACTGCACCGAGTGAACATACGTACAATGGGGCACATGATGACGTCACTTTATTTGTAAACAACACATACCAACTGTCAAGTTTGCAAAATTTCATTATCCTACAACTAATAGTTTCCTCAGTAGACCGTTAAAAACATGGCAGAGGGGATACGGAATCGGTCCAGAGTTGATCAGCCAGCTGTGATTCGGCTGAAGGATGTCGACCAGTTGACATTCATCGCAGAATGCAGGCAGTGTATGGTGACAAAAGTGACGAATACAACAGTGAAGAACTGGACAACGATGTTTAAAGGAGGACGTGAGTTAACAAAAGAACTTCTGAGACCAGATCACGCGCATATTGTTGCGCCATAAGATGCCATCGCCAAAATTGATGCAGCAATTTGGGTGAACCATTGTTGGAGCTTTGCGTTCGCTAGCAGAGGAATTCGCTGTGTCGCTAAGGGCAGTTCAAATGGTGGTTAGCAAGAAATTGAAGTATCGGAAGGTGTGTTCACAATGGGTACCTCGGTTGCTGATCAACCACCATAACAAAGAATGCATGGAATGGAATTTGAACCACTTGCTGTGATACAAAGAGGAAGATGTTTCTTTTGCACATAGTGGCAGGTGATAAATCGGGGTGCCACCAATTTATACAGAGCAGCAAACTTGTTAGCATGCAATGGACACATCCCGGATCAACGAAACTAAAAAAAAATCAAGTCACACATTTCTTCAAGCGATGAGGGCCACATCAACAGACGGTTTTCATCTTGATGGTGTAACTTGCTCTGTATTTTGATTATTGTGAGGAAGAAACTGTGCTTGTCATTGACCTCACTCTCTGGTCCCGAGCTACCTTGAACTAGTGGCAAGACATTAGTCAAGATGACTGGAGGCAACTCAGGATGCAGGCACTCTGGTCCCACCTCCCATGAGACCAGGGGTCACTATGATACTTGTGGGATTGGAAAGTCCACCATTTCTCTTCATCGCGTTGGGAGGCAAGTGCCTGACCTTTCGACCACAGCGACCCCAGAAGACTCCGCAAAGTCTGTAGACAACCAGTGTTGCATTCCATTCGTGTATTTTGGCCCAAAAGGGACCAGCGGACAATTGGGATGTTCATGCCCCCCAAAGTCACCCCCGCGCAGTCATGCTGGCGTTGTAGGAGTCTGGGCTTGTCATTGGCTAGCTCTTTCCTGATCAGAGGGCCAGTACTGATCCGAAATGATGGTATCACTAATTCTGCCCTGCTGCATACCACTCCGTCTGCCTCACCTCTGTGTTGTTTACTATTATTAATGTTGTGGGATGTTTTTTCATAGATTTAATAGATTTCCCTCATGATATCTGCATGATAACGTGTTGTGTAGAAAAAATGCTTGCAATAGTTGACTAGGTCTCAGTGGCCTACAGCAGTCAATGACGTAGGCCACAAAAACTGGCTTGAATGAATGACGCAGAACATTGAGCATGAAGAATAGTAATGCACAAAATAAAAATCACACAGAAAAATGAAGACAGTTGAGAATTCTGATGCTCAAATACATTTTCAAAATTGATATTGATTGACGTTGTGACATAAGATATTGTGCGAACCCACTCGAGAGTTGAAAACATGATGACAGAACAATATTGACTTTAATGACTGCATGGCTGTTATTGATACCATTAAGCAAAAAATGTATTTGATTCTATGGAAGTGAAGAACACAGCACAATGAAAAATAGGGTGTACAAAACTTATCCAAATATGATCCACCATTGGCGGCCCACCATAAATATAGCAATAGGAATCCACATCAGGCGTTAGAGGCAGATGTAATTATACAATCAACCGGACAAAAGCTGGAAGCAGCCGGTAAGGTTATGCTGACAGTGTTTTTTTTTTACCATGAGAGATTTTTGTTGGTAGACTTTAAAGAGCCTGGCGTTGATGTCCAGCGGAAATGTGTGACTTGAATTTTTTTGGTTTCAGTGATCCAGGATATTTCCATTGCAAGCTAGCAATTTTGCTGCTCGGCTCAAAGTGGTGGCACTACGATTCATCACCTGCCACTATGTGCAAAAGAAACGAATCACTCTCCTCTTTGTATCACAGCAAGTGGTTCAAACTTCATCCCAGGCGTTCTTCCTTTTGGTGGTTGGTCAGCAACCGAGGTACCCATTGTGAACACATCTTCTAATACTTCAGTTTCTTGCTAACCACCATTTGAACTATCCCTAGCAACACAGCAAATTCCTCTGCCAGCGAACGTTAAGCTATGGTGATGGTCCACCCAAATTGCTGCATCAATTTTGGCGGTGGCATCTTGGGACGCAACAATATGCGCCTGACCTGGTCTCGTAAGATCTTTCGTTAACTCATGTCCTTCTGTAAACACCATTGTCCAGTTCTTCACTATTGTCTTCGACACACTTTTATCACTATACACTGCCTGCATTCTGCGATGAATGTCAACAGGTCGACAACCTTCAGCTGTTAGAAACCGAATTACCGCTCATTGATCAACTCTGGACAGATTCCGTATCACACCCGCCATGTTTTCAACGATCTGATGAGGAAACTATGAGTTGTAGGATAATGAAATTTTACAAACTTGACGGTTGGTATGTGCTGTTTACACCTGAAGTGACGTCATCATGTCCCATTGTACATATGTTCACTTAGTGCAGTTTGGTCCGGTTTCATTTGAACACGCCTCGTAGTTTGGAAGTTGTTAAGCATACAAAAAGAAGCTGTAGCTGTCATGTTCCAATATATATGCATTAATATTATATCATAATGGTGTTATATATGTCACTTTATTAGCTGTTTTATATTTTCTTCTCACATATTTTTGTCTTTTGTCACATTTCTTTTAACCAAAATCATGCCACAGGATGATGTTTCTCTAATTTCTCCATTAAGAAGTTGATGTAGGAAATATTTTGGTGAGAAAATGAAGACACAACATAAAGAAATGCAGCATAACAGACTTTGACTTACAGTGGATTATGGTTCACTGTGGGATCCTTGTAAACGAGAAAGCAGATGAGCTCGCAAAATCTTGAAGTGGAGGCTCTCTGACTTGTCATCCACAGAGCTATAACGAAGCAAAGACACTCATCAAATGATCCACAGGGATGGAATGGAGAGACCAGCATAAAGAATACAAGCCAGAAAATGACAGCATAGACAAACTTGAAAGAGATGGGCAGACAAAGAGACACCGCCACATGCCATTGCGGAGCACCCAAACACATATACTGCAGGACTGCCCTACTAATGCAGACCAAAAAAGAGGCAGCCTGGCCCGGGGGAAGCGACCATGCTCGAAAGCTGTGGGGGACCTGCCAAGACCTGAAATGCACAGTCTCCTTCATGAACACCGAGCTAAAAGCATAGCATCAGTTGATCGAAAAAGAAGAAAAAATTGTTGGTTTATTCACCTATGTTTTATGTAAAAACGGAATTGCACACTTTGCCTTGGGATTTAATAGAGTTCTTCAATGTTACATAGAGCCAATTCTGTCATATGGAAGGAACTCATGGACAATGGATGAACAAATAAGAGGAATATTGAAGGTTACAAAGTCGTGGGTTTACAGAAGAATGTTAAGAATCATGTGCTGATGGCTTGTGGAAGCGTCCAGGAACTCTAATGACTGACAGCAACTTGAAGGCAGCAACAAACTCCACTCATTGTGGTCGGTCTACAGTTATCCTTTTGTATGGTGTCCCAGCTCTGGCACAGTGCAGAGCTTGATTCTATAATTCCTTATCAAGTTGTTTTGGGCCAGCCTCTTTTACCTTTCCTCCAGAGTCTACAGCATGATTGTTGTACTGATGGAATCACCACAATGTCTGAAGACATGGCTCTTTCAACTGCAACATCGCTGTGTTTGGGTTGTGTATGTGTGTGTGTGTGTATATATATATATATATATATATATATATATATATATATATATATATATATATATATATATCTTTTTGGCTTTTCATAGTAAGCAGTACCTTTTTTATTTTATTTTTTTTTAAATATTTTTTTTGGCGATAAAAATCTGATGGACAGCTATAAAGACTAATAAGGATATTTATAAGGCAACCAATACACAGAGGAAGCATATTGCGCACTAGAAATAAAATAGAAGTTTTGTGGGCATGTTATGAGGAGGAGATTTTGAGAACCTTGTGACAACAGGGAAAGTTGATGAAAAGAAGAAACAAGAGGATGATAGAAGATACTAAGCAGTTTAACATGTCATCATGGAAGCCACTCAACAACAGAACTGATAGACAACACAAGGAACATAAATCCGGAACACAAAACCATAGACTGCCATAACTGATAATGTCTATAAGCATGGTGCGTGCATGAGCTTAATTTTTCTTCTTCCTTTTTTACTGAATTTGATTAATCTTGTTTTTGTTTTTTTAAATTTTTGTTGTTGTTGTGGTTTTTGTATATTGTTATATATATATTTAACAAGCATGCTTAGCATCTGTGTTGGGCATTCGATGTTAAATAAATAGGTCTGGAAAATACAAAATACACACACATTTATGTTAGCACACACTCATTCATGTAAGTAAATACACACACATTCATGTACTTACACACACTCAAGTAAATACACACATACTCATGTAAATACACACACTCATTCATGTAAGTAAATACATACACATTCATGTAATTACACACACTCAAGTAAATACACACATACTCATGTAAATACACACACTCAAGTAAATACGCACATATTCATATAAATACACACACATTCATGTAAATACAAACATTGAACAATGAAATACACACACACATTCATGTAAATACACACACATTCAACAAGTAAATACACACCCATTCAACAAGTAAATACGCACACATTCATGTAAATACACACACATTCATGTAAACACACACACACATTCATGTAAACACACATACATTCATGTAAATACACACATTCATGTAAACACACACACATTCATGTAAATAAATACACACACATTCAACAAGTAAATACACACACATTCAACAAGTAAATACACACTAAAGAAACTGTTCACATTAGAAAATGCACACACACACACACCATGATGAAAGCAAAGATTTTGAAATGTCAAGCATTTTTTGTAGAGTAATTTGAAAACAATGAAACTGAAAATCATTTAAGTAATTGATTTTTGTGAGCTGTCAAGACATTTTAATTCTAAGCTCTGTTTGTGGGTTGAATATATCTGCTTGCTGGGGACTTATTATCGCTGCTTGTTGAGGGTTGATTATCTTTGCTTCTTGTCTCCTCTTTGCACCAACACAAGTATAGGGAGCAACCATCATGGTTGACCTATCGTGTCAATTCACTTCAGGGCTCTCTGAGTTCTCTAGCAATCTGCTTGATTAGTTTCTTATCTATGTGCTTGATAAGGACAATTTATTTGTTTTCTATCTCTTGTACATGTGTGTCTGCTTAAATGGCAGTCCCATAGCAGTTGAGCTTTCTCTGAATAAATACAATATAGTCTCATTTAGTGAGAACAATACGTTGGGCGGGGGGGGGGGGGGGGGGGGGGTGTGACGGATCAGGAGCTCATTGCAAGACAACAAAAACACAGTGTGGTAATCATAAGCATCATTTAGCCCTAGTCTAATACACTCACACTCAGTGAACTTGTATAACTGCATGGTCATTTCTTGTTTGATTTGATATGAAACAAGAGCATGTTGCTTTTCTCAGCGTTGCATTATTTTGATTTAAGCATGGCAGTGTTGTTTTGTTGTATCTTTGCTAACAAAGGTGCTATTGCCAAGTCAGCCAGGGGAGTTGGTTTTTGCCCTCAACACGCTGACCGATACGCTTCGGAGGTCTCCAGAGTTGTTAAAGGTACAGCATTTTGTGCTTGCTGTGTGGGCTAACTGTGTTGTTAGGGCTGAGCAGAGTGACAGGTTGCGTGCTTTGATGAACCTGTGGATTGTGACAGCCTGGCTTGACTTGAGTGGATTTGTCCTAGTTTGTCTTGACTGTGTTGTTGTGATTCGACATATGTGGGTGGTTTTTATATTGACCTAAGAGGAATGTGAGGCTTGGCCTGAGTGGGTCGTGGTTTAACTTAAGGTATGACGGCTTGATATAAGTGTGCCGTGACCACTTGAGTGTGATGTGTTAACTTGACTGGTGGGAAACATTAACTCTAAGTGTGCTGTGACTACTTGACCTAAGTGTGATGTGTTAACTTGACCTAAGTGTGTTTTGATCACTTGACCTAAGTGCGTTGGACCACTTGACCTAAGTGTGTTGTGACCACTTGACCTAAGTGTGTTGTGACCACTTGACCTAAGTGTATTGTGACCACTTGACCTAAGTGTGTTATGACCACTTGACCTAAGTGTGTTGTGACCACTTGACCTAAGTGTGTTTTGACCACTTGACCTAAGTGTGTTTTGATCACTTGACCTAAGTGTATTGTGGCCACTTGACTTAAGTGTGTTGTGACCACTTGACCTAAGTGTGTTGTGACCACTTGACCTAAGTGTATTGTGACCACTTGACCTAAGTGTGTTATGACCACTTGACCTAAGTGTGTTGTGACCACTTGACCTAAGTGTGTTGTGACCACTTGACCTAAGTGTGTTTTGACCACTTGACCTAAGTGTGTTTTGATCACTTGACCTAAGTGTATTGTGGCCACTTGACTTAAGTGTGTTGTGACCACTTGACCTAAGTGTGTTGTGACCACTTGACCTAAGTGTGTTGTGACCACTTGACCTAAGTGTGTTGTGACCACTTGACCTAAGTGCGTTGGACCACTTGACCTAAGTGTGTTGTGACCACTTGACCTAAGTGTGTTGTGACCACTTGACCTAAGTGTGATATGTTAACTTGACCTATGTGTAATGTGAACTTGAATTAGGTGTGATATATCACCTCGACCTAATTGTGATATGTCTCCTTGATGGTGGCTGAGTCAGTTTCACCTAAGTTGTTTGTGTTAGTTTGAGCTAATGGGGTCTAGTCAGCTTAACCTTGGCTAATTTTGTCAGTTTACACTAATTGGATTGTACCAGCTTGACATGTACGATTCTGTTTTTGGGGTTTGTTAGCTGGACCTAGGAGGTTTGTGTCAGATTGACCTACTTGGTTTGTGTCCACTTAACCTATGGGGATTATGACCTACTTGGTATGTGTCAGGTTGACCTGCTTGGTTTGTGTCAGGTTGACCTACTTGGTGTTTGTGTCAGCTTGACCTACTTGGTTTGTGTCAAATTGATCTACTTGGTTGTGTCCACTTAACCTATGGGGATTACAACATTCTTCCCCTACACCTGGATGTCTACAAACTACTAGACTTGTACACATTTACCTGACATACCCCCATTTAACACTCCATTAAATACAGCTGCCCTTGTAATCATATCAACAAAAGTACTTTGAGTCAAATATAAAAGATATAAAAACTACTGTTATCCTCACTGAATAGCTAGATTGTGCTTGCTGCTGGTAGTATGTCCTGCACTAACAACGTATTTCACGTAGTCTGTATGTCTGTGTAGAAGATAGACCATATGATATGCTTAGAAATGTGCATCCTCGTTATAATATGGTTTTGCAATCATATTCTGCTTTTGTTGCTGTTGTTGTTGGGAATGACTGAGCATGAGAAATCTTCCATTTGCATAAATCTTGTATAGACATATTCATTTCAATATCTGCTATTGGATGTGTAGAATCTGCCCGCCAAATTACCTTGCTTTCATCTCTTGCCTCTTCACATTCTCTCTATCCATCCCTCTCACTCTTTCTGGTTGTCTCGCTCTTTCCCTTTCTCACTACATATTTTTCTTTCACTTCTACCTCTCCTTCCCTCCCTCTTTCTCCTTCCCTCTCCTCTCCTTCCCTCCCCATCACTCTTCCTACCACTGCTTTCTTTCCCTAATACTGTTCTCTTTCTCTCTCCTTATTTCTTTTACATCCCCTCTCTTTCTTTCCCCTCACTTTCTTTCCCCTCACTTTCTTTCCCCTTTTTCTTCACCTCTCTTTTCCTTCTCCCTTACCCACTCTTTCTCACCTATATCTCATCTCTCTCTCTCTCATTCCCTCACTCTCTCTTTCCCTTCCTCTCTTTCTCTCTCTCTCTCTTTCTCGCTTGCTGTCATGTTGTTTGTCTGTGTATCTTAGACTATGTTTTTCTTCACACTGCATTGTTTTCTTTCATGTCACAGATAACTAATCTCTTCTCTCACACAGATAGCTAGTCTCTTCTCTTACACAGATAACTAATCTCTTCTCTCACACAGATAGCTAATCTCTTCTCTTACACAGATAGCTAGTCTCTTCTCTTATACAGATAGCTAATCTCTTCTCTTACACAGATAACTAATCTCTTCTCTCACACAGATAGCTAGTCTCTTCTCTTACACAGATAGCTAATCTCTGCTCTTACACAGACAGCTAATCTCTTCTCTCACAGACAACTAATCTCTTCTCTTATACAGATAGCTAATCTCTTCTCTCACAGACAGCTAATCTCTTCTCTCACACAGACAGCTAATCTCTTCTCTTATACAGATAGCTAGTCTCTTCTCTTATACAGATAGCTAGTCTCTTCTCTTACACAGATAGCTAGTCTCTTCTGTTACACAGATAGCTAGTCTCTTCTCTTATACAGATAGCTAGTCTCTTCTCTTACACAGACAGCTAATCTCTTCTCTTACGCAGATAGCTAATCTCTTCTCTTACACAGATAGCTAATCTCTTCTCTCACACAGATAGCTAATCTCTTCTCTTACACAGATAGCTAATCTCTTCTCTCACAGACAGCTAATCTCTTCTCTTACACAGACAGCTAATCTCTTCTCTTATACAGATAGCTAGTCTCTTCTCTTATACAGATAGCTAGTCTCTTCTGTTACACAGATAGCTAGTCTCTTCTCTTATACAGATAGCTAGTCTCTTCTCTTACACAGACAGCTAATCTCTTCTCTTACACAGATAGCTAATCTCTTCTCTTACACAGATAGCTAATCTCTTCTCTCACACAGATAGCTAATCTCTTCTCTTACACAGATAGCTAATCTCTTCTCTCACAGACAGCTAATCTCTTCTCTTACACAGACAGCTAATCTCTTCTCTTATACAGATAGCTAGTCTCTTCTCTTATACAGATAGCTAGTCTCTTCTCTTACACAGATAGCTAGTCTCTTCTCTTACACAGACAGCTAATCTCTTCTCTTATACAGACAGCTAATCTCTTCTCTTATACAGATAGCTAGTCTCTTCTCTTATACAGATAGCTAGTCTCTTCTCTTACACAGATAGCTAGTCTCTTCTCTTACACAGATAGCTAGTCTCTTCTCTTATACAGATAGATAGTCTCTTCTCTTACACAGATAGCTAGTCTCTTCTCTTACACAGATAGCTAGTCTCTTCTCTTACACAGATAGCTAGTCTCTTCTCTTACACAGATAGCTAGTCTCTTCTCTTACACAGATAGCTAGTCTCTTCTCTTACACAGATAGCTAGTCTCTTCTCTTACACAGATAGCTAGTCTCTTCTCTTACACAGATAGCTAGTCTCTTCTCTTACACAGATAGCTAGTCTCTTCTCTTACACAGATAACTAATCTCTTCTCTCACACAGATAGCTAATCTCTTCTCTTACACAGATAGCTAATCTCTTCTCTTACACAGATAACTAATCTCTTCTCTCACAAAGATAGCTAGTCTCTTCTCTTACATAGATAGCTAATCTCTTCTCTTACACAGATAGCTAATCTCTTCTCTTACACAGACAGCTAATCTCTTCTCTTACACATATAGCTAATCTCTTCTCTTACACAGATAGCTAATCTCTTCTCTCACACAGATAGCTAATCTCTTCTCTTACACAGATAGCTAATCTCTTCTCTTACACAGACAGCTAATCTCTTCTCTCACACATATAGCTAGTCTCTTCTCTTACACAGATAGCTAATCTCTTCTCTTACACAGACAGCTAATCTCTTCTCTCACACAGATAGCTAGTCTCTTCTCTTACACAGATAGCTAATCTCTTCTCTTACACAGACAGCTAATCTCTTCTCTCACAGACAACTAATCTCTTCTCTTATACAGATAGCTAATCTCTTCTCTCACACATATAGCTAATCTCTTCTCTTACACAGATAGCTAATCTCTTCTCTCACAGACAGCTAATCTCTTCTCTCACACAGACAGCTAATCTCTTCTCTTATACAGATAGCTAGTCTCTTCTCTTATACAGATAGCTAGTCTCTTCTCTTACACAGATAGCAAGTCTCTTCTCTTACACAGATAGCTAGTCTCTTCTCTTATACAGATAGCTAGTCTCTTCTCTTACACAGACAGCTAATCTCTTCTCTTATGCAGATAGCTAATCTCTTCTCTTACACAGATAGCTAATCTCTTCTCTCACACAGACAGCTAATCTCTTCTCTTACACAGACAGCTAATCTCTTCTCTTACACAGACAGCTAATCTCTTCTCTTATACAGATAGCTAGTGTCTTCTCTTATACAGATAGCTAGTCTCTTCTGTTACACAGATAGCTAGTCTCTTCTCTTATACAGATAGCTAGTCTCTTCTCTTACACAGACAGCTAATCTCTTCTCTTACACAGATAGCTAATCTCTTCTCTTACACAGATAGCTAATCTCTTCTCTCACACAGATAGCTAATCTCTTCTCTTACACAGATAGCTAATCTCTTCTCTCACAGACAGCTAATCTCTTCTCTTACACAGACAGCTAATCTCTTCTCTTATACAGATAGCTAGTCTCTTCTCTTATACAGATAGCTAGTCTCTTCTCTTACACAGATAGCTAGTCTCTTCTCTTACACAGACAGCTAATCTCTTCTCTTATACAGACAGCTAATCTCTTCTCTTATACAGATAGCTAGTCTCTTCTCTTATACAGATAGCTAGTCTCTTCTCTTACACAGATAGCTAGTCTCTTCTCTTACACAGATAGCTAGTCTCTTCTCTTATACAGATAGATAGTCTCTTCTCTTACACAGATAGCTAGTCTCTTCTCTTACACAGATAGCTAGTCTCTTCTCTTACACAGATAGCTAGTCTCTTCTCTTACACAGATAGCTAGTCTCTTCTCTTACACAGATAGCTAGTCTCTTCTCTTACACAGATAGCTAGTCTCTTCTCTTACACAGATAGCTAGTCTCTTCTCTTACACAGATAGCTAGTCTCTTCTCTTACACAGATAGCTAGTCTCTTCTCTTACACAGATAGCTAGTCTCTTCTCTTACACAGATAACTAATCTCTTCTCTCACACAGATAGCTAATCTCTTCTCTTACACAGATAGCTAATCTCTTCTCTTACACAGATAACTAATCTCTTCTCTCACAAAGATAGCTAGTCTCTTCTCTTACATAGATAGCTAATCTCTTCTCTTACACAGATAGCTAATCTCTTCTCTTACACAGACAGCTAATCTCTTCTCTTACACATATAGCTAATCTCTTCTCTTACACAGATAGCTAATCTCTTCTCTTACACAGACAGCTAATCTCTTCTCTCACACATATAGCTAGTCTCTTCTCTTACACAGATAGCTAATCTCTTCTCTTACACAGACAGCTAATCTCTTCTCTCACACAGATAGCTAGTCTCTTCTCTTACACAGATAGCTAATCTCTTCTCTTACACAGACAGCTAATCTCTTCTCTCACAGACAACTAATCTCTTCTCTTATACAGATAGCTAATCTCTTCTCTCACACATATAGCTAATCTCTTCTCTTACACAGATAGCTAATCTCTTCTCTCACACAGACAGCTAATCTCTTCTCTCACACAGACAGCTAATCTCTTCTCTTATACAGATAGCTAGTCTCTTCTCTTATACAGATAGCTAGTCTCTTCTCTTACACAGATAGCTAGTCTCTTCTCTTACACAGATAGCTAGTCTCTTCTCTTATACAGATAGCTAGTCTCTTCTCTTATACAGATAGCTAATCTCTTCTCTTACACAGACAGCTAGTCTCTTCTCTTATACAGATAGCTAGTCTCTTCTCTTATACAGATAGCTAGTCTCTTCTCTTACATAGATAGCTAGTCTCTTCTCTTACACAGATAGCTAGTCTCTTCTCTTATACAGATAGCTAGTCTCTTCTCTTATACAGATAGCTAGTCTCTTCTCTTACACAGATAGCTAGTCTCTTCTCTTATACAGATAGCTAGTCTCTTCTCTTATACAGATAGCTAGTCTCTTCTCTTATACAGATAGCTAGTCTCTTCTCTTACACAGATAGCTAGTCTCTTCTCTTACACAGACAGCTAATCTCTTCTCTCACGGACAGCTAATCTCTTCTCTCACACAGATAGCTAATCTCTTCTCTTACACAGATAGCTAATCTCTTCTCTTACGCAGATAGCTAATCTCTTCTCTCACAGACAGCTAATCTCTTCTCTCACACAGACAGCTAATCTCTTCTCTTATACATATAGCTAGTCTCTTCTCTTATACAGATATCTAGTCTCTTCTCTTACACAGATAGCTAGTCTCTTCTGTTACACAGATAGCTAGTCTCTTCTCTTATACAGATAGCTAGTCTCTTCTCTTACACAGACAGCTAATCTCTTCTCTTACACAGATAGCTAATCTCTTCTCTTACACAGATAGCTAATCTCTTCTCTCACACAGATAGCTAATCTCTTCTCTTACACAGATAGCTAATCTCTTCTCTCACAGACAGCTAATCTCTTCTCTCACACAGATAGCTAATCTCTTCTCTTACACAGATAGCTAATCTCTTCTCTTACACAGATAGCTAATCTCTTCTCTTACACAGATAGCTAATCTCTTCTCTCACAGACAGCTAATCTCTTCTCTTACACAGACAGCTAATCTCTTCTCTTATACAGATAGCTAGTCTCTTCTCTTATACAGATAGCTAGTCTCTTCTCTTACACAGATAGCTAGTCTCTTCTCTTACACAGATAGCTAGTCTCTTCTCTTATACAGATAGCTAGTCTCTTCTCTTATACAGATAGCTAGTCTCTTCTCTTACACAGATAGCTAGTCTCTTCTCTTATACAGATAGCTAGTCTCTTCTCTTATACAGATAGCTAGTCTCTTCTCTTATACAGATAGCTAGGTTCTTCTCTTACACAGATAGCTAGTCTCTTCTCTTACACAGATAGCTAGTCTCTTCTCTTACACAGATAGCTAGTCTCTTCTCTTACACAGATAGCTAGTCTCTTCTCTTACACAGATAGCTAGTCTCTTCTCTTACACAGATAGCTAGTCTCTTCTCTTACACAGATAGCTAGTCTCTTCTCTTACACAGATAGCTAATCTCTTCTCTTATACAGATAGCTAATCTCTTCTCTTATACCATAGCTAGTCTCTTCTCTTATACAGATAGCTAGTCTCTTCTCTTACACAGATAGCTAGTCTCTTCTCTTACACAGATAGCTAGTTTCTTCTCTTACACAGATAGCTAGACTGTTCTCTTACACAGATAGCTAGTCTCTTCTCTTACACATATAGCTAGTCTCTTCTCTTACACAGATAGCTAGTCTCTTCTCTTACACAGATAGCTAGTCTCTTCTCTTATACAGATAGCTAATCTCTTCTCTTACACAGATAGCTAATCTCTTCTCTTACACAGATAACTAATCTCTTCTCTCACACAGATAGCTAGTCTCTTCTCTTACATAGATAGCTAATCTCTTCTCTTACACAGATAGATAATCTCTTCTCTTACACAGACAGCTAATCTCTTCTCTTACACAGATAGCTAATCTCTTCTCTTACACAGATAGCTAATCTCTTCTCTCACACAGATAGCTAATCTCTTCTCTTACACAGATAGCTAATCTCTTCTCTTACACAGACAGCTAATCTCTTCTCTCACACAGATAGCTAGTCTCTTCTCTTACACAGATAGCTAATCTCTTCTCTTACACAGACAGCTAATCTCTTCTCTCACACAGATAGCTAGTCTCTTCACTTACACAGATAGCTAATCTCTTCTCTTACACAGACAGCTAATCTCTTCTATCACAGACAACTAATCTCTTCTCTTATACAGATAGCTAATCTCTTCTCTCACACAGATAGCTAATCTCTTCTCTTACACAGATAGCTAATCTCTTCTCTCACAGACAGCTAATCTCTTCTCTTATACAGATAGCAAATCTCTTCCCTCACAGACAGCTAATCTTCTCTTACACAGATAGCTAATCTCTTCTCTTATACAGACAGCTAATCTCTTCTCTTATACAGATAGCAAATTTCTTCTCTCACAGATAGCTCATCTTCTCTCACACAGATAACTAATCTCTTCTTTCACAGATAGCTAATCTCTTCTCTTACACAGATAGCTAATCTCTTCTCTTACAGATAGCTAATCTCTTCTCTTACACAGATAACTAATCTCTTCTCTTACACAGATAGCAAATCTATTCTATCACAGACAGCTAATCTCTTCCCTCACAGATAACTAATCTCTTCTCTCACAGATAGCTAATCTCTTCTCTTACACAGATAGCTAATCTCTTCTCTTACAGATAGCTAATCTCTTCTCTTACACAGATAGCAAATCTATTCTATCACAGACAGCTAATCTCTTCCCTCACAGATAACTAATCTCTTCCCTCACAGATAACTAATCTCTTCTCTCACAGATAGCTAATCTTTTCTCTCACACAGATAGTTGATCTCTTCTCTCACACATATAGCTAATCTTTTCTAGCTAATTTAACCCTTTCTTGTTAATTGTCTATACACCTTTCACAAAGATACGAAGATGGAGTTAAGAGATATCAACTTATACATTGTCCTATTTGCAATGTCTAATGTGGCAAAATTAGTAATATATTCCATTAACCCCACTTACTGTTACCTGTTGTCTGGTAGTTGTCCATCATTCTGTCAACTACATTCCACTGAACCCAGCTTACTGTTACCTGTTGTCTGGTAGTTGTCCATCATTCTGTCAACTACATTCCACTGAACCCAGCTTACTGTTACCTGTTGTCTGGTAGTTGTCCATCATTCTGTCAACTACATTCCACTGAACCCAGCTTACTGTTACCTGTTGTCTGGTAGTTGTCCATCATTCTGTCAACTACATTCCACTGAACCCAGCTTACTGTTACCTGTTGTCTGGTAGTTGTCCATCATTCTGTCAACTACATTCCACTGAACCCAGCTTACTGTTACCTGTTGTCTGGTAGTTGTCCATCATTCTGTCAACTACATTCCACTGAACCCAGTATACTGTTACCTGTTGTCTGGTAGTTGTCCATCATTCTGTCAACTACATTCCACTGAACCCAGCTTACTGTTACCTGTTGTCTGGTAGTTGTCCATCATTCTGTCAACTACATTCCACTGAACCCAGCTTACTGTTACCTGTTGTCTGGTAGTTGTCCATCATTCTGTCAACTACATTCCACTGAACCCAGTATACTGTTACCTGTTGTCTGGTAGTTGTCCAACATTCTTTCAACTACATTTCCAGGACAGATTCAATTAATTGTATTGTCATCTAATGGTCGTTCTTACAATATAGTTTTTTTGCTGCTCTTAGTCTTTCCCTGCTTTTAATGTATATTGCTCTGTAATCTTTCATGCTCTGTAATCTTTCATGCTCTGTAGCCTTCCCTGCTCTTATTGTTCCCTGCTCTTAGTCTTCCTTGCTCTTAGTCTTCCCTGCTCTTATCGTTCCCTGCTCTTAGTCTTCCCTGCTCTTATTGTTCCCTGCTCTTAATCTTCCCTGCTCTTATTGTTCCCTGCTCTTAATCTTCCCTTCTCTTAGTCTTCCCTGCTCTTATTGTTCCCTGCTCTTAGTCTTCCCTTCTCTTAGTCTTCCCTGCTCTTATTGTTCCCTGCTCTTAGTCTTCCCTTCTCTTAGTCTTCCCTGCTCTTATTGTTCCCTGCTCTTAGTCTTCCCTTCTCTTAGTCTTCCCTGCTCTTATTGTTCCCTGCTCTTAGTCTTCCCTTCTCTTAGTCTTCCCTGCTCTTATTGTTCCCTGCTCTTAGTCTTCCCTTCTCTTAGTCTTCCCTGCTCTTATTGTTCCCTGCTCTTAGTCTTCCCTTCTCTTAGTCTTCCCTGCTCTTAGTCTTCCCTTCTCTTAGTCTTCCCTGCTCTTATTGTTCCCTGCTCTTAATCTTCCCTGCTCTTATTGTTCCCTGCTCTTAGTCTTCCCTGCTCTTATTGTTCCCTGCTCTTATTCTTTCCCTGCTCTTATTCTTTCCCTGCTCTTATTCTTTCCCTGCTCTTATTCTTTCCCTGCTCTTATTCTTTCCCTGCTCTTTGTCTTCCCTGCTCTATAGTGCATGAACAGCTAGATCCGCCTACTTGCTTACAAGTATTACATTGTTGACAGAAAAAAGTGGGTCAGTGTGCTTCTGTTACAGAAATTATTCTTGGTCTCTTATATCATGTATTGAACAGATGTATTCTCATTGGTGACAGTTATAGGGATGTGATGTCACTGAATTGTAAGTGAATCTCCATTCTCATTATTAAATGTATTTGTTTATGTACCACCACCATCTTTGGGCCCTTTAACTGCGAAGGAATGAATATGTTCACTCCACACTTAGAATGTTGTAGGCAATAACTGTAGGGTTTGCTGATGAGGTTGGCTACCTACCTCATCATGTCAAGGAGGTCAACTACAGTGGTAGTACAATGCCCTTATTAGGGTGGCAAAGGAAGTATAATGATGATTTTTTATATTAGAAAAAGACAGAGGGACAGAATAAAACAGTGTGCTGATGTAAGAGAAACAAAGGTAGAACAGTATGCATTCTGATAATTTTTGTGTTGCTGCTAGGTAAGATGCAGAGACACACAGAATAGAGAGATGTTCTATTATTTTTCTTTTATATTTTTCTTCAGGTGTTGGTTGAGAGATGCACATAGAGGAGATAAGCTTTTATGTTAGCTAAATTATGTATTGATCAAAATTGATGTGCCATTTCAGGCCCAGAACCACAGGAAGATGGTGTCAGCACAGATGACTTTAAGATTGGAGACAGAATTTGGGTTAATGGTACTAAGCCAGGTGTCATTGCTTTTATAGGGGACACACAGTTTGCACCTGGTGAATGGGCAGGTATTGTCTTGGATGAACCAATTGGCAAAAATGATGGCGGTGTAATGGGTGTAAGGTATTTCCAGGTAAATGTCAATTATTTGTATGCACTCAATTATATTTGCTGTCCTTCTGTCCATCCTCAGCTTACATGTTGGGAAATATTACTTATCCCAGTTGTTATTATTGATGGATATTATTTTATCTTGGATAACGTAACAGCAAAATATTCAATCTAAATTGGTGTGTAAACAAACATATTCAAAACATAAGATATACATCAAACTCATTTTTATTGTAAATCGGGACACTTGAAAATTGATTCAACAACTAAAAAGCATAATAATATTTGAGTTTAATTTTAAAGCATCACATGAAATTAAACTTTTGTTGTTATATGATATCTTCTGAATGACGTGGGCAAGCTTGCCGTAACAGATTTTGCTGTTTAAAGTTTTATGTAAGCTGTTATAATGATTAGGGCCACCATGAAAATTGAAACAATAAAGAGGAGCAAGGCTTATGGCAGTAAGATACAATGATAAAGGAGCAGCTTACTTACTTTTCCGTGTCCAAACACCATGTCACACAGCATCCGTCCAGTATTCAGCAACTTGAACCGCCTTATCGTTCGCCTCCATCATGTCGTTCATGTCACAGGTTTCAGGGAGGTTTGGGCAGGTCATCAGATGATCTTGGTCCTGAACTGCGCTGCATTCACATGTGTCGACATCTGAGTATCCCCATTTCTTCAAGTTCGCTCTACATCTTGAGACACCAGTTCGAAGTCTGTTCATTGCCTTCCACACAGCGTAGGGCAGGTGGTGTCCAGGTGCAGTCTCTTCCTTGAGCTCTATCCATGGAACCTACATTGTTTCGCGCCACCTCTCGATGCGTCGACCTTCCAGGCTTGTCTGGATGGTCTCTGTCGATTTTTAGAAACTGTGTCTTGATTTAAGTCTTGTGACTTGTTCCTGATGGCCAAACATCGGGTGTCTAAGAGCAGCTTAGCTATATGAATATTTGTTAAAGTCAGTCTTGAGCTTAATGTGGTCTTGTTGTACATTGGATTGCCTCATGGTAGTATTCCTTTTTTTTTTCGTGCATTATATATATATAAATATACAAGATATTGTTTCTAGAGCTTTCTTCAAAGCTGGAAGGCCACTCCACATTCAGTAGGTGTATCAAAGCCGTCTTATGTTATACTGTTACACAGGCTTTTAGTATGTGTGAATGATGATGTGGGCCATGTGTTGGAGAGTCTTCTACCCTAAATTTGTAAAGCTACTCTAGTATATGATGATACTGGGAAAGATGATATTGAGACTTAGTCGACCTGTACTTCTACAGGGGCATAAGCCCCTGTACAGATCACATCTCTGGTATGAGTTGGATGTAGCCAAGAGGAAGATTTCCTGCTTAGCGAGCTAGGCTCTAGCAGCTTATGACTCCACTATGGAGGGTGTTTAACTGATGTGCGAGTCCATTATAATAGACTCAAACACGAGAGCAAATTAGACCCACAGCCTATTAGGCGCCATCGATGCTGATTTTAACAAACCACCTAACCATGGCCGGTGCTATGCCAGGTAACACATTCGCCTCTAACGACATGCTCTCTGTGGGGCAGTGATGCTATTCTTGTCGTTGTCATACACATAGACCCCAGCAAACCACTCGAGATGTTGATACTAGCACAAAAACTATATCAATCGTTGGCATACTAGCCTCAACCATGTTCAACATGATGTTTGCAGCCGTGGTAACCCCAGCTTTCAGAACATTGGAGTTTGACATACACATCAGCTTTTTGCATGGACGGGGCAGGCTATTCAATCCCAAAGAATGGAATCAAAACTAAAGTAGCTGGTGACACGATTCGAGACCTTGTGGTTGCTGATGAGTGTGGTCTGAACAGCAACTCAGAACTAACCTTGCAGGCAGGCATGGATCGGTTCTCTGCCACATGTGATAATTTTGGCCTGACCATAAGGGCAAAGAAAACAAGTCATGTGCCAACTATCACCAAATATGCAGTACATAAAACCAAAGATTGCAAGTAAGTGGGCAGACGCAAAAGGATTGTTCATACATACACAAACCTGGCAAAGTCTTTGGTAGAATGCACTCGAGTGTATGGAAATGTCATGGCATCAGCATCAAGACCAAATGTACGGGTCTAACATGCCACAGTCCTCCTAACCATGCTCCACGTCTGCGAGAGCAGGATCGTATACTCTAGACGTGCAAGAAGGCTAGACCACTTTCAGACAATCGCCTGAAGCACCGTCGTCCACCTTCATCAGCACACTGGAAATGTGAGGAAAGCTACAATAGCTCAGCACATAACAACCTTTTCTTGGTGTACAAAAGAATAAAGTTACTCATTATGTGCATTCAACAACTTTCACAAATCTTGCCTGTGGCAAATGCTCCACATTCGATGGCAAGATTGTGTCACTGACATTGAAGTTCTCTCGAGGGCTGATATGCCCAGCATCCAGGCAGTATTACAGAAGGCGTAACTGAAATTGGTCAGACATCTACGTATGCCAAATATTTACGGTTTCTATATGGCTCCTGAATGGCACAAAATAGAACACACAAAGAAATTATTTACGGACAGTCTTCTAGACTCACAGAAATGCTGGCAGATAGATATCGCAACCTGGGAAGGCATTGTGCAATACCAAAATGACTGGAGAATCGCAGTCAGAGCATGCATAGCTGCTAACGAAGACGACCGTGTCCAGGTAGCCCAGAGCAGACACGAGAACATTCCACACAGTGAGATCACTAATACTATCTGCAGATCTTGTGTGCTCATCTTTTAAAAAACCTGATCAGCAGTCACACGCGCACCCATATCCTTAGGGATGTGCTGTGACAAGAAGAATGTCAGTATTCCTAATTGACAATGATGGACAATTATTAATAGTTCAGTTTATCTTTAGAAGTACAACTACAACTACAACTCTTACAACTACAACTCTTACAACTACAACTCTTACAACAACTACAACTCTTACAACTACAACTCTTACAACTACAACTCTTACAACTACACCTCTTACAACTACAACTACAACTCTTACAACTACAACTCTTACAACTACAACTCTTACAACTACAACTCTTACAACTACAACTACAACTCTTACAACTACAACTCTTACAACTACACCTCTTACAACTACAACTCTTACAACTACAACTCTTACAACTACAACTCTTACAACTACAACTCTTACAACTACAACTCTTACAACTACGACTCTTACAACTACGACTCTTACAACTACAACTACAACTCTTACAACTACAACTCTTACAACTACAACTACAACTCTTACAACTACAACTCTTACAACTACAACTCTTACAACTACAACTCTTACAACTACAACTACAACTCTTACAACTACAACTCTTACAACTACAACTACAACTCTTACAACTACAACTCTTACAACTACAACTCTTACAACTACAACTCTTACAACTACAACTCTTACAACTACAACTCTTACAACTACAACTCTTACAACTACAACTCTTACAACTACAACTCTTACAACTACAACTCTTACAACTACAACTCTTACAACTACAACTACAACTCTTACAACTACAACTCTTACAAGTCTAAGTATTATCACATGAAATTCAACTGCAGATGTAAAACAATACTAAGGAAAATAATGTTGCTGTTTACACTGACAGACCTGTACAACATGATGAGAATGAGGCTTCTGTGTTAGAGGAAGGGGCAAATTGTTTATGAGCAGAGCAGTACTTATATGACATCAACATCCGGTATGAGACTGGAGAATGAGGCAGTTACCACACCACAGCTGTGCGCTCATTAATCAAGACAATTATAGTGTCAAATTCTCAGCCCATGCATTGTCTAGTACAGAAGGAAAGCTACTGCATGAGTGGATAGCATGCAGAAAGGGCTTAAACCTTCTTGGATTTGTTTTTGGTATTTTTTTTCTCTTTATGCTGAGGTTCATACCAATGAAATAGCAGGTATGCTGGCTTCATAAACACCATTGTGGGAGCATTAGTCTTGGTAGACATAACGTACCCACTAAATAACCACCTATCAGATGATATAAAGACACTAGTCTATGAATCAGTGATCCAGGAACTGCACAAATCAAATTTAAAACATGTAAATATTTTAGCAAACAGAAGTGTGTATAACCAGCGAATTACATTAACCACCATCTACTAAATGAGACTGAGTACCTCTTAGTCTGTTTGGAGTTCAGTGATGTCAGCTCTGTTAAAATTCAAATAGTTTCAAAGTATTATTAAAATATGGTGGATAAATTCTGAATATGCTTCTAATATTCATGTGTAACATCTTGTTGTAAAGGAAAGTATTAGATTTCTTGAAATAGTTTAAATCAAAGTAAATATTAGTTTATGTTGAGTTGTCAAAAAGTCTTTCTGTTTTTGTTTTCTAGGTTGTCAGTCTGATTACACAGCTATAATTTATTTCATATGATGTGTGGTGATGTCACACTGAAGGGATGTGTGTTTTCTTATTGATATACTCATATTACTTATTTATTTGTATGAAGACTTTGTATAATCTTCTTCCTCTTCTTCTTCGTTCTCAATGTCCCACTACCAAACCCTAAAAGGGTAAGAATGTAGTCCAGCGAACAGAATGCGTTGTGTCGTAGTTTACAGCTTGGCTGCGATATTTGCACCTTTCGGTCCAACACATCCGACTTCAGCAAGCATTTTTTGAGTACCGGGTTAGCATTCCCTCTTCGATCCCTTCTCCTTAGCCAGTCTGCCCTGCTGCAGCCTGTTATCCAGGATCACCGCTTGGAGGTGTAGAAGGGTCTTGGCAGCTCTGGTTCGCTGGCCCTGATCCTAGCAGTCAGCTATGGGTCGCTGACCACTGCAGCTCATGCGTTGCTCAGCATCTTGATCCCTTTGTATAATCTAAATCTAACGGAATGAAGAGTAATAATCATGGGCAGGTAAAACATACTGATCAAGACCCCTACTTCACATCCTTGTTCTTGCTTCTGGAAACTGTGTCACAGCAGTCTAGCCAACAAGGTGGAGATCAGCACTGGAATCCCCACAGTGGTGAGCTTAGTGAGGTGCTTCGCATTGTACTAAATGTACTAAAGTCAGGAGGACCCTAGTCCACCTTCTCAAATACATCTCATGGTATAAGAAGAACCACTAACCAGCAACCAAAGATATATTCTCAATCTACTCACAATTTCTTATTCTGATCTTTGTAAAAACTGATTATTCATTTTTATTCCTGAATCATATATGGAGCATTGTTTCTAGAGCTTTCTTACAAACCCACAAATTTTCTCCATACACAAGGAGATTTTGACACGTGTGAATGGCAAAGTTTGCGTGCTATGAGTTGGAGTCTTCTGCTCTAGAGTTTAAAATTTGTATTTGTCTTGAGCCTAAACTGGTGAAACTTGTATTTTTCTACTAGTGTGAAGCAAAGAGGGGAGTGTTTTCTCGCTTGAGTAAACTGTCACACACACAGCAGACACCTTCTCGACCTTCCTCTCAGGAGCATCAGAGCCCTTCTAGCGAGTCCAGACTCTCGAACTCAGACTTGAGGCCAACTATCCTTGCACCCATCATCTCTGCAACTAATGGAACTGTGGGTTCCACCTCCACCATCCCACCACGACCATCGGTAAGTATTACTTATGATTTGGTGGCACATAGTGTCCACATATATGGAAAGCAAGGACCATGCCAGAGACCAGATAGTTTTCCATACGGATTCACTATGTCATAATGGCCATCAGAAACCACAACATATAATTAGACAACCTGCCAGAAGCACTCATAGAAGTCAGCTGTAAATTAAAAAACAGAGGATAGCAAAATTCAAATTAAAGTAAGGGCAACTTATTAAGAAGTGCAATTGATGATGAAATAAAGCAGTAGAACTCCCAGAATCAGATACAACAGAGGTATAATATTCCATACAAAGAATAAAATGTGATAATATTCAGACCGAAGACAGGTCACTCAGATACCATCTGTTCAACAAATTACAAAAATCTGACACACAAGAATTTGCTCACATGAGAAGGGCAGGGTGTTTGCATGATCCTTTTCACCACGGGTGAGGGATAAGTTGTATGGTGACAGGAGAAGTTTGAGATAGACTAAGCAAGTTTTTGTGGGTAATAAATAAGATTATTTGAGAGTGAATAACGAAGAAGACAAAGAAATGTGGGCATATCGCCAATAAAATAGAGATTTTGTAAGCAAAGGAGATTAAGAAAGTGAAAGATAATATTGACAAATAAATACTGGAAATAGAGAAAGTAATGTATGATTGAAAATTTACAAAAGGAGAGTGCGCACAAAGGATGAGTGAAGATATAGAAAGTTAAAAGAAGTCTATTGAAAAAGAAGGCATCAAATGACATTTGAGACTGAATTATGAATACTAATACTATGTTACATTTGTTCATTGAATAACTTAAGTTATCAACAGCCATGTCTTCCTGAATGCTTTAGGTTCTGAACCTAGTGACAGTCAACCAGAATAGTTCTTGATGTGGTCAGTCATTTGCCTGACCAGCAAATAAAGATTATTGCGGGTGTGTTACAGTAGCCAGATAGTGGAGTGAAGAATACTAACACTGTGGTCTACCTGACACATCCTGAGAAGGAGAGTTTGGCAGATGGCTGGCTGCCGGCATCCTGTAGAAAATTTAAGCACCAAAACTTAAGCAGGCATGTCAGCTACAAGCTAATATATCTCTCAACCATCAAAGACAGAAGAAGGTCCTCTTTCAACCATCAAAGTCATGTTCTTAGTCAACCATCCAAGACAGAAGGTCTTCTGTCAACCATCCAAAACAGAAGACCCTCAGTCAACCACTCAAGACAGAAGAAGGTCCTCAGTCAACCATCCAATCAGAATACACATTGAGAAGTGAGCTTGAAACACAAAAGGGAAAAGGAATATGTGGGCAGGGCTAAAACACGAGGTTGAGGGAAGACAGGAGAACATGCCATGTATTTGTTAAAGACCTGTGCTTCACATGGAGCCGAAAGGCTTTCACTGAAATGGAGATAATGTTGTCCAAAGTGTGACGATGATGTTTCTTGTTATTTAGACCTAAACTGTAATAGCTGTTTGTTTCTTTGTAGTCTCGACTGGGTTTGATCACCAGCAAGAACCTGTCAAACTCATCCTCTAGTCTTCACAAAGTGTCATCAGCTGGAACCACCCCGACTGGGATAAGTGGTCTTGGTGTTGGTGTGACTCCTTTGAGGCTGCCTGGCACAATGCCTGGAGGGGTTCGGGTTGGTGATAGGGTGAGTGCAAGTGTTGTTTGAATGTCTTCTCCCTGAAGTACTCATTTCTATAGCGTTGTTTTTTTTGTTTGTTTTATTTTAGTTGAAAATATGTTCATCATTTTGGGTGGTTGGGCTAGTAACAATTTTAAAGGTTGCCATATAGCAGACAGTGCAGTCAGGGATGAAGTGTCACAGACTTCAGTGTACTAGATCAGATTATTTTTACTAGATCTCTTCCTCACCATCTTGCCTTCCCTAAATGTAAGTCAGATATCCATTGACAGCTAGGTAGACTGGAGCATGTTGAGACTGGAGATTGACCTGCTTTGCCACAATAGACCAGTTCCAAGCACTCTGTCACTTAGTCCATTGGTTAGTATAAGTATTCTTCTGCGTTTGTTTTCAATCTACCGCTACCAAGCCCTGATCAGGGCTTTGCAAGTAGCAGGATGTAGTCCAGAGAACGGAATGCGTTGTGTTGTTAGTTTACAGCTTGACTGCAATATTTGCACCTTTCAGTCCGACACATCCGTCTTCGGTAGGAGTATAAGTATTACAACATAAAGCTGAATTAGAAATATTCAAATGTCCGATCTGCAAATCTTGGCTTAATGAGTCTCACCAAAATACTCATTTGTAGGTTATCATTATGTCCTTTTGAGTTAACAATATATTCACCTGCTTTTGTTATTAATTTAGCATAAGTGTTGGTATAATAAGTCTCACTGACATACTTCTTGCTCAAGTGCTGATTTGTAGATCATTATAATTGTAATGTGAATTTAGCTACCATTAGGTGTACATTTGTAATAATGTATCCAACAAAGGATTTATAGTCTAAATGATATCATACATATAACTACCATTGGGTACATATTTGTAATAATGTATCCAGCAACAAATTTGTAGTCAAAATTGTAAAATACATCTAGTTACAATTAGGATTATATTTATAAGAATGTATCAGCAAAGTTATAACCAAAATTGTAATTTACATCCAGGTTCTTGTTAGCGGTTCAAAGTCAGGAATTCTTCGTTACATTGGTGAGACAGACTTTGCAAAAGGAGTATGGGCTGGAGTGGAATTGGATGAACCAATGGGCAAAAATGATGGAGCTGTGGCAGGCAAAAGGTTGGCCACTGTTGAATGTTCTATTTGTTCTTGGTTACACAATGTTGCTTGAAATTTGTGGTTTGAATAGCTTGGAGAAATAAAGAAATACAACAGACAATAGGGAATGTGCATGACATATATATTGACTAACAGAGAACTAAATGGTTTGGGCATATGACAAGCATACATCCAAATCTATTTGCACAAACCTACAACACCAGACAGCACTGATTCACAGTAAGAGGGAAAGAAAGAAAAAAGATGAATTGGCCATTACAAAGGCAGGGATTAAAATAAAAATGTCATACATGGCACAGAAATGAGTGATGAACCTCCCCATTGTCTCTAATCACATAGCTGGACATTAGATGAATGAACTCCATTATTTCTGTACCTTATTCTCTTATGTTATCAGTGTCACAATTGGGCCCTATTAGATAGACACAAACATAAGATCAAGAACTGTGAGATGGGCTGTGCACAAAGCAGGAATGACAATTCGTGACAAAATTTGCGACAGGATGCTGAGAAATATGGCAGGAACTACATCGGTTAACTACTATATCGACACACAGAATATAAGTGATTTGGTCATCTGACGAGGATGCAGCATGATCAACCTGCAGCAAAATCATACTACTTGCAGGTTTCAGGACCACAAGCAAGAGGTCAACACCTGGGATGATGGATAGAGAGGATCAAAGAAACACTTGAAAAAATCAATATATTTACAGCACAAAACTCCCATTTAGCGCAAACCAGAATTCTGCGCATACCTCCTTTCTGCAACGCCACATGACAAGAGCAGTAAGAAGAAAGAATAATTATTCCCTTGTTTTGTCTATAAACAATGCATTGTTGGTGTTTGCAAATGCCCACAATGAGTAGAGTTACTCTTTTGTGCGCCCTGAAAAGGACGTTAAGTAGCTTTTCTCACATACCAAGCGTGCAGAAGAAGGTGGACCGAGGTCCTCCAGGCGACTGTGCTATGCTTGTCTTCATCTGCGTGTCATTCATTACTACGGGGATAACGTCGATCCCTCACCCCATTAGCCAGGCTGCCATGAAAACAGCCCGTTTCCAGGGAGGGCTACTAGGAAGCCAGTATGTTTTGCCTGACCCTGACTAACATGTCTGATCAGTATATTTTGCCTGACCAGACGTTAGTCTTCCTCCCCATAAACAATGCATATTTTTCACTTGTTTGCTTCAGAATCACATTGTAATCAGTAGGAGGTGTACAGTTCTTTGACAAGAACACCACACTGCAAATTGAGATTTCAACATACCTAATTACCTAGAAAGTTCACGGATATTAAAAGATAAATTAGATAATGCTTTACAACATAGAAAACAGATCAAAGTCCCAAAACCAGATAACATCACTTGTGAAAAGATACAGATCCGGGAAGACTTTGGCCTGGTTTTGGTCACAAATTTCCTGAACAAAGTTTATGAGATGTGGCAATTTCCAACAGATATGTTTAAATACATTTTTTGTAATGCTGAAGTAAACCAAGATGTTAAAATATGAAGAATGTGTCATCATCATTAAGTGCATGGTTGATGATAAATTTCTTCTACAATCTGTCCTTGAAGTGCCTCAGGCATTTCAAATGCTCTCTGTTTTCCCCATCTAGACTATTATGTCATCACATATGTTTTTTAATGGGATGAGACAGAAATTAAGACAAGGATTGCAATGGCAAAAAAGGGCATCAGAGAAAACAAGAAATTGTTAACCTCAAAGAATATCAGGATAGAACTGAGGGAAAGAATAATCACCACTCATATATGGCCAATTGCAGTGTATGGCGCTGAAACATGGACTTTAGCAAAGAAGGGTGAAGAAAGCTTGGAAGCGTTTGAAATGTGGTGCTACAGTAGAATTGGAAGAGTGAGCTGGACAGAAAGAAGATCCAACGACAATGTACTCTCTGAAGTGGGCGCACAAAGACAAATATTGCATATGATACAAAAACGTCTGTCGAGTTGGCTGGGTCACAATATGAGACATGAAAGTCTTCTACAGAAGATACTAGATGGCAAGATTCAAGGGAAGAGAGGACCAGGGTTGTCTTGTCTTCGATCTTTCCCATTGTCACATGATTTTCCAGGTCTTCCAACCTGGAGTATGTGTCCAATTAAAAACTGCTTTTCCTCTATTATTTTAGTTAGCAGTGATCTTGATATTATTTTCTTCTAATATATTTTCATTGGATTTTCTAGCTGTCCAGGTAATATGTAGCATTCTTCTCAGAAGCCACATTTCTGTCACAGCTAATGATTTTACTATTTGTTTATTCATTGTCTGGAACTCACACCCATAACGAAATTCTGGTTCCACATAACACTGCAAGAGTTCTGTTTCTCACTTTCATCGACAGGAACCTGTTTGTTACTTATTTTCTTGAAGCCCAGTTTCGGCAGTACCATTCTATTCTTTATTTTAGTTATCTTCCTCCATTTCAAATGATGGTCACTAACATTTGGTTGTTAGTTTTATTGGTTTCTTCTACCGTGATCTGACGCCTAGTCGATGTTTTTCTTTTTGTTATAACTATCATTTCTGTTTTAGATATATTTAGACTAAATCCTTTTGTAGGGTGAAGAATGTATAATAATTGGCATAATGAACCTTATAACACACTTAGTTCACACTAAGCAGCAAAGTTCTAGCACAATAATCATAACACAGAATTAATTTATGAAAACCACAGGTACAAACTATGCAAGATTACACACACATATATATATATATATTGACCATTTCGTGTTTGGTCAACTATTTCATAACTGGCGTACCATGACTCACACTTTCCTGGTATGACGGTGAAGTTGAACCGCTGATTTTTAGATCGTCTTGTTTTTTTGTTGTGACTTGTTAGTTGTTTTCATTAGTCTTTTGTCCCTGATGAAGGCATTGTGGCTGTAACATAAGTATCATTTTGTTTTTGTCCTGGTGTGGTCACTGAGCCGTTACATATATGTGTTTTTATTGACTAAAATAAACCATAAAACTGTCAGTTAAAGAAATGCATGAACTTATCAAACTGAGTGACCAACCAAGGCATGGGTGGAGTGAAATTGGCCATAAGCTAGGCCGATCAAAATCAACAGTTGGTGAAGTCTGCGCTTATACATACATGGGTTTGTTTGTGTACACTCAAACATATTTGAGCACAAGAACGCAGCCGTGAGTGACCAACAGCAGAAGGATATAATATTCACTTACACTGTAATTATTTGGTCTTTATAAACCTTTCAATCCTTTAATACACTGTAATTATTTGGTCTTTATAAACCTTTCAATCCTTTAATACACTGTAATTATTTGGTCTTTATAAACCTTTCAATCCTCTAATACACTGTAATACTTCTTTGTAAACCTTTCAATCCTTTAATACACTGTAATTATTTGGTCTTTATAAACCTTTCAATCCTTTAATACACTGTAATTATTTGGTCTTTATAAACCTTTCAATCCTTTAATACACTGTAATTATTTGGTCTTTATAAACCTTTCAATCCTTTAATACACTGTAATTATTTGGTCTTTATAAACCTTTCAATCCTCTAATACACTGTAATTATTTGGTCTTTGTAAACCTTTCAATCCTCTAATACACTGTAATTATTTGGTCTTTATAAACCTTTCAATCCTTTAATACACTGTAATTATTTGGTCTTTATAAACCTTTCAATCCTTTAATACACTGTAATTATTTGGTCTTTATAAACCTTTCAATCCTTTAATACACTGTAATTATTTGGTCTTTATAAACCTTTCAATCCTCTAATACACTGTAATTATTTGGTCTTTGTAAACCTTTCAATCCTCTAATACACTGTAATTATTTGGTCTTTATAAACCTTTCAATCCTTTAATACACTGTAATTATTTGGTCTTTATAAACCTTTCAATCCTCTAATACACTGTAATTATTTGGTCTTTATAAACCTTTCAATCCTTTAATACACTGTAATTATTTGGTCTTTATAAACCTTTCAATCCTTTAATACACTGTAATTATTTGGTCTTTGTAAACCTTTCAATCCTTTAATACACTGTAATTATTTGGTCTTTGTAAACCTTTCAATCCTCTAATACACTGTAATTATTTGGTCTTTATAAACCTTTCAATCCTTTAATACACTGTAATTATTTGGTCTTTATAAACCTTTCAATCCTCTAATACACTGTAATTATTTGGTCTTTATAAACCTTTCAATCCTTTAATACACTGTAATTATTTGGTCTTTATAAACCTTTCAATCCTTTAATACACTGTAATTATTTGGTCTTTATAAACCTTTCAATCCTCTAATACAGATATTTTGATTGTAAACCACTCCACGGGTTGTTTGCACCAGTTCACAAAATATCTCGAGCAGGTTCATTGACTTCAACCCCATCACCACATTCACGGCCACTCATGTCCACTAGCCTGCGCAGCTCCCGGGAGCACAGTGGAAGCCAGGAGAGTGTGCTGTCCTTATCCTCCACAGCATCAAGTGTGTCGAGATCGCGGGTAAGGTTGGGAGTCACCTCATTGTCCAACCAGGTACATGCAGCATTTTTTAACTGTGTCACAATTTTCTTGTTCTAATTAAGTGCTTCAGGAAGTAATTGACAAACGATCAAACAAGAATATTAGCTAATAGTTTGATTGAGTTGAGCCTTATTAAGAGTTAAATTAGAGTACTAATCTTTATTTTTTTGTTGTCAGCTTTGTTTTGATGTATCTATTTCATAGGCAGATAAAATAAAGTGCACAGAAATCTAACATTTCTTGTTCCTACTTCTTCCCCTGTAATCAATTGACAAGAAATCCGTTAGTTATACCACAAAGATTGTTTATAATGCTACAAATGAGCTAATACAATTTCTAGTTTAAACTAAAAAAATTCAAAACGACAAATGAACAGGATATTATTCTTAATTACAATTTTTACAAAGTAAATTTGTTATAGAGTCTATTTGACAGACCAACTAAGTAAATCATGAATGATTCATTCATACACGAGATACAGCAATCACTAAATTAATATTATTTGTAGTTCTTGTAAACTACATCATAACAAGCTTTGTGGTATTGTAGATGCTTTTTTGTTGTTTGTGGTATTATGGTATTTTGCCTGCAGACATTGAATACTGTACAATCTGTTTACGAAACTCTTGAGTTTCATGTACATTATTATAACTATGTCACCTGATAGCCAGGAGTAATATGATAGCCCTGTGACTAAGAACTGTCTGCCCTATCCCTAGCTATTGTGCCATGTCTTTAGTTTACACAAACCATCGCGATTTGAGCACTAGTTATATGAAAACCAGCCTGCTGTCGACAGGTTAGGAGGAACCATTATGTGGTTAAAAGGTAGACATATAGCAGACACAGTTGTCGGAAATAAATTGTTAAAGTATTAGATCTCTGCTTGTTACTGAAGGAAGAGGTGACCAGCTTGATCGTGTCCCACATATGGCGTTGATGTTACTTGACAACCTCAATCAGAATAAAGGACTTTGTAATTAAACATGCTTAGTTTTTTTATCTCTTTAAAATAGTTTAAGAGCTCATTTCACAGTTTGTGTCAGGTGTGGTGACCAGTTGTCTTCCTCACTACCTTCCCTTCCCTAACAGATTCATTATACTGTGGTGCCACAGCTTGTGTCAGGTGTGGTGACCAGTTGTCTTCCTCACTACCTTCCCTTCCCTAACAGAGACTTCATTATACTAAGTCACAGTTTGTGTCAGGTGTGGTGACCAGTTGTCTTCCTCACTACCTTCCCTTCCATAACAGAGACTTCATTATATACTAAGCCATAGCTTGTGCCAGGTGTGTTGGCCAGTTGTCTTCTTCACTACATTCCCTTCCCTAACCGTACTTCCGGAACCCATTTGCAAAGGAACCTCTTTACATCTGGGGTGACTGGACCGTAACAGTAGTAAGAGTTGAATCCCATACATTTGCTGTGAAAACCAAGTGCTCTCTCACTACACTAATCACAGAAGCATAAGAAAATCCCCACAGAAAAATGACCATCCAATTGCCTCCACGCCATCAGAAGTAACACTGCTTGAATCATGCCTACTTAAATGGGTTTCCACCAAAAAAATTTCCAAATCAGATAAAAAAATTGACATCAAAGACAATCATCTGAAAGGAGAACTTGTCAGTCATAATTTGTATTTCGTATTTTTACCATGAAATCTCTTAGAAACTCTATCAAGAGTTTTTTTAAATACCTTATAAACCCTGTACAGTCTGGTCTAATTGTTAAAACTTATCTTAACGCTTTACAGTTCGGTCTCATTGATTACATTTGTGTTTAACCCTTTATAGTCCTGCCTAATTGATTAGATTAGTGTCTTAAGGCATAAATCTAATCAGTTAAGCAGGTCTGTAAAGGGTTCAATAAATTTGAGATGATCCATTTTTCCATCTTTCATGTTTCATTCTCATGATTCATTTTTCCATCTTTCATGTTTCATTTTGTTTGTTTCAGTCTTACCTTCAAGTTAACCGTTTTTCAGAAGTATTATTTTTGTTCTCTGTTACAACATTTTTATCTTTCACTTTTCTAGTTTTTTTAGGAAGTCTTTGCACACTTGACTAACACAGCAGCTGACCTGATTGTTAACACATTTCACTGTGTGTCTTCTTTACATAGCCCAGACAAATATGTCATACCTGTCAACTAGTTAAGTTTAGCTATATACTGTAAGGTTGTTTTTTTGTTTGTTTATTTCTCTAACTAATTTAAGGTCTTACAATCATCTTTGAAAGCTTTATTTTGATAGAATTCACAAATATGTTTATGCTAAAATTGTTATATATGTGTTGTTTTCCCACATTTGTTTCTTTTAACAACAACGTGGAGCCTATTTATACATCATTGGCTTGGCTTCGTTTGTTCTCAATCTCCCGCTACTAAACCCTGAAAGGGCTTAAGTAGCGGAATGTAGTCCAGAGAACGGAAAGCGTTGTGTTGTAGTTTACAGCTTGACTGCGATATTTGCACCTTTCAGTCCAACACATCCAACTTCAGCAAGCATTTTTTGAGTACCAGGTTAGCATTCCCTCTTCGATCCCTTCTTCTTAGCCAGTCTGCCCTGCTGCAGCCTGTTATCCAGGATCACCGCGTGGAGGTGTAGAAGGGTCTTGGCAGCTCTGGTTCACTGGCCCTGACGCTAGCAGTCAGCTATGGGTCGCTGACCACTGCAGCTCATCCGCTGCTCATCATCTTGATCCCTTAAACATCATTAAGAGCAAGGTTTTGCTTTCAGACCGCTTGAAACAACTAATGAAATAAAACTAATAGCCAGCGCATTTATTTTCTGAATGAATTTCTTTGTGGCTTTTTAACTCTTTGATCTTATACAATTAACGAGTATATTTTTTCCTGTAGCTGTTTGGGATTTTGGAAGGTTTTTAATCTCGATGGGTTGACAGATATGACATGTCTTAAAGATTTCTGCCTTTTAACTCACATTTTGGTTTCAAACGCTAATTTAGTAACACATGCTTTGCTTTCTTTTTCACTGCAACATGAGCATGGACCAACCACTATGACTGACCTACTAGCAGGAGGCCTGTGCCAAAGCATTTATCTTCTTTTGTCATGTTGATTTCTATAGCATTTTTTAACATGATATGGCTACCAGCCCCATGCACAACTTCCTTAGCTGTCAATACAACATACAAATTTGTAGGTTGCATTTAACTCTTTTTTTCCTATATGATCCAAGCAGATAAATCACTTTAACAACCAGTTATTTCTTTCTATCTCATCCTCATATTTTCTATTAGTTACCATGTGAGTCCAACCTGAGATTGCTCCTTTCTCACTAGTCCAGCCCAGTACTCTATATTTACAGTTGATACCTACACTTCAAGAATTGGTGGGAGAAATAGAATAATGACAGTGTAACTTAAGTCATTTCATCAATCTCAGTAATGTCTAAGGCTTCCCTGTCCTCATTTCTTTGCTGTTGTTTCTTGATATCAGCTAATGCAATCGGAAGTAAATCTCTTGTATTTTTTAACATGATCAACTCTACAATTGGATCTGATACATTTCAGGGCTCAGTACATCATAAGTTTAGTACATCATAAGTTCAGTACATCATAAGTTCAGTACATCAAAGTTCAGTACATCATTAGTTCAGGTTTTTACTTTTAAGACTGAGATGCAATTAATGAACCAGTTTTGATAACTGCTTATATTCATCATATAATTTCCTTTTATATTATTTTTCTTTACTTTAATGAGTGACCCTCACAAATCTCTGACATAAAGTTTCTAGATGTGTCCCATTTTTGAGACATCTGTCCAAAGTTGATATATCAGGATTCAAACAAACTGCTGGGCATATCATTTTAACCCATCAAGCTTTTTTCAAGAATTATTTAATTTGTAAATATTAAGCATAAATATTTTTATTCATCAAATAATTGTTCTAGTGATGTTGCTAACCCTGGTTGTTAATATATCGTCATGTCTGTACTCCTAGTATCCTACATTTTATGGTATTTTGATGGCTTGGGTACAAATTAAATATAGTGAAATATGGTCATATAGATTGGTCACTTCACGATTTGTGAACAAGAAATATTTATTTGTTAGTGCGTGGGCTAGTGGTTAAGGGACAAAGTTTATACTGCCTGCTAACTAAGCTGATATGTCACAAAGATCTTTGTGCATTTTTGTCATGCTGAGCACAATTTATCAATCCTAGTAGTTGTTGGTTTTCTTGACATTGAGAAGCACAACCATGTTTGTGTGACATCAAACAAATCTGTCTACTGTAGCATGCTGCATATACTCAATCTTGTTGCTGTTCTGGTAATGATTTCACCAGTTTTGCTTGCTATGTTTTCAAGAATTGTCGAAGTTCAATAGGTAGGTATAACTAACAGAGGAATTACTATTCCTTATATTGCAGCATTCTGTAATAAGATCTTGTGACTAGTTATCTATATGCTTACATACTTTAACATTTGGCTTTATAGATTGTAATAAGTACAGTTAAAATAGTAGTCAGACAAGATTAGGTTAGTTAACTGAACATACACATCAGTTTATACAGTTAACTAATAATATGTCAGATTTTTTTTGGCATTTCCTTTCATGTTTTGTTGCACACAATTTTGTACAAGGTTTTTTGCACCTTTAAGCGGGTGCTTGACTTCATTGCCTCAGGTTTTTTCCCCATTTTAGCTCTGTCTCTCTCAGCAGATGGGTACCCCCATCTGTCGAGAGCATCGCACAAAACACGAACTCCGTAGCTCTAGCGATGAACCCAGGGGTCTATGGAAAAAATTGACATCATGGACCAACCGTCGCAGCTCGAAATCGAACCTCGACCGTCTGAACACGAGGCAAACGGCTTGACCACTTCGCCACAGATACCCCCAAACACATAAATGATCTTGTCACCACAAAGGATATAAATATTTTTTGTCTCCAAAATTTTGTGTCATGATATCTTTTTAATAGAGCATTCCTGTAATTTATTTCTTAAATAATCAAAACAAATGTGCTGGTTACTGTTGAAATTAGGTATACAACTTTTTTGTTTTTTTTGTAACCAGCTCTGGTACAAATTTCAAGGACCTCACTTTTCATCCCCCACTTTTCATCAACAAATGTATCACAAAGATTGTATATTTTATAAATATAATCTAAGTTACTTTGTAAGATCTATTTAGTTCAGTTCATCCCGTAACCCATCAGGCCATTGGGGCACACATGAAGACACTCCCAAAATCCCACGCCATCCCTCTCTGTCTGTCGCCGCCTGTCGTATCTCACCGGGATGAAGGCCTGACCACTCAGTGATGTCCACCCATCTCTTCCTTGGACGTCCTCGCCCTCTCTGTCCCTGTACGGAACCAAAGAGTATCGAGTTCGTAATTCCGTTGGACCTCGCGACGTGCCCGCACCAGGCCATCTTTCGTCTTTTAAAAGCTGTAAACAGATCTTCAAAAGGACCAATAGCGTCTTCAACTCTCTGACGTATTTCTACGTTCGTGATACATTCTTTATATGTAACATTTAGGAATTTTCTATAGCACCTCATTTCCATTGCATGTATTCTGCCCTGGATATCTGCTGTAATGGTCCAGGTCTCGCAGGCATACAGAAATATTGATAGCACCAAAGAGCGCAGTAGTCTAACTTTTATGCCGAGCTGCTTGTCTTGCCATATAGGTTTCAGCTGAGTCAGCGCCGCCGTTGTTTGTGCTATTCTTGCAATTACCTCTGGCTTCGATCCCTCTTCACTGATCAATGATCCCAGATATTTGAAACGTTTTACCACCTCAAGTTCCTGCCCATTTGCCTCTATTACAGATTTAAACCCTGCTATGTTATTGGCCATGAGCTTTGTTTTATCTGCATTTATTTCCATACCAAAACTCAGGGCCGCTCTATCCAAACTACTAATCAACTCCTGGAGTTCTCTTTCTGTGCCTGCCAATACATCAATATCATCAGCAAATCGGAAGTTTGTGATAAGCCTGTCACCCATTTTAACCGTGCCAACATGTCCTTTTAAGGTCGTCTCCATTATTCTCTCCAAGAATATATTGAAGAGTGTGGGGGAGAGTATACATCCCTGTCTCACACCCACCGTCGTACGGAACCAATCGCCTAGCCTTCCCTCTACAGAGACAGCGCTGGTCGCCTGCTCATAAAGGTTTGCAATTACTCTCACAATATCACTGTTGAACTTATAATGCGTCATTGTTGACCATAGCGCCGCATGCCACACTCTGTCAAACGCCTTTCTAAAGTCAATGAAGGCATGGTAGAGTTGTTGTTGATACTCTGAGTACTTCTCATTCATTAGCCGAAGGTTAAATATCTGCTCGATGGTACTCCTTCCCGCTCGAAAGCCTGCCTGTTCTTCGGCAATGAAATTCTCTGCCTGTGGTTTAAGTCTGTTAAGTATTATTCTCAAGAGAACTTTACTTGGATCATCCAAGATCTATACACCTAAGAAAATATTATTTATACTCTCACATTTTTCCATGTGCAGTTTCTTTCTTGCGTGGTTTTCATTAGTCTGGTACAGGGTTTTTCAAACTGTTCTATGAAACTCTGGGGTTCAGTCTCAATGAGTTTCATGAGAGATTGTCAATGAATAGTATCGAATTTATTTTTAGTCAATAAATAGAATAGAACTTGTTTTTAGTCAATAAATAGAATAGAACTTCTTTTTAGCCAATAAATAGAATAGAACTCATTTTTAGTAAATAAATAGAATAGAACTTGTTTTTAGCCAATAAATAGAATAGAACTTGTTTTTAGTCAATAAATAGAATATAACTCGTTTTCAAACTTAGCTCACAGTTGTGGCACAGACTGGCTGTCCCTATATGTCAATGTACAATTAATAAATAAACTAATTTCCTATTCAACATTACCAACAAATGTTTATGTTGTATATATAATTAATTACAATTTGTCATGGGGGCCTAGACAATTGTTAGCAGATGATTATATTGACAATGGACTAATCTCACCTTGAACTGCAGGTATAATAATGTTTGTACAGGCATTCCCTGGGACCGTAACATTATTTCAAGGGTTCCTCCACAATAAACAGGTTGAGAAAGGCTGGTCTGATGTAGTTTACATATGTTACTGAAGTTGATTTTCAGATTTTGCTGTTTTTGAATCTTCCACTACATATTACAATAAGTGCCTGTATAGTTGGCCCAGGGGTCAGAGCAGAAACAGGTAATGGCAGAGACAGGTAATGGCAGAGACAGGTAATGGTAGAGACAGGTAATGGCAGAGACAGGTAATGGCAGAGACAGGTAATGGCAGAGACACGTAATGGCAGAGACAGAAAGAATGTTAAAAATCAGTTTTGCATGAGAACAGAAACAGACACTAACCAATGCTTCCATCTAAATAAATCTTGATCATATACTGGACAAATGAGAAGAAACAAAGAGTCCACTTTAAATGAATAACAGAATGAAATAGATCAGAAATTCTGCTGCAAGCTCTAATGATTAGTGTGAGCAATGATGTGTCGTCTTCAAATTGTGGTTAAAGAATGTCGGTGTGTGCACGCGGAGCATGAAATGAAAACCTTAAAAGGGGGATAGAAATTAGGAAAACCTTGCCTTTGTGCTGTAACTTGTTAATATGTTTGCTAAGAGTGTCCTGCACATGCCATCTTGGTGCAGACGAACAACATGACGTCATAATTGCAATTAAAAGATTGCTGCACTACTATTGACTTGCACCAAAGAGCAGCAGTGTTCTGTTATCTATTTTGTTTTTAGCAGCATAGGGGTGAAACCTATAGAATTCATTGGCGAATGAAAGTTTATACGGTGATGCATGCCTTGGACGCCATGGTGGCTACCACGAAAAATTATATAGTTTCACTTTTTCAGAATAAACTTATGAAACAATATTTTCATTTGAAGCCACCTCGTATTTCTTGAAATGTGCGAACTGTCTGACATCACTTATATTATGGCAAAAATTCAAGCAATATAGCCCAAAATAATGTTATACTACACCGAAAAATGGGTGGTTTTTGGGGATAGACTATTTTCTTTACATGCACACACACACGCACTGATATATGGGTTGCACAGGTTCAAAGGGTTATGGATTAAGCCAATCCTAATGGGATTGAGTTTGATTGCAGTCCTGCATGTATTCAGTTTATGATGAGATGTAGTAAAATATTATTACTTTAATATCATCTTTATTTTCATTATCAATAGTTTCTTTTTCTTTCTTGCAAATAACAAACATCATGTCAGACACCAGCATGGTTTCTTGTCATATCTTATCATGGTTCACATTTTGTTCAATATATTTGTATGTCATTAGTATGTCATTAGTATGTCATTTGTATGTCATTTGTATGTCATTAGTATGTCATTAGTTTGTCATTAGTATGTCATTTGTATGTCATTAGTATATCATTTGTATGTCATTAGTATGTCATTTGTATGTCATTAGTATGTCATTTGTATGTCATTTGTATGTCATTAGTATGTCATTTGTATGTCATTTGTATGTCATTAGTATGTCATTAGTATGTCATTAGTATGTCATTAGTATGTCATTAGTTTGTCATTAGTATGTCATTAGTATGTCATTAGTATGTCATTAGTTTGTCATTAGTATGTCATTAGTTTGTCATTAGTATGTCATTAGTATGTCATTAGTTTGTCATTAGTTTGTCATTAGTATGTCATTAGTATGTCATTAGTATGTCATTAGTTTGTCATTAGTATGTCATTAGTTTGTCATTAGTATGTCATTAGTATGTCATTAGTATGTCATTACTATGTCATTAGTATGTCATTAGTATGTCATTAGTATGTCATTAGTATGTCATTAGTATGTCATTAGTATGTCATTAGTATGTCATTAGTTTGTCATTAGTATGTCATTAGTATGTCATTAGTATGTCATTAGTATGTCATTACTATGTCATTACTATGTCATTAGTATGTCATTAGTATGTCATTTGTATGTCATTAGTATGTCATTTGTATGTCATTTGTATGTCATTTGTATGTCATTAGTATGTCATTAGTATGTCATTTGTATGTCATTAGTTTGTCATTAGTATGTCAATTGTATGTCATTAGTATGTCATTTGAATGTCATTAGTATGTCATTTGTATGTCATTAGTATGTCATTTGTATGTCATTAGTATGTCATTAGTATGTCATTTGTATGTCATTTGTATGTCATTAGTATGTCATTAGTTTGTCATTTGTATGTCATTAGTATGTCATTAGTTTGTCATTTGTATGTCATTTGTATGTCATTTGTATGTCATTAGTATGTCATTAGTTTGTCATTAGTATGTCATTTGTATGTCATTTGTATGTCATTAGTATGTCATTAGTTTGTCATTAGTATGTCATTAGTATGTCATTTGTATGTCATTAGTATGTCATTAGTATGTCATTAGTTTGTCATTAGTATGTCATTAGTATGTCATTAGTTTGTCATTAGTATGTCATTTGTATGTCATTTGTATGTCATTTGAATGTCATTTGTATGTCATTTGTATGTCATTAGTCAAACTGCAAGAAAAAGGATAACCTTCCTTTCTTCCTCTACATTTTTGGTTCTCTACATGTGACCCACAGACTTCTCTTCTTATTCTGCGATCATAGACCTTTTCTTCCCCCGTCCTCTGCAGAGTCCTCTAGGGATCCGCGGACAAAATCTAGATTTTAAAATAAGATTTGTGTACATATGTTATTAGGTTTGCCTATGTGATGGGGGGAAGTAGGGAGAATGATGGGGGAAAGTAGGGAGGCTGCTGGGGGGGGGGGCGGGGGGGGAGTAGGGAGACTGATGGAGGGAAGTAGGGAGGCTGATGGGGGGAAGTAGGGAGGCTGCTGGGGGGGGAGTAGGGAGACTGATGGGGGGAGTAGAGAGACTGATGGAGGGAAGTAGGGAGACTGATGGGGGGAAGTAGGGAGAATGCTGGGGGGAAGTAGGGAGAATGCTGGGGGGGAAGTAGGGAGGCTGCTGGGGGGGGGAGGGGGGGGAGACTGATGGAGGGAAGTAGGGAGACTGATGGGGGGGAAGTAGGGAGACTGATGGGAGGAAGTAGGGAGAATGCTGGGGGAAGTAACGAGACTGATTGGGGGAAGTAGGGAGACTGGTGGGGGGGGGGGGAGACTGATGGGGGGAAGTAGGGAGACTGATGGGGGGGGAAGTAGGGAGACTGATGGGGGGGGTAGGGAGACGGATGGGGGGGGGGTAGGGAGACTGATGGGGGGAAGTAGGGAGACTGATCGGGGGGGGGGAGTAGGGAGAATGATGGTGGGAAGTAGGGAGGCTGCTGGGGGAGTGGAGTAGGGAGAATGATGGGGGGAAGTAGGGAGACTGATGGGGGGGGGGGGAAGTAGGGAGAATGATGGGGGGGGGAGTAGGGAGAATGATGGGGGGAAGTAGGGAGACTGATGGGAGGGGGGAAGTAGGGAGACTGATGGGGGGGGGAAGTAGGGAGAATGATGGGGGGAAGTAGGGAGGCTGTTGGGGGGGAGTAGGGAGGCTGCTGGGGCGGAGTAGGGAGGCTGATGGGGGGGGGTAGGGATAATGATTGGGGGGAGTAGGGAGGCTGCTGGGGGGGGGGAAGTAGAGAGAATGATGGGGGGAAGTAGGGAGGCTGCTGGGGGGGAGTAGGGAGGCTGCTGGGGGGGGGGGGGAAGTAGAGAGAATGATGGGGGGAAGTAGGGAGGCTGCTGGGGGGGGGGGAAGTAGAGAGAATGATGGGGGGAAGTAGGGAGGCTGCTGGGGGGGGGTAATGATAATGATGGGGGGGGGAAGTAGGGAGGCTGCTGGGGGGGGGGGGAAGTAGGGAGAATGATGGGGGAATTAGGGAGAATGATGGGGGAAGTAGGGAGACTGATGGGGGAAGTAGGGAGAATGATGGGGGGAAGTAGGGAGAATGATGGGGGGAAGTAGGGAGAATGATGGGGGGGAGTAGGGAGAATGATGGGGGGAAGTAGGGAGGCTGATGGGGGGGGGGAAGTAGAGAGAATGATGGGGGGAAGTAGGGAGAATGATGGGGGGAAGTAGGGAGAATGATGGGGGGGAGTAGGGAGAATGATGGGGGGAAGTAGGGAGGCTGATTGGGGGGGGGGAAGTAGAGAGAATGATGGGGGGAAGTAGGGAGGCTGCTGGGGGGGTGTAGGGAGGCTGCTGGGGGGGGGGGAAGTAGAGAGAATGATGGGGGGAAGTAGGGAGGCTGCTGGGGGGTAGTAGGGAGGCTGCTGGGGGGGGGGGAAGTAGAGAGAATGATGGGGGGAAGTAGGGAGGCTGCTGGGGGGGAGTAGGGAGGCTGCTGGGGGGGGGGGAAGTAGAGAGAATGATGGGGGGAAGTAGGGAGGCTGCTGGGGGGGAGTAGGGAGGCTGATGGGGGGGGGGGGGGTAATGATAATGATGGGGGGGGGAAGTAGGGAGACTGATGGGGGGAAGTAGGGAGGCTGCTGGGGGGGGGGGGAGTAGGGAGAATGATGGGGGAATTAGGGAGAATGATGGGGGAAGTAGGGAGAATGATGGGGGGAAGTAGGGAGAATGATGGGGGGAAGTAGGGAGAATGATGGGGGGGAGTAGGGAGAATGATGGGGGGAAGTAGGGAGAATGATGGGGGGAAGTAGGGAGAATGATGGGGGGGAGTAGGGAGAATGATGGGGGGAAGTAGGGAGGCTGATGGGGGGAAGTAGGGAGGCTGATGGGGGGAAGTAGGGAGGCTGATGGGGGGAAGTAGGGAGAATGATGGGGGGAAGTAGGGAGAATGATGGGGGGAAGTAGGGAGAATGATGGGGGGAAGTAGGGAGAATGATGGGGGGGAGTAGGGAGAATGATGGGGGGAAGTAGGGAGGCTGATGGGGGGAAGTAGGGAGAATGATGGGGGAAGTAGGGAGAATGATGGGGGGGGGGGGTAGAGAGACTGATGGGGTGGGGTAGAGAGACTAATGGGTTGAATTAGGGAGACTCATGGGGGAAGTAGAGAGACTGATGGGAATTATAATTGGCTTTAGGACTTAAGAAGGTCTGCATGGCCTAGATGGGAAATGTCCCATTTCACAATCCACGCACCCAATTTTAATCCCTCCGTGTCCAGTTTGACAGACACTAGATTTGTATCTGTGCGATCACTCCTCCACATATGGAAAGTAATAACCTACTGTACTACACACTTAACCAAGAAACTTATAACAGCCAAATAGGTTGGTGGTTTTATGAAGCGATGTTCTGCAAAGGACATCCTATGTACTTTCAGAGCTTGGACATCTTATTTGAAGGGAGACTAATGGGAATTATAATTGGCTTCCGGGGACGGCGTGGCCTAGTGGTTAAGTGACACGGCTCACAACCAGAAGGTGCTGGGTTCGATCCCCATCACAGCACCGGCCGTTACCCCGGGGAAGCAAACCCTTAGAAAATGCAAGAGGAAGCAGACCCTTACATAAAATGCGTGCTGAAGTCGGATGCACTGGGCCGACAGGCGCAAAATAAAAACCACAGTGCAACGCACACCGCCATGGAAATTAGAGAAATAAGGCGAACGCAAAAAAAAAAACAATAATTGGCTTCAGGGCTTGGACATCTTATTTGAAGGGAGACTGATGGGAATTATAATTGGCTTCAGGGCTTGGACACATTATTTTAACTTTCAGAATGTAATGTAACAGTAAGCCTGGACCTGTCACTTATTTACAATTAGCAATAATAAGTATAGAGGAATAGAACTAGTGATGGATGTTTTAGTGCTGAGATGAGTCAAGACATGAGAGAATTCAAGGTTGTGTATATAAGGGTTGATCTACTAATTCTCATCTCAAACAGGTAGTCCTGCAACAAATATTGGGTGTAACGCGGAGAGACAGGATCAGAAACGATGACATCAGGAGATTGGTAGGAACAACACCAGTATTAGACTACATCAAAAGACAGCAACTAAAATGGTTTGGCCACGTAACAAGACTACCACCACACAGCACCCCCCCAAACAAGCAATGGATTCAAGGCTAAAGAGTGACCACAAAAAAGGTGGCTTACAGGAAAGGCTGAATCGGTGAATGCCACTGTGCATGAGGCACACAGTAGGGCTTGTTCTAGGGATCTCTTCATAACCTGACGCTGAAAGGCAAAACAGGATAATCGAAAAGATGAAGAAGAAGAGTCCTGTAACAGATGTTGCCATGAGGATGAAGTGTTGGAAACTTCAATGTACAAGTCTCAGCTTTTGTGAAATGGGATGTATAGGTTAATTACTTGTTGTCTAACTCTAATGATCAGGTACCCATCATTTACAACTGGGTAGACTGCAATTAATTGTGACTCGGTTATATACAATGGGAGGTCTTCTCTTCTATTTCTTGTGGCTTATAGTTTCTGCAGGATAAAATAGCTGAATCCATACATAACCCACAGGATGGGATAGCTGGCTCCATACACAACCCTTCATAGTTGCCTAGCAGGCTGCAGTTGTGTTCTTTGCTCCCCTCCAAGACTCCTGTAACACATGGATTAAGACGTGTAGAGTGATGAATGTATGGAATGCATTGCCACAGGCAGTAGTAGAGGCAGGGACAATGCATTCAAGAATAGTTTGCATGCGTATAGTTTTTTTAGCAAGGAAATGTAAATGAAACTGGTTATAAACAGACTGCAAAGTCTTCTAAACCAGTATAAAAACGTGAAGTTTAAGTTACCATGACTATGTGAGGTACACTAAAAGTGAACACAGCCATAGTTATAAACCATTATTAACTATGTGAGGTACACTAAAAGTGAACACAGTCATAGTTATAAACCATTATTAACTATGTGAGGTACACTAAAAGTGAACACAGCCATAGTTATAAACCATTATTAACTATGTGAGGTACACTAAAAGTGAACACAGCCATAGTTATAAACCATTATTAACTATGTGAGGTACACTAAAAGTGAACACAGTCATAGTTATAAACCATTATTAACTATGTGAGGTACACTAAAAGTGAACACAGCCATAGTTATAAACCATTATTAACTATGTGAGGTACACTAAAAGTGAACACAGCCATAGTTATAAACCATTATTAACTATGTGAGGTACACTAAAAGTGAACACAGCCATAGTTATAAACCATTATTAACTATGTGAGGTACACTAAAAGTGAACACAGCCATAGTTATAAACCATTATTAACTATGTGAGGTACACTAAAAGTGAACACAGCCATAGTTATAAACCATTATTAACTATGTGAGGTACACTAAAAGTGAACACAGCCATAGTTATAAACCATTATTAACTATGTGAGGTACACTAAAAGTGAACACAGCCATAGTTATAAACCATTATTAACTATGTGAGGTACACTAAAAGTGAACACAGCCATAGTTATAAACCATTAATAACTATGTGAGGTACACTAAAAGTGAACACAGCCATAGTTATACACCATTATTAACTATGTGAGGTACACTAAAAGTGAACACAGCCATAGTTATAAACCATTATTAACTATGTGAGGTACACTAAAATTGAACACAGCCATAGTTATAAACCATTATTAACTATGTGAGGTACACTAAAAGTGAACACAGCCATAGTTATAAACCATTATTAATTGGAATCCAGTTTTGCATGTTCTTTTCTTCTATTTTCAACCATTTTGCTATTTATTCTTCAGCTTTTTCATGTGATAATCTCTTCCATAACTTTGTGTTTCTGATGCTTTATTGTACATAATAAAACTAATTTTATCTTTATATTAAACTCATATCTTTTTAAATATATTTATAATCTGAGCTGAATGAGATAAGTCAATGAATAAAACATCAAAGCTAAATTTCCTTCCTGATGTTTGACAGTAGATTTATCACCTGACAGTTAAAGCATACATGTACATTTTGGGTGCATGTGAATGAGATATATGGGAGCGGGTGGAATATAGAAATAAGGAAAAAAATCATTACAAAAGCTTAGAATATCGCACACAAAGAAGGAATTAAGAGTGATGGTTATGACAGTCACTGAGGCCTAACCTGTTTAATAAACCCTCCTGTGCAGGGATCAAAGACAGGACAGAGGCCAAGCACTCTGAATCTTTCAGCCACAACTGCTGCACTACAGGTGAGTAGCAGCTCCTTGTAGAACCACTGCAGAGTACTGTCAAGTCATGTATTAGTGAGTTAGAAGTTCAAATAGACAGGAATTCAGGACAATTATGTGAAGAAGTAGAAGAAATTGGAAGTTGTGATTAGAGTGATCAAAAGTATCAGACTCTGACAGGTAAATGTAAGGCCTAGTGTATGTTGCTTGCCTGAATGAAACTGTCCCAATTTGCTACCACAAATGTTCTCTCTCATTTTAATTTCCCATACTTCACACGTCTCTCTCACATACACACCCCCTCCCCCAACGTGAGTCATTAATGGTGACTGCATCTTGAATTGAAGGTTCTTGTCCATGTTTAACAAACAACAAATCTGTACAGTTTCCCCCCTATGTTTCTCTACTCGTTCTCCAACTGACACGACGTCTCTTTAAAAATATTCATTTCTCTACATGCGTTGAGTGGTAATTGTGACAGAAAATAAACCTGTGTCTGTTGCTATTCCATAACAGAATCACATTTTGAAACCAAATGAAGCTGTAGATCCTGGCTGATTTTTGTCACATTTCTGATATTAAAATTTGCCTGGTGGACAAAAACATTTGCTCATTACAGCATGAAGTGTAATTATAAATAAATTCAACTTCTTCTTTGGTCAAACGAGTAGCGTTTAGTTCCACTTTTCATTGAATCTAATTTATTCTGAATTACGAAACATCCATCTACTATGTCATGCTGAGCTTCAATGGATCTTTGTTTCACTATTAATCATTCCTCAAAATTGTTCATATCTTGCAAATTCTATTTAAAATTCCTTCCTAGCAATGTTTACCTGATGTATGTATTGTGTCAGCCGAGTAGTTTTGTTAAGATTGTAAGTAAGATTAAATGTAACATATCTGTATCCACTTGAGACACATAAATTCTGAAAAATCATTAAATGTCAGTTTGCAGTTATGTTGTTTCTGCTGAATGCTGGACATTTTTTAGAAGACGTTGATCGATCTCACTCAGATGTAATTGATCGGGACATTCTTTCCTACATTTGAGCATACCAAATTATACTAAGTGGGTGACAATGCATATAGCGTTTAATATATATTTTGTTTAATTATTCATATTTATAATGACTGTATTTTCATCCATACTGTAGTTGGTTTTTGTTTATGATCAGTTTGTGGCTATGGCAACAACTTTGGCAAAGGCAGCACATGTAACCAGATTTGTAATTATTTCATGTAGATCAAGCTATTCCCATATTACACCTTGTTCCTCTGCTGCTTGTAGTATCAAACAACAGATTTTAATAGTGCCACAGTGTCATCAAATAAATGATAAAATTAGCACTCCCTGGTAGATAGACAATTGTATTGCCAGTTTGAAGTTGTAGTGTAACAGCCTTCATAATTGTAACCCAGGCTTGTATATCTTATCACTTTTAATTTTATTTTTGGTTTGGTTTGTTGCACCATTTTCAATTTTTTCTTCGGTGGGAAATTTAAATATCTGATGTATTTTGTATTTGTCACTGTAAGAAAGTCCTTGTATGAAGCTGTATGCTACATCAGCCAACACACACATCTGATTTATTTCATGTTTGTCACTGTAAGAAGGTCCTTGTGTGAAGCTGCATGCTACATCAGCCAACACACACATCTGATTTATTTCATGTTTGTCACTGTAAGAAGGTCCTTGTGTGAAGCTGCATGCTACATCAGCCAACACACACATCTGATTTATTTCATGTTTGTCACTGTAAGAAAGTCCTTGTGTGAAGCTGTATGCTACATCAGCCAACACACACATCTGATTTATTTCATGTTTGTCACTGTAAGAAGGTCCTTGTGTGAAGCTGTATACTACATCAGCCAACACACACATCTGATTTATTTCATGTTTGTCACTGTAAGAAGGTCCTTGTGTGAAGCTACATGCTACATCAGCCATCACACACATATGATTTATTTCATGTTTGTCACTGTAAGAAGGTCCTTGTGTGAAGCTGCATGCTACATCAGCCAACACACACATCTGATTTATTTCATGTTTGCCACTGTAAGAAAGTCCTTGTTTGAAGCTGTATGCTACATCAGCCAACACACACATCTGATTTATTTCATGTTTGTCACTGTAAGAAGGTCCTTGTGTGAAGCTACATGCTACATCAGCCAACACACACATCTGATTTATTTCATGTTTGTCACTGTAAGAAAGTCCTTGTGTGAAGCTGTATGCTACATCAGCCAACACACACATCTGATTTATTTCATGTTTGTCACTGTAAGAAGGTCCTTGTGTGAAGCTGTATGCTACATCAGCCAACACACACATCTGATTTATTTCATGTTTGTCACTGTAAGAAAGTCCTTGTGTGAAGCTGCATACCACATAAGCCAACACACACATCTGATTTATTTCATGTTTGTCACTATAAGAAAGTCCTTGTGTGAAGCTGCATACCACATCAGCCAACACACACATCTGATTTATTTCATGTTTGTCACTGTAAGAAGGTCCTTGTGTTACTTTTGTCTGAAGTTACACATTTCTTCACACAGTCAACTGACACATAGGATGAAAGCAATACACTCTTATCATGTAATCTTTCTATTTGTTGATGTGATTTTTCCTCTTAAGTATCCTAATAATGAATAAAAGACGACACCTTATAAAACCATACATCATTTACAGAAAACCCTGAAAGAAAAGGAAGAACATATAGAGCAGTTGCTGCGAGAGAGGGACTTGGAGAGGTCAGAGGTTGCTAGAGCTGCAGCCCATGTAGATGAGGTATGTGAAGGTTTTTTAAAACACTCTTGAGATATAAACTCAAGTATTTATTCACTGTGATTTTAAATCTCACCCGTGTATTGCAGGGACCTGAAAAAGTAGCAAAGAATAGTAATACTGTAACCTACCAGGTAAGAGGTGACTGAGCAGGGTTGGCCGTGGAATCAGCTATGAAATTCCATATAAACTATAAGCCACTGATACATCATATGGCGGAAGAATAGCCACAAGTCAAATCAAAAACCTAAATAATAAAGTGAAATAAGTAGCCTCCTGTTTATATATTTTGAATGATCCATAGAAGAAGATACAATTCAATATTAAAGTCAGACAGGGTGATACAATCTTACCAAAGATCTACACAGCAGACCTTGAGGAGGTCTTTCAAACACTGGCCTGGGAAATTAAAAGCATAAACATTAATGGAGAAATGTTTTCTCAGCAGAGCAAACGTTGCAGTTGGCCTACAAATCAATAGAAAGAAAACCAATTCAATCCAATTTTCAATCTGTACGGACCACCAAATAGAGACCTATCGCTCTCGAGTATGGAGGTCAGAGACTCCAACTGCATAGTAGTTGGAGATTTCAACAGCCACTCGGAGAGATGGGGATACTCTGACACAGACAGCAGAGGTGACGAAGTGGAAGATTGGGAGATAGATACAAATCTCTCCCTAATCAATAGGCCGGAGGATAGCCCTAGCTTCTATTCAAGAACATGGCATACCACCTCGACTCCAGATTTGGCCTTCTCCACACAGGACATACACCATAAAGTAGACCGCCAGGTGCTAAACCAACTGGCAGGTAGCGACCACAGGCCGATCAGGCTAGACATCGATATGGAAGTAGGCCCACAGGAAACAAAACCGCTCCCACATGTGAAATTACAAACGAGCCGACTGGGACAGATTTGCAATCCTGACAGATGGGCTGTGTGAAACCATCAACACACGAAACAACAAAATGAAGCCCATGGTGGAAAGCCTAAGCAAGGCAATAATGCAAGCCGCCACTGAAACCATCCCAAGAGGAGCTAGGAAAAACTATAAGCCCTACTGGAACGATGAGTTGCAGAAAGCGGAAGATGCAGTAACAAATGCTAGGAACATGGCAGAGCGAGAACAATCTATGGAGGCAAACATCTCCCTCAAAGCCGCCATGGCGAAATACAAATACACTCTCAAGCAAACAGCAAGAGAAAGCTGGAAAAACAAAACGGAAAGCCTAAACCTGGACAAAGACGGGAACAAGCTATGGAAGCTAGTCAGAGCCATAAACGACGAAACCCCGTCAAACAAACAAATTACCATCAAGCAGGGCGAAAACTTGCTCACAGGTAAGAAAGCCGCAAACGCTTTTGTCGATCACTATGCCAGAGCAAACCACATCGAGGTCCCTGCAGATAAGCATACAGACATTAGCGAAGAGCTAAAGGGGCACGACAACATCAATACGGCACCTGAAGAGCACATGATGGCCAAATTAACAATGAGCGAAATGGAAGAGGCTATGAGAACATTAAAGAAAAGGAAATCTCCCGGAAAAGACGGGATAACAAACGAAATGCTGTTGGGGCTCGGCCAAACAGCGAAGAGGAAACTGCTATCGGTCCTGAACCAAAGCTGGAAAAGGGGAATTGTACCCCAGGCATGGAAAGACGCAGTACTGGTACCAGTACCAAAAACAGGAAAGGACAAAACAGATCCAAATGGATACAGGCCCATCAGCCTACTGAGCTGTGTCGGCAAGCTGATGGAACGTATGATAAACACCAGACTGATGTGGCATCTGGAAGAAAAACGAATACTAATTCCACAGCAAACCGTCTTTAGACAGCACAGATCCACTGAGGATCAGGTCATCCTCATAGCCCAGGAAATAGAAGATGCCTACCAGGCACAGAAACACACAGTAGCTGTTTGGGTGGATCTGGAAAAGGCATTTGACAAAGTCTGGAAAGACGGACTTAGAGTCAAGCTAAGAAGAAGTGATGTTTGTGGGAAAATGTACAAGTGGATCAACCACTACCTCAAACAACGAAACGGCCAGAGTTCAAGTACAAGGGCAGATGAGCAAAAAGGTGACACTCGAGCAGGGAGTACCCCAAGGGGGAGTACTGTCACCCACACTCTTCCTGGTATATATAAACGACATTACAGAGAATATACCAAGGAGAGTCCATAGCTCAATGTTTGCAGACGATCTGGCTATGTGAACCTCTGAAAAGAATCTCACCATAGCAAGAAATGGGATGCAGCAGGCCCTAACATCGCTGGAAGAGTGGGCGAACTCATGGCTGGTCAAAATAAACGAGGAGAAAACCACATGCACAATATTCTCGCTTTCAATAAAACCCCAAAATACCAAATTAAGTTTAAATGGCAAATTTCTGCAGCCAAACGACAACCCAACCTATCTGGGAGTCACATTTGATCGGCGCATGACATGGAAAAGTCAGATCGAGAGAAACCGAATGAGAGCCAGAGAAAGAATGGCAATCATGAGGAAACTTGCTGGCACAAGCTGGGGAGCAGACGAAGGCATACTAAAGAAACTGTACACTGGAAGAGTGAGACCAGTTCTTGAGTATGGCATTGCGGCATGGACAACAGCAGCAAAGGCGAACTTCGATTAAGTTAGCAAACTTCAAAACCAAGCCATGAGAGTTATAACAGGAGGCATGAAGTCAACGCCAATTGTAGAACTTGAAAAGATTACAAAACTGCAATCCATGACCGATAGAAGAGACTGCAGAGCCCAGCTGCAGTCAGAGAAACTCCGAAGACTGACTGACCATCCAATGCACCAGAGACTAAACAATATGGGAAACTAAAGCGGAGAAACTTTGCAGAAATAGCCAAAGCAAAGATGCACGAAGATCCCATAAACGCACTAACAACACCAAAGCCCATCACTACTGTACGAAAACCTACCTGGAGGCAGGATATATTTCCAGAGGTGGTAGAAAATATACCAGGTATTGGAAACAAAAACTGCCAGACTGAAAAAGAAAGGAGAGATACTACCCTAAGCTTCATATCGAAAAGCTACCCAAGCATGGACTGGACCCATGCATACACCGACGGTTCTGTAACAAACACTACACAGAACGGAGGGGCAGGAGCATTCCTGAACCTACCAAATGGCAGACAAATAACACTGTCATTCGCTACTGGTAAGTACACAAGCAATTTCAGAGCAGAGGCACTGAGGGCGGCAGTGGAAGAAATGGTGACACAAAATGAAAATGAAAGCCATATAGTCCTGCTTACAGATGCTCTCGCCGTAGTCACAGCGCTAAAAAGCCAGAAAAACACTGAGCTTAATGACTTAAGAGCAGCACTCTGCAAACTGTGCCAGCAGTCCGCACCAAAAAGGGTAGTGGTACAGTGGGTCCCATCACACTGCAACATCCAAGGCAACGAGGAGGCAGACAGACTGGCAAAAGAAGGTGCAAGACTACCACAAACAGATACTAGTATGACGTACGAAGAGTCAAAACGGCTTATTAAAGCCAGATACATGGCCAAATGGGAAACCGAACATAATGGTTAGACCAAAAACGATGCCTATTACCAGTTGAACCGAAGAGAGCAGGTCGTTGTCTTCAGACTTCGCACTGGCCACAATAGACTGAGGTACCACCTATTCAACAAATTGAAGATAGGTGGTACCGACGAATGCCCGTGCGGTACTGGTAAAATGACCGCTGAACATCTGCTGCAGAACTGCCCAACATACGAGGATCAGAGAGAGCAGATGTGGCCATCACCAGTGGAACTGCAAGACAAGCTCTATGGCAGTGGCGACAGCCTCAGGATGACCGCCGTTTTTTTCGAAAAAATAATGGTTACTGTCTGACTGCGTACGAAGAAGAAGAAGAACTCCCATTCAATAAATTGTGAGATCTTACGAAGGCTAGCAGCAGGCTGGCACAGGTTCAAATGTATTAAACCCATACTGCAACAGATGCAAAACGACAGCACAAGAGCTCACACCTTCAACAGCATGGTTACTCCAGCCATGGTATATGGTTGCAAGGTGTAGAACCTACAGAAAGCTGATGTAGATAGACTCTGTGTTGCCCAACGAGCGAAGAACATCGAAGATCTCCATTTGAAACCAAATTTGCAAATAAGACGTTGAACTTCCTTCACTGACATCATAGATGTCACTCTGTTACGAAATGCAGATCGGCTGGCCATGTAGTGCGCATTCTGGATAACAGGTGGACATGTAGAGGGACATCCTGGTGGCCTTACAGCCTCAGACACTCTCGTGGGCATCTTGAGGTTGAGATGGATATATGGCCTGAAGGAGGTCCTTGGTCTAGCATGGTACACCAAGACAAAAGAATGAAATGAGTTTCTTCATATGGCATCAGACACATGCCTGATTGAATACCAGAATTTAGAGATTTAAAGATAGAGAGGATTTGTATATGGCTTGACTTCGTTCATTCTCAATTTCCTACTACCAAACCCTGACAAAGGCTTAAGTAGCAGAATGTAGTGAGAATGGAATACATAGTGTCATAGTTTACAGCTTGACTGCGATATTTGCACCTTTTGGTCCAACACATTCGATTTCCAGCAAGCATTTTTTTAGTACTGGCTAACATTCCCTATTCAATCCCTTCTTCTTAGCGCCAGTCTGCTCTGTTGCAGTTTGTTATCCAGGATCACCGTGTGGAGGTGTAGAAGGGTCTTGGCAGCTATGGTTCGCTTGCAGTCAGCTACGGGTCGCTCACCGCTGCAGCTCATGTGCTGCTAGGCATCTTGATCCCGTGTTTGTATATGACAACTAGTTTATATTAGGATAATCTATTTTAACACTTTTCTTGTTTGTTCATATCACTTTTGTGACCTAAATACACATTTAATTCATATAGAAAATACTCTGCAGTTAGTTGTGCATTTTTGAAATAATTATTCTTATTTTTTGACATGTTCTTCAAGGCTGAAGGACAACTAAATTCAATGCGGACAGAACAGGACAGATTACAACTGGAAGCAGAAGAACAGATAAGCAAATACAGAGCAATAGTTTCTGATCTAGAAAGTGAAAAGCAAGAGCTGATGGCTTTCCTTGAGGAAGAGAAAAGGTGAGTTATTCAATCATGCATATTACTTTATTGATAGCTTTATTTTTCAGTAGTTTTCTGCAAGTTATTTCAGCAAGGATCTTGTATTGCATACAGGATTTATTGTATTTATACACAATGCTATGGTCTTTGAGAATGTGTTTTATGGGTCATGAAAATGTGTTTACTGGGTGATCAAAGAAGTACATTTTTGTTAGAAATGTATGTCACGATTGGGACAAATTTGTCCGTGGCATGGGATTATTCCCAGAAAAATACAGCCATGACAAAGACTACTTCTTTAACAAATATATCCATAGCAGAGACTACTGTGTTGACAAACTCATCCTTGACAGAGACTACTTACTTGGCAAATACATCAAGAGTATAAGGGGACGGCGTGTGCTAGTGGTTAAGTGACACGGCAGACAACCATAAGGTGCTGGGTTCAATCCCCATCACAGCACTGGCCGTTACCCCGGAGAAGCAAACCCTTAGAAAATGCAGGAGGAAGTAGACCCTTACATAAAATGCATGTTGAAGTCGAATGCACTGGGCCGACAGGCGCAAAATAAAAACCATAGTGCAACGCACACTGCCTTGAGGAATAGAGAAATAAGGCGAACACAAAAGACGAGGCTGGATAGCCCGAGAGAAGGGCATGTGCGACAATAAAAAACAGAGTTTGTAAATTTTCAAGTGATTGAAGTTGATGGGGTCCATGATTGCCAATGGCAACCGGTAGGGCACCTGATGATATATATATATATATATATATGCACCGAAAGGATATGGGACACCTGATGATATATATATGCACCGAAAGGATATGGGACACCTGATGATATATATATGCACCGAAAGGATATGGGACACCTGATGATATATATATGCACCGAAAGGATATGGGACACCTGATGATATATATATATGCACTGAAAGGATATGGGACACCTGATGATATATATATGCACCAAAAGGATATGGGACACCTGATGATATATATATATGCACCGAAAGGATATGGGACACCTGATGATATATATATATATGCACCGAAAGGATATGGGACACCTGATGATATATATATATGTATATATATATGCACCGAAAGGATATGGGACACCTGATGATATATATATATGCACCGAAAGGATATGGGACACCTTATGATATATATATATGCACCGAAAGGATATGGGACAATTAATGAGGAGAAAAGATTGTGACCACTGCACATCCATGCATGTCGTAATAGGTGACTAAAGAGATTTCTCCAAAGGTCTAGCAACCTCATTTATGTAAAACAAAGTGCTACATAAACCACAACTGCAAAAGTTCACAAAATGTTTTGACCCAAGCTGCCTTAAAGGAGAACAACTGTAGTGGTGGTCTTATACTTTGGCTGCGGGAAGGAAGACTAATGTTTGGTGAGGCAAAACTTACTGATTGGATATGTTAGTCAGGGTTAGGCAAAACATACTGAAGACCCTCACCTCGTCTTCCTCGTAGCCCTTCCTGGAAATGAGCTGTTTTAATGGCAGCCTGGCTAATAATGTGAGGAATCGACATAATCCCCGTAGTAGTGAACAAAATGCTGATGAAGCCAAGCATAGCATAACCGCCTGGAGGAATCCGGTCCACCGCCTGGGGGACCCCGGTCCACATTCATGATGTGAGGAAAGCTATGACAACCCACCATTTAACGTCCTTTTTAGGGCATACAAAAGAGTAATTTAACTCATTGTAGGTGCTCAACAACAACACACTCGGGCTGCAGTGAAAAAGAGACAAGAATATCGATAGATATCTAAACACAAACACACAGAAATAAACAAGTAATGTACTTGTATGGATATACAACTTGGGATAGTTAAAGTTGCTAATGCTTACTAACTGGTTGTACCATTTGATTGTGGGAAAACATATAGCTGTAACAGTAACATTGTTAGTGTTTTTATTTAAATTTTAATATTTGTTGTTAGTAAAGACTCACATATCTGTCTTTTTTATACAACAGAAAGGTGGAGGACTTACAGTTCCAGTTGGAAGAAGAAACTCTGAAAGATGACGATGATGTAAGTTGTTGAAGTGTTGTTAGTAATAGTTGCTCATCGGAAGATGACCACAGCATTAGACTTGTGCTGCAAGATGTGTTCTCATATGGCTGTAAAGACTAATCCTGGCACAGCAGACTTTGCTGCACACAGGGCACTCATGTGAGGAGTCGGCTGTGGAATCGTCTAGCATCCTGCTCTGTCAGGTGGCATACTTACTCTGAGCCTCGGCGATGATTTTCACTCTGTGACTTAAGCACCTTTGGTGATGCTAGCAGAAGGTGGTTGACTTATGGATTTTTGACTGCATTCACCCAGAGCATTCTGGCTTTAGGAAACTCGCACCTAACCCCTTCTCCTGTAAGTGGTAATAAACACAGCACAAGGTGGTCAAGTGTTGGCTTGTGTTGTCAGAGGTCATGTTTTGCTACATTCCTTGAGAGCTGTGAGAAGGTCAGGAGCTGGGTTGCTGGTATCAGAGGTTGCCACATACCTTGAGAAGGTCAGGAGCTGGGTTGCTGGTATCAGAGGTCACATACCTTGGGAGTTGTGAGAAGGTCAGGAGCTGGGTTGCTGGTATCAGAGGTCACATACCTTGGGAGTTGTGAGAAGGTCAGGAGCTGGGTTGCAGGTATCAGAGGTTGCCACATACCTTGAGAGCTGTGAGAAGGTCAGGAGCTGGGTTGCTGGTATCAGAGGTTGCCACATACCTTGAGAGCTGTGAGAAGGTCAGGAGCTGGGTTGCTGGTATCAGAGGTCACATACCTTGGGAGTTGTGAGAAGGTCAGGAGCTGGGTTGCAGGTATCAGAGGTTGCCACATACCTTGAGAGCTGTGAGAAGGTCAGGAGCTGGGTTGCTGGTATCAGAGGTTGCCACATACCTTGAGAGCTGTGAGAAGGTCAGGAGCTGGGTTGCTGGTATCAGAGGTCACATACCTTGGGAGTTGTGAGAAGGTCAGGAGCTGGGTTGCAGGTATCAGAGGTTGCCACATACCTTGAGAGCTGTGAGAAGGTCAGGAGCTGGGTTGCTGGTATCAGAGGTTGCCACATACCTTGAGAGCTGTGAGAAGGTCAGGAGCTGGGTTGCTGGTATCAGAGGTTGCCACATACCTTGAGAGCTGTGAGAAGGTCAGGAGCTGGGTTGCTGGTATCAGAGGTTGCCACATACCTTGAGAGCTGTGAGAAGGTCAGGAGCTGGGTTGCTGGTATCAGAGGTTGCAACATACCTTGAGAGTTGTGAGAAGGTCAGGAGCTGGGTTGCAGGTATCAGAGGTTGCCACATACCTTGAGAGCTGTGAGAAGGTCAGGAGCTGGGTTGCTGGTATCAGAGGTTGCCACATACCTTGAGAAGGTCAGGCGCTGGGTTGTTGTTGTCAGAGGTTGCCACATACCTTGAGAAGATCAGGAGTTAGGTTGTTGTTATCAGAGGTTGTCATGTGTTGCCACATACCTTGAGAGCTGTGAGTTAGAATTGAACGTTTAAACTCAGTTCCACCCATGACTATGACAGCATACGAGAACAAATATGAAACCAGTGTTGATATCTGTTGCAAAAAAAATTATTATATGATGAGATATCGTGTAAGCTTTTAATGTCTATAATATTAATTTTTAAATGTAAAATTGGTTGTGTTTTGTCAAATATTGTTTGGTTCTTTCAAACCTCAAAGGCTACTTGCCCTTAAGCAGACTTGGGGCCTGGCTGAATGGTAGTGTACGCAGTATTATATTTTGTATAGCCATCTACCTTTCTTCTTTTGTTCAGTCACCTAGAACTTTGTTGAGTCATCACATCTCTCTCTATCATGAATTGTCTGCTCCCATTGATATATGTCTACTGACTTGGCTCTTTCAAGGTTTTTTTTTCAAATGAATTTTTTAACTTTAGCCACCTGCCATTAAAAATTAACGCAAATTTCAGAAAGCCCTAGGAGATGATAAATTCATGGAGAAGATTGATATTCTGTGTGACTTGTGAACTCCTTCATTACTTTTCTCCATTCCTTCATCTCTCCATAGGAGCATGGGTCACCACAATATATTTGAACTCTTTGCAAGAGGCTCGTACTGCACTGATTTGTTCTTGTGATGGCAGTTTCTAAGGCACTTTAGTTTACATTATGATATTGCCAGTCCCATGCACAACCCTTCTTAGTAGCATTTTGTGACATGCAGATAGATTGGAGTGGTCTAATTATTTCCTCTCCATTAAAAAGTCACAGGACCTGATGAATTCTTGGAATGCATTGCCACAGGAAATAGTGAAGGCAGGATCAATTAGTGCAGTCAAGATTAGATTGGATGGACATAGTTTTCAGATCAAGAAACTGGTTGTATACAGACTGCAAAGTCTTCTAAACCAATATAAAGACATAAGTCAAGTTATTATCCAAGACATGTGGAGAAACATGTTTAGCTAGAGATGAACAAATGTCAAAGATAACCAGAGGATGTTGATTGTTTCATTGACTAACACTAGATTGTTCATAGCAATGTATCACTTGTGATCTCAGGACTCATTGTGCATGTGTTCATTCAGCATGTCTTGTACTTGTGAACTCAGGGGAAAATAAACGCAGCCAGTGAGCTACAGTTGAAAGAACTAGAACGGCAAGTGAAGAAAGAGAAAGAGCGAGCTGACAGACTGGAGAAGGATTTGCTTGAAATGAAGGTTAGTGAATGAATTGAGCTTGTTATGTATCTTTTTCTTCTTCTGTGTTCGTTCTCAATCTCCCGCTACCAAGCCCTGAACAGGGCTTTGCAAGTAGCAGGATGTAGTCCAGAGAACGGAATGCACTATGTTGCTAGTTTACAGCTTGGCTGTGATGTTTGCACCTTTCGGTCCGACACATCTGTCTTCAGCAGGCTTGTTATGTATGTTCCTGAAGTCACTGCCCCTTGTCTTTATACATGTATGTGGCCATCTATATTTATGTTAGTTCACATCAATATTTTTGTAAGTTGATCAGCTTTTAAGTTCACACATCAAACTGGAAATTGACACTGGAAATGGGTTGTTTTCATGGCAGCCTGGTTAATGAGGTGATGGATTGACGTGATCCCTATAGTAGTGAGTGACACGTAGATGAAGCCAAGCATAGTACAACCGCCTGGAGGACCCAGGTCCACCTTCATCAGCACGCTCGGGATGTGAGGAAATCCACTGCAGCCCGCCACATAACTTCCTTTTCAGGGCGCACCAGATAGTAACCTACTCACTGTGGGCATTCGCAAACAACAACTTTTATTCTCATAACTTACTATTTCTTCCTCTCCCCATCACCTACTTCTCCATCGTTACTTTTATTTTCATTATTTCTCCCCTCAGTCTTTATGGCTCATCAAGTTATTTTTTTTTTTTTTTTGTGGTTGCATTATGATGCATTTTTCCAATCCTTTTTTAATTTGTTGCCTTTATGCTGCTTATTTTTTAAATATGTGCTTTTGGATAGCACACTCTCCTTTCAGCGGTGGCCATTGACAACATGTGGTTATATTAGGCCATGTTTGCCTTTTCTGTTGATTGTAATCCTGTTCCTGTACATTATGTTTCTTGGTTTGTGTGGTCTTGTAGTTTTGTTTTGCTGCTTGTGTCTTTACTCTTGATCAGCTCTGATGGCTTTAAACTGTTGTAGCTCTCAATATGGAACTGAAACATGGAGTCTAGCAAAAAAAAAAGGGGGGAGAAAAGCTTGGATGCCTTTGAAATTGAGTGCTACTGTAGAATGGAAAGAGTGAGTTGGAGAGAAAGAAGATCCAATGATAATATCTTCACTGAGATAGGCACACAAGGATAAATACTGAAAATGATACATAAACAAGATCGAGTTGGCTGGGACACAATGTGAGACATGAACGTCTTCTACAGAAGATAGCAGAGAGCAAGATTCAGGGGAAAAAAGGATGCAGAGACATTTCAGTGCCAACCTACGCTGAAATTGAGAGAGCTGCAGGGGATATGGTCAAATGGCAAGACATACTTCGGACAACCTTACAACCATCTTCAGGGCTGTTCAACCAGATGATGATAAGCTCTCATAAGGGCTTGATGCAAATGCAGGTCTTGATTCTCTGTTTTGTGAAGGATTGCTCAGTGACTTCTGAGACACTTGTAAAGGAATTTTCTTGTCTACTTTTTGATGATTCATGTGACCTTTGTATTGCTAGATGTTGACATTCTTGGCACGAGATCATGCATTCAGATTTTCTTGTTCTGATTATAACCAGCAAAATCTGGAAGACCAAGTGAAAACAACAAGTGAAGCTAAAAGTGCTCAGACATCTTATCTAGACCAGATTGAGGAGCTGACATACAAACTGACGCAAGCTGAGTCCAAGATGAAAACCTTTGAGTCCACACATCTGGAAGAGGGAGCCAAGGTAGGTTGGAGCTCAGTTTTCGTTAGCAGGGAATCTTCTGGAGCCTTTGAGGTTCATTGATTGTTGTAATCACAATATGTTGACAAGTTTTGCCTTTAAGGAGATATTTAATTAATGTGCAAGATTTGCACATGAGTATTTTCTTTAACCTTTACCATGCGTCACACAAAAATTACGTAATTTCCCCTATAGCCACACTATCATTCAGTCCATCACATTACGTCATTGTTGTTGACGGTTTTTTTCTAAGTATGTATCTTCTTCTTCTGTGTTAGTTCTCAATCTCTCGCTACCAAGCCCTGAACAGTGCTTTGCAAGTAGAAGAATGTAGTCTGGAGAACGAAATGCCTTATGTCGCTAGTATACAGCTTGACTACGATATTTGCACCTTTCGGTCCGGCACATCCGTCTTCAGCAGAGTTATATACGAAGCGTGTTCAAATGAAATCAGACCAAACTGCAACAAGTGAACATACGTACGATGCACATGATATCACTTCTGATGTAAACAGCACATGCCAACCGTCATGTTTGCAAAATTTCATTATCCTCCGACTAATAGTTTCCATGTCAGGCCATTGAAAACATGGCGGGTGTGTTACGGAATCCGTCCATAGTTGATCAACGAGCGGTGATTCGGTTTCTAACAGCTGAAGGATGTTGATCAGTTGGCATTCATCACAGAATGCAGGCTGTGTATGGTGACAAAAGGGGGTCGAAGACAACAGTGAAGAACTGAATAACAATGTTTGAAAAAAGACGTGAGAACAAAAGATCTTCCAAGATCAGATCAGATGCTTATTGTTGCGTTAACTCGCGTCCTTTTTTAAACATCATTGTCCAGTTCTTTACTGTTGTCTTGACATACTTTTGTCACCATACACTGCCTGCATTCTGTCATGAATGTCAAGTGGTCGACATCCTTCAGCTGTTAGAAACCGAATCACCGCTCGTTGATCAACTATGGACGGATTCCGTAACACACCCGCCATGTTTTCAACGGTCTGCTGAGGAAACTATGAGTCGGAGGATAATGAAATTTTGCAAACTTGACAGTTGGTATGTGCTATTTACAACAGAAGTGACGTACATGCGCATCGTACATATGTTCACTTGTTGCAGTTTGGTCCGGTTTCATTTGATCACGCCTCATATGATTTTTTTTGTGAGTAAAAACATATATTAATAAAGAACTTGTTGGTATTATTGTTATTTAATGTGTGTGTGTTAAGTTTCTGAGATACAAGAAGATAAAGTTGAAAATGTCCACAAATATATCACAAACACTTAAGACTCACTAATTGTGGTCAACCAGGGTTCCAGAAATATTATTTTTTTTGTCACAGAGCATTGCTACTGTTCTTCTATAAGACATATCTGTTAGTTTCCACTTCAATCATATTTATTTCTTCTAAATAAACAAACTAAACGGATCTACCTCAGAAAAATATGTTACGGCACCTTAATAACTTCATCACCATTAATAATGGAATACCTTCAAATCAGATTTAAAAGGAGAAGAAATCGTTTCAAAATTCTCTATCAAATCAACAACAAGAAACAAGCGGACGGAAGTTGGCTAGTTTTCAATATTCAAATACCCGTATGTTCAGCCATTTCTATGGCATTAACCCAGAAGTTTATACATGATAAATGGATGGCCATGGAGCTGGCAGCGTACAGCTACAGTGGAAACTAACATAAAATTGTTCCATTGCGATTTTCCAGCGACGGGCATGCGGTAAAGGTTAAATAGATGATCAGTGCAAGCTTAGTACCACCAGCATGTGTCTCCTACTGTTGTTGAAATGTCTGCCTTAAGTGTTGTTTGATATCTGCTATCTAGACGAGCCAAGTCAGCATAGAGCTAGCAGAGAAACAGAGTCGAGTTAAAGAGCTTGAGGAGCAGCTAACAGTCCAGCAGCGGGAAATGTCTGCCATGTCCCAGCAGCTAAATGATGTGGTGAGTCCACAAGTAATTTTGGAGATAATCATTCTACATCATTGACAAATCTATTTGTGATTGATGAATAGTTTTTAGCTAATTCAGTTCCCCCCTTCCCAGTTGTGTAGCATTCTAGAATATAGTGATCTGTGTATGCTTCTGAACATTCTGCTCATGAGAATATCACGTGCTTGTTTCAACTATTCATTATCGCATAATGTGCTTGTTTAGCATCTATTTGGGATTTTACTTATAAAACCTATATTCTGTGTGTATCCATTGATATTTCCCAGCAATATATGATGTTCATTCAGTGTTTATTTGTTTGTTCTTCTGTGTGCTTCTTTTCAAGTGTGGCTTTGATGTTTACTGCAATGTACATAGCTTCTTCTTCCTCCCATCTCCAGGAAAATGAGTTATTCTCTCTTGTATTCCTGTATCATATATGAGGTATTGCTACTAGGGCCTCCTTTCAAACCAGGGAGGAGGCCACTCCAAACTCGTCAGGCTTTTGACAAGTGTCAATGACTGGGTCATACAACCTCATGAGTTGGACAGTCTTCTACCCTGGAGGAGTTAATACATAGTTGATATATATTTTGGACCAAACATTTCGACCATAATTATCTCTAGCTCGGAATCTATTTGCTGTGTCTATTCTTACTATCGTCTCTTGTCTTCAGGTCATGTTCCTTGACTTTCTCAGCAGTAATGTTGTTTAATGCCCACAATTGTGCGCCCTAAAAAGAATGTTACATGGTGGGTTGTGGTAGCTTTCCTTACGTCATGAGCGTGCTGATGAAGATAGACTGGGGTCCTCCAGGCGTTTGTGGTATGCTTGACTTCATCTGTGTGTTGCTCACTACTACTGGGATCACATCAATCCCACACCATGTTAGCCAGGCTGCCATGAAAACAGCCCATTTCCAGGGAGGGCTACGAGGAAGCCAAGGTGAGGGTTTTGGCCAGTATGTTTTGCCTGACCAGACATTAGTCTTCCTTCCCTTCAGCAATAATATTTGTATTCAAACTTTGTGTTAGCTAATCAACACTATCATCATGTGTTAGATGGACAGATGCCTTGATAAACATAACATGTGGCATAGAACATGACAGCAACCAATGGAGATTGGAAAATGAATGTCGAGCTGGATAGAACACACCCTCAGAAAGAAACCTAACAAAATAACCAGACATGTACTGGATTTGAACCCACATGTACTGGATTTGAACCCACATGGAAAAGACAATTGGGGAGTTCAAAGACACATGGCCAAGAATGGTTGGTGAGGAGACCAGGTTTGATGTAGTATGAAGGTGGAGATAAAGAGGAAGGCTCAACACAGACATTGGCAGTGGGCATCTGTTGCAGTCTTCTGCATTAATCAACCAAATTGTATCCATTTGGCTGTGTTAGCATCTGAAGAGTAAATTGGTAGAGTGCTTTCTTCAATCACTGTTATCGACATGTTCTCATTGACCCAGCTATAAATGGCTACCTGCTTTACTGTTAAAGATGAAAAGACAACGAAGAAGGGAACTGGCTACCCAACTCATAAAAATCCTGAAGCCTAGTGCAATGAAGCATCTAACACTGACAGCAGTATCTGCTATGGTACTACCTGTTGGAATGTCCCTGACCACCTGCTGCATCTTTAGTTCAATGTGTTACTGTAATGCAATTCCATCAACTGTACGGGGCTGCTGTTTTTGGGTGGAGTTTGTGTGCTACAAGTTGTCTTATTTCTTGACCCCAAAACTTTACACTACTTACAAAATTAAATCCTTGAGCATTTGTTCAATTGTAATTGGTTCTTTGAATCTTCTAAGCATAAAAAGCTCAATGTCTTGAAACATCCAGGTTATATGTTTCTTGTCCAGGCACCATGTGATTCGTGTAGAAGATCATGTCTCTGCACAACTTACTGTCTCTGGTGCAGTTTGTTCTGACTTGACTTGGTCACTCCACTTCTACCCTGGGGTGTGGAGGTTTTATTTTCTTGGTCTTGGCTGATAGTTTCTACAGGATGGGTATATCCAGTCCATTGGTAGTTTCTACAGGATAAGTGTATCCAGTCCCATGATAGTTTCTACAGGATAAGTGTATCCAGTCCCATGATAGTTTCTACAGGATAAGTGTATCCAGTCCCATGATAGTTTCTACAGGATGGGTGTATCCAGTCCCATGATAGTTTCTACAGGATAAGTGTATCCAGTCCCATGATAGTTTCTACAAGATAAGTTTATCCTAGTTTCTACAAGATAAGTTTATCCAGTACCATGATAGTTTCTACAGGATAAGTGTATCCAGTCCCATGATAGTTTTTACAAGATAAGTTTATCCAGTCCCATTATAGTTTCTACAGGATAAGTGTATCCATTCTGATGATAGTTTCTACAGGATGGATGTATCCGACCCTCCTTATCCTAACTGATCACTCCACTTCTACCCTGGGGAGTAGAGGTATTTTGTTTATTGTTTTTATGGCTGATAGTTTCTACAGAATGGGATCTCTGTCCACATACCTAACACTCTTAGCTACCTCTTATGATATGATTGGCAGGTACAGTTTTACTATTCTTTCCTCCCAGCTACACATAAACCATCAAATATTGTCTTTCTATATTGCTCTCTGTTTGTTGTTCTGTAAAATTTCAGAGGTCAGAGTTCAAAACTCATTTGGAGAATGTGTGGTGCACACATTAGCAGAAGCAGACATTGATCATATTAACACATATAGATATACTTTGATAACGGACATTCCCTCTAATATATGGATGGTTGCATGAATTATTCTTAGAGAATGTGCATACGAGTGCTGACATAAATACTAACTGTATTTCAAGCTACATCTTATGAATAAACATATACAAAAGTGCAGTCAAGTTTAATATCAACAATTTCTGAAATACAAGCAAGGATCAAAATACAGTTTTACATGACAGCAGTGCTAGTATGGCCCAGAGTGGGTCTTCTTACTGGAGAGAAAAGAATAGAGCCTCTACACTGTACCTCCATGCATGTGATAAAGTGAGTGTACGTGTGCTAGCGACCACGTAGTATAAAACAAATTGCTACAGCAATCATCACCACAAAAAGCATGCACATTGTTTTGGCAGTCTTCCTAGAGGAGTCCAACTGTAGTGGTGGCCTTATACTCCTGCTGGAGTGAGACATTGACAAGAAGAAGGAAATACTAATATGTACCAACATTTCTACCAAAATAGGCCTTTATCAGTGACAGGACAAAGGAAAACATTACAATTGAATACAGTGGACTGTTGAACTATCTATATCTATCTATCTTCAGTCCACTTGTGCCGTTAGACGTTGTGGGGTTGTGTGACCTCCTTTGTTTCAAATTTTTCGGCAGACAAAAAGTCCGCTGGTGACTTGCCAGATCAATCTCAGTATCTGTTACCAACCGTTAGGTTGGTAGCCCCTGGTATATACGATTGCCTATTTTTTTTAACTGGTGGCAGTGGAAGCTTAAATTAGAGCAAGGTAGATCTGCATTCGGTCAGGAGCCATCTATGACGCTCCGCTAACCACATAACCAAGACCTGATGTTATAGCCACACAGTCCCCTTTTTGTGACATATTCTCTGTAGGACGAGAGTCCCTAGGATAATTTGAGTAGATTTTTAACTTGAATTTTGCCCGAGCAGCGGCTGATAAGCCTACTCTTTTCAATTTTCAACTGCTAAGGGATTTTCAACGTGCGTGTCACTGCACACAGGTATCTGATCTCACTACTCAAGAGATCAGAGGAAATTTTTACTGGATGATCCACAGGAAAAAATGTCAGTCTCCACCGTGGTTTGAACCCGAGGTGAACACCTTACCCCGAGACCACTGGGTCCCCCAGAACTGTTAAGCAACCATCAGTATTAAAGGTAAAGGTCATTCCCATGGAAACAATTGTCGTCTGGGATAAAGATAACTCTTCGTGTACTAAGCCGCAGCCTATGTGAGGTGGGGTAGCCGGTTCCCTTACGCCAGTATTAAGAAAAAGCAATTTGGAAACAAAAGCTAATAATTTGTGGCAGCAAAGATACTGTATGCCGCGACCATACTGTGTGCCGCAACCGTTAGGAGCTAGTCAGGGTTGATGTGTAGTACACCAGTCTGTTAGTGTCCTAATGTCAAGCTGCATTTCGACCTTGCTTGTATTTCAACCATTGTCTGGCTTGTAAACACTACTTACAGTCAATATGTTTGCATGGATTTGTACTTGACATTTCTTAGTCTCATTTCAGAGATATTTTCATGAATTTTGGGGACATACTGTCTTTTATCAATTGTGCTATGTTTAGGCATCTCCAAAAGGTTCAGAAAGTCATGTCTGGTAGTAAAAGACTAGTGACTGCCAAATCGTTGACACTAATCAATGTGTACAAGCTGACTGCCAAATCGTTGACACTAATCAATGTGTACAAGCTGACTGCCAAATCGTTGACACTGATCAATGTGTACAAGCTGACTGCCAAATCGTTGACACTAATCAATGTGTACAAGCTGACTGCCAAATCGTTGACACTGATCAATGTGTACAAGCTGACTGCCAAATCGTTGACACTAATCAATGTGTACAAGCTGACTGCCAAATCGTTGACACTAATCAATGTGTACAAGCTGACTGCCAAATCGTTGACACTGATCAATGTGTACAAGCTGACTGCCAAATCGTTGACACTAATCAATGTGTACAAGCTGACTGCCAAATCGTTGACACTAATCAATGTGTACAAGCTGACTGCCAAATCGTTGACACTAATCAATGTGTACAAGCTGACTGCCAAATCGTTGACACTAATCAATGTGTACAAGCTGACTGCCAAATCGTTGACACTAATCAATGTGTACAAGCTGACTGCCAAATCGTTGACACTAATCAATGTGTACAAGCTGACTGCCAAATCGTTGACACTAATCAATGTGTACAAGCTGACTGCCAAATCGTTGACACTAATCAATGTGTACAAGCTGACTGCCAAATCGTTGACACTAATCAATGTGTACAAGCTGACTGCCAAATCGTTGACACTAATCAATGTGTACAAGCTGACTGCCAAATCGTTGACACTAATCAATGTGTACAAGCTGACTGCCAAATCGTTGACACTAATCAATGTGTACAAGCTGACTGCGCAGAAATAAATGTTGTGGTTGGTAGTTCATCATGAAAACATCTCTTGAAATGTAGAAAGTTGACTTGAACAAACTAACAATAAGTAGATACCACTTGCTGATCTTATGTTGTTTGTTTTTTTTTCTGTATTCTTTTCCCCCCTCACACCATCTCTTCCTTTCTCACTTGATGTTGATCCCATAAACCCCACATTTCCTGGACAAAATTGATATTATGAAATTCATATTCAAAACAATTTCTGGGGATAAAACATGAAAATGCCAAATAAATATTAACTTATCAGACTCGAACATTGTATGAACTTCAGAAAGTTCTGGCTGGTGTGACTTAATACTCACACTCAGCTCTCTCCACCACCACCACCACCACCACCTCCTCCAAGTTCAGGACAGCTAGAGGGACACCCCCTTGCCCCTCCAATTAGCCCACCCCCTGGCCCTCTTCCTACTCTGTCTCTGCCTGTGCTGTCAGGAATGAAAGAGATGTGAAACTGCAAATAGTGAAGGTAAGGGTGAGACCACACATTTGGGCTTTTCTTTTTACCCTTCTTTTTTTTAACCATTTTTGTTTGTCTTAATTTATTTTTTTTTCCATAATCAGATATTGTTTTAAAACTCACCTATTCCATAATTTCCTTGTTTGTGCTATGTGTTTTGTACAGTAGTGATAGTGGAGCAACTATCAAAGAAATAGTGTCCCATGAGCTTTTGTTCCCATGCTTGTGTACTAGACATGCTTTCACTATTTATTTAGTGGTCACCAGGTTGTAACATTGTCAAGTACTCAAATAGACACAAGTGTGACTTGCTCGTGCAGAAGAGCATGTAGCTAGATTTATAAATAACAAAGGCATGTGGTCAAATTTGTTGAAATATATGTTGTTTCGAATGCCCGCAAAGAGACGGTTTACTCTTTTGTGCGCCCTGAAAAGGACGTTAAGTGAAAGATTGCAGTAGCTTTCCTCACATCCCGAGTGTGCTGATAAAAGTGGACCGGGTCCTCCAGGCGGTTGTGTTATGATTGGCTACATTTGCGTGTGGCTCACTACTGCGTGGATCACATCCCTTGTTAGCCAGGCTACCATGAAAACAGCGAGTTTCCAGGTAGGGCTAAGTCGAGGTGTCGGTCTTGACTAACATGTTTGATCAGTATATTTTGCCTGACCAGACGTTAGTCCTACTCCCCGTTAAAATATATATTTGTTGTCATGAGTAGCTACCAGGAGGTGTTTTTGTTTTGTACACTAACAAAAAAAGAAGATAACTGACTAAAGGCTGAGATGACTATATTGTAGTTATATGTGATAACACCCATTAGATATAGCTAGTGTAATACTTTATCAGGGTACATATATCCGAATAGTGACATGATATATGTCTATTTATCAGTTGTAGCTTCAATGAACATGAAAACCATAGACACATGTAACTGCTGTCATTTATTCTGTTTATTTCTTCTTCTTTTTTTCTTCCCCCACAATATGTTGAATATTAGAACTTGCCACTCACTCTAAGAATTAATTTTAAAATATGTACACAAAAAAGATCATATTTTGCTTTAAAAAAAACCATAAAATGTGGTTTAAGGATTGCTCAAAAAGTAATGTCCCACAATCGTTTTTTCTGAAACTGTTTTTCCACAATGTTTGAAACTTAACTTAATGTCTTTATACTGGTTTAGAAGACTCTGCAGAGTCTGTATACAACCAGTTTCATTTACATCACCTTGCTCTAAAAGCTATGCACATCCAATTTATTCTTAAATGCATTTACTGTCCCTGCATCCACTACCTCCCGGGGCAATGCATTCCAAGCATTCACCACTCTCTGACTAAAAAAAATATTTCTTAATATTTAATTTGGATTTCTCTTTAGTTAATTTGTAGCTATGCCCTCTTGTTCTTGTGGGTGGCTGTATTTTTAAAAACTTGTAATAGTCTAATTTATCCATTCCTCTGATCATCTTATAAACTTGTATTAAGTGACCACGATTTCTTCTCTCTGTCCACTTCTATAGCCTTAATGTTAGCATGAAACAAGGACATGCATGCCTTTCTTGTCCCAGCTCATTTCCTGATCACATGTTCCTTTGATGTCTGTGGTTGGGTGTGAGACTTTGAGTTGCGCATACCTTTGAATATCCAAGACCGTAGAAAATTCTTCTTCCATTTCTGGCTGAAAACCGTTGGGCCAATTGTCGACTTGTGATGCGATGATCCGCACGAATGATGACATCGGTGGTCTGCAACACGTCTGGGTTGGTGGCTGTGACAGGATACCCATACTGATTATACAGCTCCATCTGTCCACTTCTTGTAGCTTCAACTTTTTTAATCCAGTATCCAACGGTGCTCCTATTGGCTGCACAACTTCCTTAGGCAGCACACAATCATTTGTGAATGTTCTCCACACTTTCCTTCTCTACCTCAAAGAATTCAATTACAGTCCACTGTTTGTAATACGTGTCTCACACAGGCGCTATTTCAACTGGCTGTTCAGCGGGGCTATCTGTCGGAAGACCACGCAATTATGCGCACATACACAGGAAACATCATTATTACAACCTGTACATTTTCACTTGACAATCTTTATTCTGGGATGGGAAAAAAATGTAGGACATTACTTTCCAGGCAACCCTCGTAGTAGGATGTTTTTTTAAACAAATAATTGTACGCTTCTTTTATTGTAGAAAATGAGTCCTAATGTCTGCAATATGTTGACAATAGACTTGATGGAAAAACTAATTTTGCAAATGATATTTTTCCTTATGAGAACGCAAATTAATGAATTTCAGCTGATAAAATCCTGTTCATCAAATTAAGCAAAACTCTACACGAGAAAAATAATCCAAACATTTAAAAAATGCATACTTGTAAATGACTGAAACAATGGACAGAAATGTAGAGTCCTCTGAAGTGATTATAACTGTACAAATTAGTTGTGTACTTTGGAAGATGCTCATGTATAAAAACAATGGATGTTGTGGGGTGGGATCTGACCTAGAAACTATAAATAGATATGGCTTTTTCAGTCACGTGACATGTTTTCAGACTAAATCTCTCAATAATTGAACCTCAATTTGGTTAATTATGACACAGTTAGGTTGTTCTGCACTACATACTCTCATAAAAGCATACATGTTTGACAGCTTATTTAACATTTGCACTGTTTCTGCTCACATTTTATTGTACTGGCCAATTTATTTAATTTTTGTAATTTTAGTTTGGTATGAATGCAAAACACTGCTTTGGCTCCCTGCTTCATGTGTGTGTTTTTGTACGCAAATATTTTGTCAATTAAAAGTAAGCTCATACCTGCCAACAAATGTTTCACAAAAACGTAATTTATGTATTCTTAAAATAAACAATTCCTGTATACTTGTGAAACATGGTTCCATTTGAATGATTTTATTCTTTAATCTATAACTGACTGATTCTGATTTATAGGTCGGGAGTTAGGGCTGTTACATTTATGCAAGCAGTCTTTTAAAATATAAACTGGACAACATTAGAACATTATGGAGTAGATAAACATTTGACCAATCTACCCCCCAATATAATTTATAAGTCATTTTAAGAGATTTAGTATGGAGGAGAACAATATGGTTTAGAGACAGGATTGAAATTCTCACAAGAGACAATAGTGGAAAGAAGGACAGAATTAACTAATGAAGACAGTAATGTAAAGACAAGACTAAACACCTCACAATAAATTTATTAGTACAAAGAAAGGCACAACTAATTTATAGAGGCAGTAGAATAAAAGCAAGACAAAATATCTCTCAGTAAAGAGATATAAGTTTAAAGGAAGACAAAATTAATGTATAAAGTCAGTAATATAAAGACAACAAAGTGTCTCTCAATAGAGGAATATTAGTATAAAGAAGGATTCTTAGTTTATTTATAGAGACAGTGGGATAAACTGTTTTGTGATAAGAGAAGTCTCAGAAAGGCTGCCAGGTTTATGAGGAAATAAATGCGATTGAGCGCGAACGACAAAAAAGAATTTATAGAAGCAGTAATATAAAGATGAGCCAAAACATCTCTCAAGAGAGAGAAATTAGTACAAAGAAGGACATAGTTAATTTATAGAAGTGATATAAAGACAAGACAATACATCTCTCACAAGTGAAAGATATTAGTACTTCTTCTTCTGTGTTCGTTCTTAATCTCCCACTACCAAGCCCTGAACAGGGTTTCCCAAGTAGCAGGATGTAGTCCGGAGAACGGAATGTGTTGTCACTAGTTTACAGCTTGACTGCGATATTTGTACCTTTGGGTCTGACACATCCATCTTCAGTGGGGTGTTAGTACAAATGAGGACAGAACTAATTTATAGAGACATGCCACACAGTCAGTCAAGGGTTGTATAAGAGAACATAAATAATTTGTAGAGAGATAGATGCAAGAAACAATTTTGTAGAAAATTTTGCATTTTGTAGAAACAATTCCAAAATAATAGAAAGGGAAGACAATGACTACCAAGGAAAAAACGTGTCCTATCTATTATCTAAACAAACATTTTTTACTCTGTGTATTAGGCAAATGATATCACATTTTTGTTTTAAACTTATTTTCTCATTGCTGCCTGAAATATATTTTGTTTCATTTCACATTTTAAAAATTTGGTTTTAATAGAGGGTCGTGTGGTCTTTCCCTTGCTGTTAGTGAAAGCAGAACTTGAATGAAACATTATGTGACATACATGAACATTGACACATATTGGCTGTTCGTAGTCTGTGCTTGATTTGCTGCTTGTGTTTGATTTTTCTAACCGTGTGCTACCTAACCCATACACTTAGAAGCCACCTAGAAGTGTGCATGCCTTGTGAATGTTTTAAAACTAATTTAAACAATATTAGATTGGTATGCACAAATTTGACAGAAATGTGGTTAGATGATGTTCATGGTCAAAGATTTATCTGTTGTATTGTTTCTCTTATTTACAAAATGGTCAATATTTGGCTTCTGGGTTCCAAATGTGAGAATTCCCTTCTAATTTTGTGTGCTATGAATGGTATAACATGTACTGACCCAGTGAGTTGTCGTGATGTTCTTGGCAGTGCTTCTTTTACTTAAGTAGTCTGTCAGTTGTATTTGTATTCCTTCTTTCATCACCAGCAAATCTTATTACATTATTAGTCGAGCAACCCCATCAAAAGTATTTTGTTTAGTTTAGTCAAAGAATCAACGTCATTGCACACTGTTAAACCCATAAGTGCCATATTTTTGGAGAATCTCAGCACAATGCACGAACTCTGTAGCACCGACGAGGATCCCATAATTGATTCTGTGGATTTTTAACATCATTTTGTGGGGCAGCGGCCATTAAGTCCACTCTTTTCGATTTTCAACTGCCAAGGGATTTTTAATGTGAGCGACACAGCACACAGGCGTCTAATCTCTACTACCCAGAGATCTGGGGAAATACCAGAAAGACCATGTGAAAAAATTACATCTCAATATTTTGTCCTAACTCTACTCCACCAATTTTATGTTCTTTACTAATACATATCATTGATTCTTCTTTTTCTGTGTTTGTCCTTATTAGGAGGTTTTGTGATGTTGTGTCGTAGTTTACAGCAAGGCTGTGATATTTGCACATTTTGGCCCAACATATCTGATTTCAACAGGACATTTTTATTCTCTCAGCCAGACTGGGTGCAGACTGTTCTCAGGGTCACCACTTTGAGGGCGGAATAGAGTTTTTGTCAGCTATGTTTTGCTGACCCTGCTGTCAGCTCATTCACAGCTGCGTTTCCACTCCCATATAACTGATCCAACATATCATGTACTATGTCCACATTAACAGATCATATCTGTTTTGTAGCTTCTGAGTGGCCAACTGGTGAGAGTTCTTGTCTCTACAGAAAATCTGCTGGGTTTAGTCACTGATCACAGCATGCTGTAGTTAACCCAGCTGTAAATGAGTAATGTAACAGATGTACGAGGTCTCTTCAAAATATATTGGACCTTTGATAGAAAAAATACAATAACTCACCCGGAGGACTGAAACCCATGTTGGGACCTGAAAAACCAGAGGAATGTTGTATTCAGCCAGGAAAATCTTAATCGGATGAGAAGAATGGATGCGTGCGAGTTCGTGGCGGAGCTGCCAAATTTCCGTTGTCCACAAGTCCGGTTTTTGTCATGAAAGTGACGGATGACCTTCAAATAGTACTCATGATGGCCTTGTGTTGCGTACTCATGACGGTAGTAAAAAATGGTAAACACGACTGTGACATTTCTTTGCACCCGCCTTGCTTTTTTTGGCCTCAGGGATGATGAATATCTCTACCATAATGACTGCACCTTGGTTTCTGGGTTGTATCCATAAACGTACAGCTCATCACCAGTGATCATGGTGTTCAGGAAGTCAGTGTCACCGTTTGGCGCAGTCCAGCATGTCATATGAGACTCCCAGACGGAGTTGCTTCTGCTCCACTGTTAGCAGATTCGGCACAAATTTCATGGACACTTTCTGTATGGCCAAATCCTTGCTCAAAATGAAGTGTACAGAACCAATGCTTATCCTCACCTTGCCCAGAAGTTCTCGGATGGGCACACATTGATTCTGTATGACCAAAGTCTGCACTTGGTCAATGACATCATTTTGGCTTGTGGGCCTACCAGAACATTGTCCACTCTCCACCTATGTGCAGCCATCTTTGAAGTGATCGTAACACTCCTTAATTCGATTGATGTTCGATTGTTCAAGGCATCGTCTCCGAAAGCCTGTTGCATCTTTCAAATGGTTTCCACTTGGGTTTCGCCAAGCTTTTGGCAAAATTTGATGCAATACTGCCGCTCAAGTCGTTATGTCATTTCATGGCATCTGAAAATTCAACATGCTTTCACTACATTCACTCACAGACAGGCTGACTGGTGCTCTCTGCAGGCGGACAAATGTTATGCATACACCTGAAGGTCCCCATCACCTCCCTGGCAGAGGACATCTCTCATGCTGCATTTTTTTCCCTACAGGAAAAATTAAGGTCCGTTACATTTTGAACAGACCACTTATAGTTAGGTACGGCAAAACAGCAAGGAAGGGAAGTGGTCACCTTATTACACAAAAAACAGATCTAGTACAATGAAGTCTCTACCACTCCATCCCCAATGGCAGTGGTGGCTATGATAGGACTACTTGACTTTATCAATGTGGTTTTTACCCTCTTTTGTGTCACCCTACAAAAAACTGCAGATTCCACCTCCTGTGTTGATTTTTGTCCGCCATCATTTGAACACAAATCAGATTTTATTCTCTTCACAAAAAAATTATTTGTTTTTAAAAGTAAACACACACTCCATACCCCTTCTCCCTCCCTCCTCTCTCTATACATATTCTCCTATGTAGACTTTTGTCTGTCAAACATAGTAACATTTGAGCACAATTGGATCGTCAGATTTTATGCTCCCGAACACATTCTCCTGTGTTTATTGTTGTTGTTTTGAATGCCCACAATGAGTAGGTTTACTCTTTTGTGCAGCCTGAAAAGGACATTAAGTGGCAGGTTGCAGTAGCTTTCCTCACATCCCGAGCATGCTGATGGTGGACCAGGGTCCTCCAGGCAGTTGTGCTATGCTTGGCTTCATCTGCGTGTCGCTAACTATTACAGGGATCACGTCGACCCCTCACACCGTTAGTCAGGCTGCCATAAAAACAGTACGTTTCCAGAGAGGGCAATGAGGAAACCGAGGTGAGCATCCTTGGCCAGTATATTTTGACTGACTAACATGTCTGATCAGTATGTTGTGCCTGACCAGACGTTAGTCTTTCCTCCCAATTTTTGTCTGTCAAAGTTTATGACATTATTTGATCACAATTCTGTCAGATTTTATTTTCCCTCATACATCTTCCAGTGTTTAGCTCCAAAGCCACAGTGCATCATGTATTCATATGGAGAGAACTGCTACAACTCTGAAAAAACATATCCAAGTGCTCCTAGACTTATATTTATTTACACAAGTTTTGTGTTTCTTTAAATTATTTAAACAAGCTTGTCAATTTTAAATACTTTTGTTGTCAGACTTACTATTGGGTAAGTTCCATGTTTTTCTACCGATTCAAAGCTCTTATTTGCTTCACCAATTTCAGCTTTTTGGTGGAGACGGAGCAACAGAAATTGTTTGGCTTATATCATACTCATATTTTAGCTATTATATATATATATAAATATATCTTTTCAATCTGTTCTTATCTTCTGCATAATTACATATTTGAATTAAAATTTAGAGAACAGAATGACTATGAGATAGTGAAGAAGGTATTGTGACAGAGAGGTTAGAACTCTTGTCTAGTAACAAAACTGGCCTGACTACTAAACACTTTGTCCAACTGTAAACTTGCATCTAACAATTGACCCCCAAATGCTATGTCCTCTAAATAGGATTACATTGATCTTTTACAAGTTAATGCCGCAACATTTCTACATGAAAAAGTTTTAGTAATATTCATAAAGCATAAACAACACAAGTAGCAGTAGTAAGTTTGACAATTAGTTTGAACTAAACTATTACATTAACAATCCCTTAACTTTCACAACTAAAAATAGCTGCATTATTATAACATCCAATACTATAAGCTGGTCAAATATATTTTGAGTAAATAATTGTCAGCAGTTGTAATCTGTTACGATGATTATGATTATAATGTTACTATATCATATCAGTTGTATAGCAGTAATTGTCAGTACAGTGACGTTTATCAAACCTTGTACATTAAATTTGCTGTTAAGACAGTATTATTGTCTGGAATGACCAAATGTAAACTGTTATGATCTAGCTGTTTCTCAGCCTTTTCCATAAGAAGGTCAAATAAGAAAGTCAAGCTGATTTAATAAACACTGATAGTTTGCATAGTTTTTAACCACTAAATATTTGTAGTTTGGGAATGTATAAAAGCATATCCATTAGCATGTCAACATTTACTTACAATTGTAGTTAACCTTGCATATCCATCATCTGTTATAACAATCCTGCATTTAGCTTTCTAGTTATCTGTATTCATTTATTTATTTATACAGTAAATTGTTCTAAACTGAGTCTAACCAATTGTTTAGTGTTCCTTTGGTATAATTTACTTCGTTTCCTACAGTTGATGTTCTTCATTCTATATTTTACTGAGATTTGTAGATTCAGTTCATACTTAATTGTAAATTCTATCATGATTGTTCTGACCAGAGAGAAGAACTTATTGCAAGTAATGAGAAGAAAGTGAAACAGGAGGAGTATGTGAAAGGTAAGTGTGTTGACTTGATTAACTGTCATTTCAGTGAGTTTTGCATGGACATATGAGAAGAATCTTTCTGAACCTCCCAGCTACAAATGCTAATAATGCCAGACAGCAGGTCTTAAGGACATGAGGCTAAGAAAATTATGGATTCACAGTATTAACCTTTAGCACGCTAATGTCTGGATGACCAGACAACTAAAACTGTCCGACGTCCACCTAAGGCCTGTGTAAACAGCCATGCGATAAGAAAATTATGGATTCACAGTATTAAAGGACCACTAGGGAAGCATGAATTGAAAATGACAACAATCATGTCAAATGAAACTTGACATCTAATAACAATGGTGGATATAACATAATATATATATCTTTGTATTCATTTTATTCTTTCACCTTTTTGTTTTTAATGCAATGAATAGGTCACCATTGCATACACATGCACGCTCACACAAACACACACGGACGCTCACACAAACACACACGGACGTAGGCAGACAGACACAGATAGAGATATATATATATATATATATATATATATAGAGAGAGAGAGAGAGATAGATAGATAGATAGATAGATAGATAGATAGATAGATAGATAGATAGATAGATAGATAGATAGATAGATAGATAGATAGATAGATAGATAGATAGATAGATAGATAGATAGATAGATAGATAGATAGATAGATAGATAGATAGATAGATAGATAGATAGATAGATAGATAGATAGATAGATAGATAGATAGATAGATAGATAGATAGATAGATAGATAGATAGATAGATAGATAGATAGATAGATAGATAGATTACACTGCTGAATCTGCAAGTCTGTTTTAATAAATATTTTTTTAATTTATTATTTAGAACTTGCAAATAAATTGAAACTGACTGAAGATGAGAATAAGAATTTGATTGATCAACTAGACAGTGCTGCCTCCAACTCTGCAGGTAAGTAGGCTTCCAATGCCTTTGATCATTGTTGTCTTTACTTTATGTGCCTAACATTCCAGCCTCCCTAACTCTCTTTACTCCATATTTCTTTACTATCACCAGCATCTGCTTCTTTCAAGATTACAATTACAAAACTACCTTCCCCAGTATGAGGGGGGGGGGGGGGGGGGGGGGGGGGTTTGCTTCTATTGGAGAGGGAAGAATGTGACTAATATACCTTTGTATGCATGATGTTGTAGAAGTTGACGCTGGAGACTTGTACACAGCTGTCCTTGTGAGCATGTCAAATAAATTGATACAGACACTACTACAGCCAAGGCACATAAATGCTTTACCACAGCTTCCTGCAAGGAGGTAGATGGCAGCTGCGACCCCATGCTCCTACTCAAGTTAAGGAGCAAGAAGCAGAAAATTATCCAGGAGTTATTTATAAGCTAGCATACGTCTTAAGTAAGAACCAGACAAATATCAGTGGAACATAACGGGAGGAGAAAGCACTGGTGTTGGGTAGGACACACATTAAGGAAAGCAGCTCAGAGCATTGAAAGACAGTTTCTGCTCTGAAATCCCCAATGCAAGAGAAGTAGCGACAGACCAAAACAGACACGGAAAAGTGAGATGGAGACACATTAAGGAAACCAGCTCAAAGCATTGAAAGACAGTCTCTGTTCTGAAATCCCCAATGCAAGAGAAGTAGAGACAGACCAAAACAGACACGGAAAAGTGAGATGGAGACACATTAAGGAAACCAGCTCAAAGCATTGAAAGACAGTCTCTGTTCTGAAATCCCCAATGCAAGAGAAGTAGAGACAGACCAAAACAGACATGGAAAAGTGAGATCGAGACACATTAAGGAAAGCAGCTCAGAGCATTGAAAGACAGTTTCTGCTCTAAAATCCCCAATGCAAGAGAAATAGAGACAGACCAAAACAGACACGAAAAGTGAGATCGAGACACATTAAGGAAACGTTAACAGAGCTTGGACGTGTTTTTGTTTAAGACCTATGCTCCACAGGGAACTGTAAGGTTTTGATTGATTTGATTGATACTTCTGGATTGGACACTTATGGGAACAAACAACAATACAAATATTCACATTTCTATGGAATCATTTTGGATCCTTTTTTTTTGTCACAAACAGAAAATGAATAAGCTGTGGCCTTAGAGTATACAAGTTCATAAATAAATTGTCAAAATGAAAGATGTGTGGATTGCTCAGCAGTGTAAAGATATTGAATACAAATTGAGCAGAAATGATGCCAAAGGTGCACATAAGATTGTCAAAGATCTAGTAAGGCCTATTCAAGGTTGCGGTATGACAATATCGGATAAGAGTGGAAAATGCCTTACAGAAGACCAAGAGGAATTGAGGACACGCTGGACAGAGTACTGCTCAGAACTATCCAATCACTAGGGTTTGGGTTAGCCAGAAAAAGCAATCACCCCTTAACCTTCTGGGATTGACGAAAACCAACGATAACTAAGGAAGAGGTGGCTGCAGCGGGGAAGAAGCTGCTTGAGTAGATAATAACACGGCAGAGCTTATACAGATGGGTGGTGATGCAGTAATTGACATCCTGGCCTCCATCTGCAATAGAATATGGTAGACAGGAAAATGGCAGACCACCTGGTCAAAATCAGTGGGCTTGCCGATACCTAGGTCAGGAAACATAAAGCTTTGTCAAAACTATAGAACAATCAACCGCATTAGCCACCCTAGCAATGCCTTGTTTAGAATAATTCGCAACAGACTGAAACGTCAAGTCGAGAACATCATTTTCGAAGAACAGATGGGTTTTTTAAATGGAAGCAGCACCACCAAGCAGATCTTCAATGTACGAATACTAAACGAGAAGTATTTGGAACACCAACAACACCAATACCATGTGTTTATTGGCTTCAAAAAGACTTTTGATAGAGTCTGGCATGATGCTGTATGGACGACAATGAAGATACATAATATCAACAAAAACATTGTCAGAGTTATCAACAATCTGTATGGTAAGGCAAGAAGCACAGCCTTTGTGGATGGAAAAATGGGTGAATGGTTCCGCACATCCGTCTACGTAAGACAAGGGTATATACTCTCCCCAACACTCTTCTATATATTCCTAGAAAAATTATGAGTGATGCCCTTGAAGATCAAGTTGGCACCGTAAGGTAAGAAAGGGGATAGAACAATTACCAACTTGCGCTTTGCAGATGACATTTGCAGGCTAGCGGGGACGGAGACAGAACTTCAGGAATTGATCCGAAAACTGGATGTAACAGGACAGAGTTATGGCATGAAGATAAACGCAGAAAAGTTGATGACCAACAAAACTGAAGGAATCAACGCTGTGATCAAAGTAAATGGACAGGAGCTTGAAACAGTGAACCGATTCAAGTATCTGAGCTCAACAATCAGTGATGAGGTATCAAAACCAGAGGTCCTGGCCAGAATAGCACAGCACTTGCACAGGGTGAAACATATATGGAAAGATAAACAACTCACCCTCACCATAAAGGTAAGACTAATGCGCTCACTGGTTCTTTTGATATTCCTCTACGCCTGCGAAACATGGATTATTACAGCAGACCGCCAGAGAAGAATCCAAGCCATGTAGATGATATGTTTTATAAGACTCCTAAATGCCACCTATAAAGACCGTGTCACAAATGATGAAGTACATCGAAGAAGCAAGAATGCAAGTGGACTTTACAACCTCCTCATAACGATGAAAAGGTGAAAGCTGACTTGGTTTGGCCTTGTCTTGAGGTCTAATGGACTTGCAAATACAATACTACAGTACAGGGCAAGCGAATGCGAGGACATCAGAGAATAAAATTGTAAGACAAACATCCATGAATGGACTAACGTACGACCCAAGGAAAAACAACCGCAGACAGAGATTGGCTGTGCAGGATTGTGGAGATGTCAGCAGGGGTGCCCCAACGATATCTCAAGAGGTCATAGAATGAACTGAACTGAGACAATAGTTTAGATATTGAGAGTAAAGTACTCATTACATTATGTTGTAAAAATAAGTCTAAATAGAAATATGTCACATGTGAGCATATTTGTAGTGAAAATATATTTTTAAATCATGTGTGAATATTTTTGTAGTTAAAAACCTATAATTTTATCTCGTGTGACAATATGTCTAGTGAAAACCCTATAATTTTATATCAAGTGGGAAAATATTTGTAGTGAAAGCCCTATAATTTTATATCATTTATGAAAACAATTTGTAAAGATATGTTTATATTTTTTTTAAATTTACGCTCTACATGTTGCATTTGTAGAGGAAAGTTTATAAATTATATGATATGTTAAAATACTTGTAAAGAAATTCTATAATTTACTTGAATATTTATAGAGAAAATAGTCTGTACCTAAGGTAAAAGAAGCCAGTTTATGCAGTTAAAGATTGTGATATCATTGGTGCTAAGAACTTTGATCATGGATGAATCTGTTCTTGCACATCATTTCCAGCCTGCTGTGACAAACTATGAGTTTCTATGTCGAGGATATGGCTAGCATCTGTCATCTTATTGTTGAGACACATTGTACATATTTCTTTTGGTATTTGGGCAAAGTTTTGTTGTTTTTGTATAAATTGCAAAGATCCTTTTGCTTTTGTTTTTGCAAGTGTGTTTTTTGTTTTCAGTTCTCGTTTAGGTGTTTTTTGTTGTTTTGTTTTAAAGATCTCCAAAGGCAGCTCACAGCAAGTAAAGCTAAAGCTGAAGAATTGGCCTCAGATAGAAACAAATTGGTATGTTTGTGTGTATTATCGTCTGTCAGCCATTCATATTGACTCGCTACATGCGCTTAGTTTTGGGTCTCTTTTATGTACATACCTTGATTCTAATCCTTACTAGTTTCTCTTTTTTTTTTAAATATTTTATACTTTCTCCATACTTACCCACATTTTGCCTCAACGTGTTTTATATTTTAAAATGTAAAACCCCTGCTACTTGCAAAGTCCTTTTCAGGGCTTGGTAGCGAGAAATTAAGAACGATCGAAGAAGAATAAGAGTGATGCTCCAGTAAGTGATGTAGATGGTGCTACCAAACATGAACTGCCATAAACTACAAGAAGAATTTGGCAAAGGAAATATGAAACATACATAGAGTGAAAGAAGTGGCAACTAAAAAAAAAAGTGAAATAGATTAGCAGCAATTGATTATAAAAAGAACAGAAATGGGGAGAATTGTGTTTTTATGCAGCAATCCCTTCATTATTAAATGTGCGTACAACAATACAGCAGATGGACACACAAAAAACACCAAATTGGCAAACTCACCATGTACAGGAAATGATAGATACCACAAAGTTTCTGGTGAACAAATTGGTACAGGTACAGAATTGGAATACCATTTTCCTTTTATTTCTTTGTCTTTCTTTTTTTTTTATTATGGATCTTTCAAACAAACTTGTTAACTTGTCTTCATTTTGTGTAATTGTTTACTCCTGGATGTTTATGAAATCGCTTTAGCCACAAAGACAAGTATTGTATAAGCAATAAAAACATATGACCTTAGTAGTAGCCGGGCAGGAAATAATAGGACCTGCCATGAGGCTGTCAGTCATGTCATGTCAAACAAACTGCTGGGATCAAGACGCTGAGCAGCGCATGAGCTGCAACAGTCAGTTTAGTGACCCATAGCTGACTACTAGCATCATGATCAGCGAACCAGAGCTGCCAAGACCCTTCTACACCTCCACGCAGTGATCCTGTATAACAGGCTGCAACAGAGCAGGCAGAATAAGGAGAAAGGATCGAAGAGTGAAGGCTAACCTGGAACTTAAAAATGCCTGCTGAAGTCGGATGTGTCCGACTGATGGGTGCAAATATCGCAGTCAAGCTGTAAACTACGACACAATGCATTTCATTCTCTGGACTACATTCTGCTACTTGCAAGCCTTGGACTTGGTAGCTGGAGATTGAGAACAAAGAAGCCAAGCCACGCTAAACTAACCAGCCGTACAAGATTTCATCCAAGTACTTTTGGTACAGGCTTTCTATAAGAAGGCCAGCCGCAATAGTGGTCTTACACTTCATATGAAGCCAACAAAGATAAACCAATGTTAACCATTTTCAGTCCTTTTCCACTTTGTCATTCCGTCTGGGCCAAGTGCTGGAATTCTGTAGTTCAAAGTTTTATTCAAAATAAAATTAATTTTGAATAAACTGAGCTAAAACTGATATAAATATCGTAAGACACATAATTAAAATATCTATGATATGAGGTATTAATAATAGAGAATACATATTAGTATTTGCCATAAATGCTATATGGCATTAATATTGTGAATATTGGAAAGCTAAATAATTATTGCTGCTCACCATGTTAGCTGTTTCGTCGATATATCCATCAATTCCATTACACATACCTTTCTCTTTATGTGTCAAGAATTTAAATCCAGCATGTGTTGAATATCAAAAGTAATCCAGATGCGTGATCATTGGTCTGATAATAAAAACAAAAACATATCTCAAATCTTGTATCCCAACTGTCCTTGGGATAAATGTGTCAACTTTGAAACATAACAAAGAAATAACTACAGTAAAATTCATACCTATTGTAAATAACTCTACAGTTAAATGTTAAATTTGTACCTATCAGAAATAACTCTATACAGTTCAATGTTAAATTTGCACCTATCGGAAATAACTCTATTTTGTTGCGTGAATGTCAATATTTTGTAGTGATGTCAACAAACAAAAAAAATGAAATTTCACAAACTAAATCATAAAACAGAAATGTATGTTTCAGAAGTCTGCACTGGTTGTAGTAGGATGTAATTTGCAGCTGGCTAAAATGGCTCCTACAAGCTGGAAAGGGTTAGACTGACTCTGAGCACAATTTGATTGACTGACTAGTCTCTAGTTCTCTCAATGGCCTTACTTATCATCAAATTTCTTTTATTACATCATTTTTGTTTTGTAACACTCTCTCTTTATTTCTGCTGTAACATATGTTATATGTTGGGTTAGTGCTGAACACACATTCCCCTGTGAGCACACAATATCTTGTGAACACGCATTCTCTTGTGAACACACATTCTCTTGTGAACACACATTCTCTTGTGAACACACATTCTCTTGTGAACACACATTCTCTTGTGAACACACATTCTCTTGTGAATACACAATCTCCTGTGAATACATAATATCTTGTGAACACATTCTCCTGTGAGCACACAATATCTTGTGAACACACATTCTCCTGCGAACACACATTCTCTTGTGAATACACATTCTCCTGTGACCACACAATATCTTGTGAACACACATTCTCTTGTGAACAGTCATTCATGATCAGTTGGACAATCCCTGCGTTACACATATTTCAATTTACAATTTGCCTATGTGTGACCAGAGCCCGAAAAGGACAAAGAATAGTAACACATTGACCTATCAAGTATGTCATAAGTGATGAATAAGGAGTGTTGGCATGAAGTGGATACCTCACCCTTAGAAATTCTAAGCCACAAGAAAAAAAACTAGAATATCTCTAACACACTATGGTAGAGGAGCAGTGACATTTGACAATAATTTACGTCTTCTAGAAGTCATATTAGAGGTATATATCACTTAATTAATGTGCCCGTCAATGACATGAAATTATTAAATATCATTATAGTAATATTATCAGTCATTAACCTTTAATATATTAAATCATTATATTAATATGTCAGTCATTAACCTCCAATCTGTCAAATCACTTGATTAATATATTAATCATTAACCCACATATTTTATTAAAACCATTTGAATATTATCAAAGTCATTGGAAATCTAAATAAATCATTTGATTAATCTGTTAGTCATTAACATATAATATATATAGTTATTAATATATTAATCATTTTATGAAAATGTCAGTCGTTGACCTAAACGTTACATAAATCATTTGACGAATCTGTCCGTCAACCCATTGTCATTTGTTGGAGTTATGTGATTAATCCGTCATAACATAACAGTCTGTGGAGGTTGATTAATCCATCAGTCATAACAGTGACTTCTACTGATTGCAATTGAATTAGCTAGATCATTATTCCGCGATATATTTCTATATTTTTTTTAAAGGCAGTTACATCCTAATGGTATCTCGGTGATTGAAGATAATAGGGCCACTGTAACCTTCCAAGCATTCATAAAAAGAGGGTAGTGTATGGGACTAGCAAACTCATCATGTAAAACCAATACTATTGAAACTGCCACTGCAAATGCTAGAACATAGGGGCTTCCTGTAAAGGGACCAGCTGACATGATGACATGATGCTTCATTGGGAGCATTGAAGCAAATCAATCAAGGTCATCAAATCAATCAAGTTCATCTACCTATGTGCGTTTGCATAAGCAACGGGGCCTGTGGCTCTGAACGGCTACCGATATGTCCATGTCAGGCTTTCACTGTGAGTTTGTCGAATGAAGTCCCTGCCCTGCTGGCTGGAGGTCAGACACTCTGAAACAGGGTCACAGAGAGAAATCATCAACCTAGCATGCCTCGTTCTGGAAATCATGAAGACACTTGTTTAACTGTCTCATTTTTTGGGGGATGTTTTATTTTTTAAATTATTCATTTTATTTTCATCCTTTGGTTTATCTAATGCATCATTGCATCACCATTCAGAATTTTATTGTTGTCCAGCATTGCTCTAATCTCAGTCAGTCATTGCTTTTAGTAGCATCATTTCAGCATGACTTCCATTGTTTGACGTTATGGAAGGTAAGGGTGGTCCAGTCAGCAAGCACATTGTTGGTTGAATTGTTTTAGCCAGCAAGTATTTTACAAACACTACTACAACAACTACCACCTAACCGCTCAGTTTCTACCTCCAGATATAGATATCTTCTTTTATTGTTATCTAGGCTTATAGTTTCTTTGAGATGGGATCTCTAAGCTAAACTCTCTTTGGGGTCATCTCCTTACAATATGTCTGGCAGGCTAGAAGGAGCTATACTCTCACCTTTTGACTCCTGGAAACACACTGACCAGTAATATCAATCAGACAATATTTATACCACTTATAATCCTGGTATTCAAACAGGCATGTTGTTAATGTCTGTTGCCAATAGCTGAAGGCTATCCGTAGTAGGTATTTCAAACTTCTTACAGCTTACTAGGCCTGGGGGAAAGTCCAAATAATTTGGGTAGATCTTTAACTAGAATTCTTTCATTTTGTCCAGGCAGTGGCCGTTAAACTTATTTTATATGAGAGATATAGATACATACACACAGTGTAGATCCTGCTGGGACACTTTACTGGGGATGACAGATGAGATCAGCTGCACTTTCCTGCATTTTGTAAAAGGTGACTAAAGAGGATTGTGAATGGGACTAGTAACCTCATCAAGTAAAACTAATTATTCCACAAATCATCACTACAAGAGCATAAAAAGTAGTTTTGCACATTTCCTGGGTGGAACCACTTACAGTGGTTCCCCTATGGTTCCCAGGAAGCCAGAAGGAGCAGGAAAAGATATGTATTTCTAATAGTAACAGAGAAAAACCTTTTCAGCCAGGCCGTCAGTGATTGTAATTGAGGGCTGCGAGATACAGATATATTATATGGTTTATTTTTTAAATGGAACATGGCAGTGGGCTAGTGAAGCATGTTAGGCCAATGTCGGCATTTGAGTCGATATTGAGACGGTGGGTGCCGAACCATGTTCTGGCCAAGCGGGCTTGGGTTCAAACCTCAAAAAAGGCCTATGTTGTTTTCTAATGGGGGAGTAAAATAAAAACTTCACTTGTACACTGTGGGGACTGCATGGGCAAGCATCCTTTATTTCTCGCCCCTGTAATTTCTTCTAGTGTATCTCTGCAATGCTAATAATGTAATGAAGCTGATGTGCCCACAGTTGTTGGACCACCCTTGTTCTTGTGGGTTCCATATTTTTGTTGCAACCTTTAGCATTCATTGTGTCCATTTGTGTATCATGGTGCGTTGACATGTTTGTGCTTGAATAATTACCAGTCACTCATGAATGCTTTTTGTGTACATTTCATTTCATGTTTAACACACGTGTATAACCAGCATAGGTTCATGTAGCTCAAGACTAGTCATACTTCTCCAGACTTGTCTATGTGCACTCAAAACTATTTGTCCTCTTCCATTCTCACATTTCTCTGTATTCTAGCAATATTTCCCTCTATGTACCATTGTCCACACTATTTTCTTATCTTATATTAACTTTTGTTGGGCCATTTTTCCCATTGGTGAGACTGGCAGGGAAATGTTAGGGCTAAGGAACAAATGTTTCTTAACCCTGCAGTTGTCACACGGTGTCACGCTCTACTCTTGGTCCATTAACTTGACTTCAAGTATGCTGGCCTGGACCTCAGCAGGGTTTGAGTTTGAGGCTTCTTTGCACCTTAATGTCTCCTTTTGGATAGAATATCATCTAGATATATGTTAACCAGAAATAAACTCATTCATTCAACAAAACAACATGTGCATCATTCAAGAATTAATCATGAAATTTGTATCTGTAATTTCACACGTAAATACAAGTGATGTGTTGTATTGTCTGACACATTGCGACACACAACATAGACCTGCCTAGTCAGAATGTTGATAGCCCATGTATTGTAGAATATTTGCCATCATTCTCTCCTTAATGGTTGTCATGGCAAACATCATCATTGTGGACATTTTGATGGCAACAGGAGTCACAGTTGTCTGAACTGATGAAAAATTCTGGGGACAGCTCAAGTCAGCTGGCCGCAATCAGTGACCAGCTCACAGAGAGGAGTAGGTTAGTTGCAGCCATATATCATCCATATTCTCTAATGCACACTATGCTGACATATAGGCTAGGCTAAGAATGCTTTCTGAAAAACTTGGTTAGAACTTATGTTGCATGAAGCCACTAAATGGTAGTAAACTATTATTTTTTTAAACTATTGCGAGTCACTGGCAGAAGCAATGAAAATTGTTATCCACTTTTTGTTTGTAAATTAATGTATATTATTTGTGTCTACCATAGCATATAAATGTACCATTCTTTTAGCTAAAAATATCAGTACATTAATCTATCTTCATAAGAGTTAACAATGGAAATAATATAAGCAACCAGTGTCAAGTTAAATATTTCATTGTTAGCTTCCATTGAAAGACTTGTAATAATTATTGAGGATAATGTAGGGTCAAAACTAAACTGTTACTCTCACAACTAAATTTCATGAATTTGTAATATTGTATAGTACATGGGAGAGCTTCGAAGCACAGTGATTAGCAAGCTGGCTTCGCATCTGAGTGGTCTTGTGTTTATTCCCCAATTGAGGCGGAAATATTTTTTCAGACCACAACGGCTCCCGGGTCAACCAAGCCTTAAATGGGTACCGGTTCAGTCTGGGAAGTAAAATTGGCGAGGGAGAAGAGATGGCTACCGCCCTCATATAGCCGAGCCTTTGAAATATAATATGGCTAACACATGATAGTACATGGCATCACTTAGTAACCGGTAGTCTGGATATGACATTTAAGACTTCACTTACACAGTTAGCTCAGATGCTTTCATTTGGACCTTTAATAATTAGCAAACCTAGCATTCTTGAAACCTCAAAATATAATCAGAGCTTTTTTCTTTGGACTATTATCCATGAAACATTAAAATGTATTTTATTGTATTTTCAATGTAATTATTTAATTGCATCTTCAATAAAAATATTAAGATTATTATTATTATGGAGGACCAAAATGGTAAGATTGCTGTAAAAAGAGCTGAAAATGCTATGTATAAGAAACAGATGAGTAAAATCACAACAAGCAAATGAGACTATAGAGCAGTACTCTTCAACCTGGGCACTAGTGAGCGATTTTAACTTTCAAGTGGGCGGTAGCAAAATAATTACATTCTGTATTAAAATATATTATTTTTATTATAGCAATATAAAAGCTACACAACCTGAGGAAACTATGGCAGAATACTGGCACACCAAACAAAAATGAACATTTTGAGAACCTGCGCTTTTCCCGTGACAGCATGCGGCTTTGAAACATGGACAGTTAACCAAACCTCTAAGAAGAGTATCAAGTCCTTTGAGTCTAAATGTTCTTAGAATACCGTGGACCAAAAGAAAGAAGAATGCCTACATTCAACAAGAGGAGCAAGGAAGTGATCGTCAAACTGTATAAAGCTTTAGTTAGACCTAGATTGGAGTACTGTGTACAGGTGTGGAGTCCTTATCATAGAGGGAATATAAACATTCTAGAAAGAATACAAAAAAGAGCGACAAAGATGATAGTGGGATTCCAGAATTACAGTTATGAGGAACGGCTCAGAAAAACTGGCCTACAGTGTCTCGAAGAGAGAAGAATTCGTGGTGACTTAATACAGGCTTATAAGATGATCAGAGGAATGGATAAATTAGACTATAACAAGTTTTTTAAAATACAACCACCCACAATAACACGAGGGCATAGCTACAAGCTGACTAAAGAAAGGTCCAGATTAGATATTAGGAAATATTTTTTTAGTCAGAGAGTGGTGTCTGCTTGGAATGCATTGCCAGGGGAGGTAGTGGAGGCAGGGAAAGTTAATGCATTTAAGAATAGATTGTATGCGCATATCTTTTAGAGCAAGATGATGTAAATGTAACTGGTTGTATACAGACTCCGCAGGGTCTTCTAAACCAGTATAAAGACGTTAAGTTACGTTAAGTTAAGAGTTGGTTATAAAGGAGAACTGGTTCATAAATTCCATCATGAACAAAAAATGTAAATACTTTACCCACATCAAAAGACACTACGGTCTTGAGAGAACTGTAAATGAAGATATGGTGCTGGGCAAGAGAGGCAGACCAAGAAGGTGATGCACCAATATGTCAAGGAATGCTTGGGTGTGACTGGAACAGGCTGGAGATTTGGCAAGAGATCGAGTTTCTTTCAGACGGGCTTTCATGCTAGCGACATTCTGAAAAAGGCATGTCGCATGATGATGATGATGCATTAAAAATATACAGACTCGGTGGACCATCGCGAGATTTTCTTCAATTTTGATTTTAGTGGGCGGTCAGGAAAATTTACTTTCTCGAAAGTTACAAAAGGTTGTCGTGCATTGCTGTAGAATAAGCAGCGATATTATTATTGGCGTATTATTGCTAGTCTTTTTACTTACAAGTGTTAGGTATTGGTACAATTGTAGATATGAACTGCCGAAGACAGATGTGTCGGACCGAATAGTGCAAATATTGCAGTCAAGCTATACACTAGTGACACAACGCATTCTGTTTTCCGAACTACATCCTGCTACTTGCAAAGCCCTGTTCAGGGCTTGGTAGCAGGAGATTGAGAATGAACCCAGATGAAGAAGTAGATATGATTGTAGTGTCTTACAAGTGAAAGCATGTACAAGTGATAGGTTTTAACATGTGGACATTGAGAAGGTTTTATAGTTGTGACACCAGAGAATACAGTCACGGGTTGTTGATTTAATTAACGTCACAAGTTTTAACATGATGAAATTCATTAGATGTAAAAGTTATAGGTTATAACTTGTGATAGTTATAATATACAAAAACTTGGTTTACACGTCGACATGGATATAATTGTAGATAAAAATAGTAACATCTCACAACTGAATGTGTATACAAGCCATTGACTTAACATGTGAGCATTGATATGGTTGTATATAAGGTTAGAGATGTAATTGTTGATAAGGTTGTAGATAAGATTGTAAAAATCTTACAGTGGATTGCATTTCCAAGCTGCAGGTTAATTACGAGATTATTGATAAGGTTGTAGATAAGACTGCAGCAACAAAAATCTCACAACGGCTGCTGATGGAGACTATTGGTTCAACATGTGAGCAATACGGTTGTAGATCAATCAATCAAAGCCAGTCGTTTCTCTCTGCATAGGCCATCGACATACACGGTCCTGGGCTGCTCTTTCGAGGTGTAATTATCTATTTTTAGCTCCTTCTCACATTCTCTTCTCCACGTATTTTGGGGTCTACATCTCTCTCTCTCTATATATATATATATCTACGGTTGTAGATACGATTGTAATATCTCCCAGTTGATTGTGTGTATTAATTTGGGGACATTACTAAAATTGTAGATAAATTTGTAAATATTATTTAGAAAAGATTGAAGGTGAAATTGTAGTTATAATTATAACTAAAGTTATAGATGAAATTGTAGATACAGTTTTAGTATCTCCCATCTGATTGTGCATACAAGATGTAGGTTTAACTTGTGGGGATGGATAAGTTGTGATACCAGAGAATAAAGTTAATAAAAGTCTTGAATTTAACATATCAGAAGAAATGACTATGTTTTAACATGTGAGTATTGATTTGATGTAAAAGCTGAAGATTTAGTATATACAAATTGATTGTATACAAAAATAATTGACTAAGAGAGATAATATTGATTAAGTGTCTGTTACAGGTTAAATGCTGTGACCTTATATGTCAGCAAGTGCATCAGACTAAAGCTTGTTATATTTCTGTCATCTGTACATTTCCTCTTGTCACCTGATACACTCGATTAAACCTTTCAGAAGAATTGAGAGCAACCAAAGAAAACTTGATACGGTTGTATCTTATTTTTTTAGAGCTTAATGTTCCATTCCCTAAGTTTTATTTTATCATTTGAACCCTAATGAATGCTTCTGTACTGCATGTCCATCCATAAAATAATGACCAGCCTACAATGAATATATATTGTCTTTTAAAGTTTGATGGGACAATGGGGGGGGGGTTGTCACTAGCAGAGTTCAAATAATATGATTGAGCCAGCCTCAAAACTGTAAGCTGTTATGATGAGTAGAAGATAAATGTAGCTTTTTGAATATTTTTATCAATGAGTCTACTCCTAGCATGCTCCATGAAATCTATGACATGGAAGTTATGATGTGTCCTCCATCAAACCACCATGAAATTAGCTGGTTATTCTTATCCACGTTTGTATGTGCCGTTCATTTCATCTGCTGCCATTCTTAGACCCCTGAATTATTTCTCCAGCAGATTAATATTAGGGCTCAATGTTTCACATTCTTCTGAAAGGTTTAGCCACCCACAAATGATAATCTTCATTAACCTATATCAAAACTGTTGACAGCAGACAGTGTAACCTGCTTTTGTTTGTTGTTGTATTTATGTTTCACAAATTTTGATCTTTGCACAGTTGCCAAAGCATGAACACAGTTTTTACTCTGAACACAGTTTTTACTCTGAACACAGTTTTTACTTCTGTTGTGAAATGTCTGTTTCCCTTTAGTACATGTTTCACACTATTTAAACTGTTATTGTAGTTTTGTGTTAGTCGTTGATTATTGTTAGATTCAGCTGGATAACGGGCAAGGTGAAGGTGGCAGATGTTGTCATAGGGGATGAAGTGTTGGATACTTAATGACACTAAATTGGTGTTCAGCTTTTTGTGGTTGGTTGTTTTGCCTACCTTTACCCCAAGCTGAGTCAGAGAAACATTTGTACGGCTGTACTCAGACGTTTGTGGTTGGCTGGCTGTTTTGTCTACCTTTACCCTAAGCTGAGTCAGAGAAACATTTGTATGGCTGTACTCAGAAGTTTGTGGTTGGCTGTTTTGCCTACCTTTACCCTAAGCTGAGTCAGAGAAACATTTGTACGGCTGTACTCAGAAGTTTGTCATGCTCGTAGAGAACTCTGTACAGCCCACCTTATGTGATTGATACCACAGATAACCCATATTTAGTGGCATTGATTTGAGTCAAGTCCTGAAAATTAAGTTTTACATTCCATCACCAAACAGGAACATTTAAAAAACAAGCATAGAAGGCGGTAGACAATATTATAAAGCCAATTTGTGCGAATTAATATTGTAGGAAAATAGTCATTTAAACAAACTATTTTCAAATTTCCACTCATGTCATTGTTTTGCCTTTGCGGTTTTCAGATAACACATCATTTAAAATATGTATCATCATCAGGCATTTGCATTAATATTTTTTCTTGACTCGTATACTTGATGGGCTGTTTTGACTTGTGTATCTGGTGGACTGTTTGGGCTTATATATCTTGTGGCTTGTTTATTTGGTCAGTTATTGTATATTTGTACTTGCAGCTGTTTACTTTAAAATACACTTGTAATATTGATTACTTACTCTTGTTTCTTTTTCTGCATGTAATTTAAACAAAAATTCTTCATCTAATTTTCTAATTTATACATATATATATATATATATATATATATATATATATATATATATATTCTAAAGTTAATGACGGTATTGGTCAATTTCACTAGGAATTTAGCTGCACAGCAAAATATATTAATTTAATACATTTGGATAAGATATTTATATAGCTGTGGATAGCCAGGATAGTTGTGTAGGTATTAAATCTTTAAGGTCCCTTCCCTGCACGTTTTTTCAAGTTATGTCCATACACAATCACCACCACCTGATGTCAACGAAATCAAGAAAGCCAAACTCCATCTAAAAGATTGAAAGGATATAGGCCCTGATGGTATCTCAGCGGAGAGGATCAAGGCAGACGTAAATATATCTGCAGAGGTATGTTATAGTTGTTGGGTCACAATTGGGAAACAGAAGAAAAGAAATACCTCCAGATTGGAGAGCAGATTATGTTGTAATAATTGTCATAGAAAGACGATCTACAACATTGTTTCAACTACAACCAGGAGTTAACTAGCAGGTTGCAGACGTTTGAGAATGACAGAATTTTGGGTTTGAAGTAGTATGGTAAGGTAATAAATGATGACCTGTAGGACAGGACAAACCATCTATTGGCACACGAGGTGAAAAATGGATGAGACTGGAACCTGGAAGGAAAGAAAAAGAGAGACATAACCTGACACACCTGAAGATGGGATATAGAGGCAATTAGAGAGAGCACTGACTGGTCGTGGATAGAGTTGGAGCAACTGGCACTTGATCGAAGTTCATGGCAATTATTTGTTGAGGACCTATGCTCCATATGGAGTTAAAGGGTATCGATTGATTGATTGATATATATATGACATGTACACACGCTTTTGTTTATCTATAATATTTAGTGTGTGTTGCGTTGGGTAAACGATGTGAAAAATCTAGTTTTAGAAAAGATAAATCATTAGAAAAGAGCTCTGCTTGTTATAGATGCTTGCAGAAATTCTGTCATTTTTTGTTGTTGCCATTAAATGTTATTTGAGAAACCTATCTAGGAAGTTTGATCTCATTCTGTTATAAGAATCAGATGGGATGCAATTAAACTATATGTCAATGGAGATATGTAAGTAAGAAAATAGCAAGTCACATTTTTCATCAGCGACTAATAAGATCTACACAAATGAGTTATAGCTTGATGAAAAAGAAACAAAATATAGAATTCTGTTACATGTATGATTGGCCGACATTTTGAAAGGGTGTTACATGAGAAGAAACTTCTAAGTGTAGGTAAACTAACAAGACTGATGGTTGTGAAAGAGAAAAAGATCATTGAAAAATGACAGTACAAAACAATTACAATTTTTGTAAATGTATTGAAATTGTAGTCATAAATTTAGTTTGACACTAGCAAATTGTTGGCTTTCATGTCATAAATTTTTCAATACAAAATTTTCTACAAAAATTTGGAATACAAAAACCTGATGTTTGGCCTGTTTCTTGACTGCTTGTTTATTTTGTCATGGTGGTGTTGTCTTCTGTGATCTTTGCTTAAGCCATTCTCTTGTAACTGTTTTACTGAGGTAATGCTAATAGCTAATCTGTCTCCGACTTAACAAAAGGGCAGACATATCTAACTTGTGACATTGGTAAGCACGTTGAGTCCCATGATGTTTATACGCTAATTTGTACTGGCTCTTATAGCTTGCTTGCCATTTCTCTCTTCTTTGACGTACAGCGTGGCTTCAGGTAATGTGAACCACAGAATCCTCTAAGCCCGACATGGTAATATTATTTCCCTGGATAATGACAGTAATAGTAAACATGCTCCTATCCCTGAATTGTGTGTCCCCATATTTGGATTGTCCATGTATGTTGTTACTGCTGCATTTGCTAGAGGGATGTGTCTGCAAAATGTATGTTATTTTCAGAAAATGTTTATGCATTACTGTATAGATCCCTAGAATTGATCATATCTATAGGCCAGCCATTCTCAACCATTGTATCCAGGAAGGGCCATTTCCTCCTTCCCCTGAAGTAGTAGTTGTTAATTGTCAGGTCTCACAGAACCCCGACTTAAAAATATGTGAAACTCAAAGTATGTTAGTGTGTCCATACAATAATCTAAAACATAAGTGTGATCTTCTGATTGATTTTATTGAACATTCAAAATACCAGAATGTATATACACATTGAATGTCAAGCCATGAAAAATCATAAGTCAAAACAGTATGGCCTATTAACTGTGCACTGACATACAGAGCTGTTTGATTTCTAACCCACAACTGTCAGCTAAGATATTCTGTAAACACGTTTTATTTGATTCAGTTGCTATCTCTCACGGAACTCCTAGAGACCTTTTAAAGAACTGTAGTGTTTCATTGAACCGGTTGAGAATTCTGGTATAGACAGTCTTGCCTAGTTGTTTGTGTATGTTCTGTTGTAAAGTGGAAGTAGGTTATGTGAATAGATGTTTCCAGGCGAATTAATTGTGCTGAGTCCTACATCATTGAAAGGAATTCAGACGTTGATGAACATTTGCCTGCACATATTGCGGGACTGAAATGGTATGATATGATCTCGGGTTGCGACCAGGCATCAGTATACCCAGATGTTCGAGCTGGTCTAGGGGGTGAATTGGGCCATACGTTGTGGCAATTGGTAGGTGGCATTGTCGGGCGACCAGGCATCAGTATACCCAGACGTTCGAGCTGGTCTAGGGGGTGAATTGGGCCATACGTTGTGGCAATTGGTAGGTGGCATTGTCGGGCGGACTGTGCTCTGGACTCCCTGGTGGTAGGAGGTGTCATGAATGACCAATGCACACACAATGCAGATAGCTTGGGCCATATCCAGCCTGCTAAAACGTTCTATTGGCCCTGCAGCAATCTGGAAAAATAACAATAATTCTCATTTCAGGAAGACACTAGTAAAATTGATGCAAATGGAAAAGAAATGTATAGCCTGATTTTTTTCATGTGCAGTTAAGTCACTGATTTCTTCTTCAGAGCATTTGCCATATAAATAATTTCTCAGTGCATACTAACTTACTTTCCGAGTCCCAGGCACTATGTCACACATCTTTCTTTCAGTAATCAGCCACATGGATTGCCCTGTCGTTGCCACCACTCAGCAGGTTGTCCATACTGCAAGTCTCCGGCAGGTTTGGGCAGATCATCAGGTGGTCTTGATCTTGTGTTGCTCCACATTCGTTTGTTTCATCATCCCTGTATCCCCATATTTTTAGGTTTTTTCTGCACTGTGATACGCCAGTTCGGAGTTTATTTAATGACTTCGATATTGCAGATGATATTCAGGCGCAGGTTCCTCCTGTTACTCGATCCAGAGGACCTGTGTCTTATGCACTGAAACTTAATGTTCACAATATGCCTGATTGTATTGGATGGAACAAAACATGTTTTAGTAGTAATATTGTGCCAGCTCAGAGGAAAAATACAAGCTCTTTAGTATTCTCAATAATTTGTAAGGTTGTAAAGAGATCCTGAAACCAGCAAGCTTGAGAACTACTAATCTAGGATTTGCCAATTTCTAGTCAGCAAACCAACAATATAACTTCTGTTGCAGCCTGAGTTTAACTTAGTTAACCATTATAGTTGCAGTAACATTTCTTCATTGAATATGTTCTCTTGACTTGTATGTTGTCTGCGTTTGTAAATGGTTTTATAATAGATGCATGCATACATGTTCTAACTAAGAATGCCTTGTTGTTATGTGCAGACAATTTCACTTACGGGTTTGTAGCTTGCATGGACTGGATTGTGGCAATACCACATCAGACTTGACCTAAATTGTTTTATATAACACTGCTTCAGGAAACGTTCCACATGGGACATGACAAATAAACTGAAGTTTAGAAACAATTTGAAATGATTTAATTTTGTTAATATTCTGATAACTTGATTAACTGAGTGATAGCTGTGCCTGTGCATGGTTTTAATTATTGTCAATAAGAATATGCATTCACACGTTAAACATAGAATACTTGATCTTGCTAACACTGTTATCTTATTTTCTCAAATAAGATCATAAATCTTATAAGGTAATGGTTAGAAAGTGTCTTGTTAATACATGTTTTTGTGTTGTCTCCTCTAGAAAAATCCAGGATCTACAAAACGACTTGTCGAAATGTTCTCAAAGTCTAGCTAAAGCAGAGGAGGCCTACCAAAAGTTGAGGCAGGAGAAGGATAGGGACATTCAGGAAACTTCTAGAAATTATGAAGACAAACTTGTCAAACTGAAAAATGAAAATACAGAACTGGTAAGCAGATGTACTCAGTGTCTCCACACTTTTGTAATGTGTATAATCTTAGGCAGGTGAACCATGTGTACTCAGTGTCTCCACTCTTATAATGTGTATTATCTTAGGCAGGTGAACCAGGTGTACTCAGTGTCTCCACTCTTATAATGTGTATAATCTTAGGCAGGTGTACCAGATGTACTCAGTGTCTCCACTCTTATAATGTGTATAATCTTAGACATGTGTACTCAGTGTCTCCACCCTTTTGTAATGTGTATAATCTTAGGCAGGGGAACCAGGTGTACTCAGTGTCTCCACTCTTTTGTAAGGTGTATAATCTTAGGCAGGTGAACCAGGTGTACTCAGTGTCTCCACTCTTATAATGTGTATAATCTTAGGCAGGTGTACTCAGTGTCTCCACTCTTTTGTAATGTGTATAATCTTAGGCAGGTGAACCAGGTGTACTCAGTGTCTCCACTCTTATAATGTGTATAATCTTAGGCAGGTGAACCAGGTGTACTCAGTGTCTCCACTGTTTTGTAATGTGTATAATCCTAGGCAGGTGAACCAGGTGTACTCAGTGTCTCCACTCTTTTGTAATGTGTATAATCTTAGGCAGGTGAACCAGGTGTACTCAGTGTCTCCACTCTTATAATGTGTATAATCTTAGACATGTGTACTCAGTGTCTCCACTCTTATAATGTGTATAATCTTAGGCATGTGAACCAGATGTACTCAGTGTCTCCACTCTTATAATGTGTATAATCTTAGGCAGGTGTACTCAGTGTCTCCATCTTATAATGTGTATAATCTTAGACATGTGTACTCAGTGTCTCCACTCTTATAATGTGTATAATCTTAGGCAGGTGTACTCAGTGTCTCCACCCTTTTGTAATGTGTATAATCTTAGGCAGGTGAACCAGGTGTACTCAGTGTCTCCACTCTTTTGTAATGTGTATAATCTTAGGCAGGTGAACCAGGTGTACTCAGTGTCTCCACTCTTATAATGTGTATAATCTTAGGCAGGTGTACTCAGTGTCTCCACTCTTTTGTAATGTGTATAATCTTAGGCAGGTGAACCAGGTGTACTCAGTGTCTCCACTCTTATAATGTGTATAATCTTAGGCAGGTGTACTCAGTGTCTCCACTCTTATAATGTGTATAATCTTAGGCAGGTGTACTCAGTGTCTCCACTCTTTTGTAATGTGTATAATCTTAGGCAGGTGAACCAGGTGTACTCAGTGTCTCCACTCTTATAATGTGTAAAATCTTAGCCATGTGTACTCAGTGTCTCCACTCTTATAATGTGTATAATCTTAGACATGTGTACTCAGTGTCTCCACTCTTATAATGTGTATAATCTTAGGCAGGTGAACCAGGTGTACTCAGTGTCTCCACTCTTATAATGTGTATAATCTTAGGCATGTGAACCAGGTGTAGTCTTTTGTCAGTGCAAACAATTTATTTAAAATATTTGTCACTTTTGTGTATATATGAAACACTGCCATACCAAAATTATCTTAACATTTTGACATGCTGTACACAAGTGTTAAAATAGTATTTATTTTGCGCTGTAAGCAAGTACTATTACTGAAATCTGGCAGTCTTCTAGTGATGTAATTTGAAGCAAGATAAGCTAAGCCTTGTGTGACTGTCCACTGAACATAAAATGATGTCTGTGCATGTATTAGATGAATAATGTCAGTATTAATGACAGTTAAAATCAAGTCATATAACATAAATAGCCATAATAATAATAACTGTTAGGAGGACCACCAGTATCATCTCTTGTCGTACTGCATCCTTCGTATTTGAATGCGCTTGTGACTGATCAAGCAAATGCGAGCGCAGAAAGTTCTATGACACGACTGGCAAACACAATCCACAGCTACCACTAGTATTCCCTCTACCTCGACTTCTGATTGTGTGTCTATCCTGGGCTGCTTGAATATGAAAGCCCTCACTGATTGCAACGCCATTACATGGCACTAATTACATTGTAAAAGAGAGTATATTACTGTAATATGCTCAGTGTTATCCTTAAATAAGCTAATATTATCTAGACAATTTTGGGCACCCTAGGCCAGGTGCGGAGCGTCTGATTAGTGTAGTGGTAGAGCACTCACATTTCATGGCAAAGGTACCAGGTTCAACTCCCTGCAACCATCAAGCTCTAGTTGACCCAGCTCTAAATGCAAACCTAACTTTTTGTTAGGGAAGGAAAAGGCAGCCAGGAAGGGAACTAGCTACCCCACTCCACACAAACTCCTGGCTTAGTATGCTGAAGTCTGTGACACGTCATTTGTGACCAGCGGTTAAGTCTACCGAAGGATACCTTGGGCCAGGTGCAACTTATTTCTCTTTGAGGTCTACACCCTAGGTGGGCTTGCTAAGTCTAATAATAGCAATGGTCCTGCATATCATGTTTTTTGTTCCAAGGGCGTGTGTTGCTGTAATACGTTCAGTTGTGTCTTTATATAGACTCATAGAATACTGTTCTGTTTTTCCTCAGAACACAGCAGTAGAGAAATTTAAAACAAGGGCAACTCAGTTGTCACAGAATTTTCAAACAGAGAAAACAAAGGCTTTAGAACAGAAGGAGACAGAGATTAAGGAATTACAACAGCAACTAGTACATGCAAACAATGAACTTGTTAAACAACAGGAAACGGCTACAGCTCACAAACAGTTGGTGGAGAAGGTGACTGCGGAGAAGGAGACACTACAGGTAGGGGCTGACTTGTGAGGCTGTTAAAACTACTGGTCAGCATTATTCAAATACACTTGTTGACTGATGAGGGGATATGTCATTGTTTTTGTGAGAGTTGATAACACAAACAAGTTTGTTTTTGTTAGTGATAGAAAAAACAGTCACCAATATGGTGCACGAGAACACTTGCAAGCAATGGAGGACCGGTAGATCATTGCATGGCTCTCAAGTAAAAGCATCCTTAACAACAAAAGTGATTTTCTGAAGTGATGATTCATATTTATCAATACCAATATTTATGCATGTAATACAGTTGTAGATTGGGGCAGTAGATGCCACACCAACTCTTGACATCGATAATTATGAATTGGCAGCTGTGCACTAATCCGCATACCTGGGGTCCCTCGTCAATGACAAGCTCTCTGTGGACCCAGAAATAAACAGTCGTAATGGTAAAGCTGTCGCTACACTTGCTTGTCTCACATCATGTGTTTGGTCAAACCAGAAACTGACAGTTAAAACCATATGGTAGGGAAACTTGGGCAACCTATGCCAAACAAGAGTAACACTTTTCATTCTTGGAATGACAAAGATGCACTCTTGCACCAATCTCCCAAGCATGTACCATCTCCTTATGTAGCAAGACTATGATGGCTTGGACATATCTCATGGAAGATCACTGCATCCCCAAAGAAATCCTCTATGGACAGTTCAGATGGTAAAAAAGCAGTCAAATGACCACAGTTGAGGTTCAAGTACAGAGGTACCCTGCTGGGTGAAAAGAAATTCTTGCAACACAGAGAAGTGAGATGACAATGCCACAAGGAGAAAGCAAATCAACAATGCAATAGAGAGTTACCACTCACAAGGTGGCATCATACTACAGTCAGTCATGACTTAATGGGGGATTACTATAGAGTTACCTCTCACAGGGTGGCATCATACTACAGTCAGTCATGACTTAATGGGGGACTACTATAGAGTTACCACTCACAAGGAGGTATCATACTAGTCAGTCATGACTTAATGGGGGCTACTATAGAGTTACCACTCCAAGGTGGCATTTTAACAGTCAGTCATGACAGACAGGGGGCTACTGTATAGAGTTACAACTCCAAGGTGGCATTATCCTATAAACAGTCATGCCTGTACAGGACTAGAGTTACCACTCCAAGGTAACATCATCCTATAAACAGTCATGCCTGTACAGGACTAGAGTTACCACTCCAAGGTGACATCATCCTATAAACAGTCATGACTGTACAGGACTAGAGTTACCACTCCAAGGTGACATCATCCTATAAACAGTCATGCCTGTACAGGACTAGAGTTACCACTCAAAGGTGACATCATCCTATAAACAGTCATGACTGTACAGGACTAGAGTTACCACTCCAAGGTGACATCATCCTATAAACGGTCATGACTTAACAGAAGTCACAATGGCTAGAATGGGGATTTGCTCATTAGGTTGTGTCAAACGTTTCATTGTTATCACTTTCAACATAGTTATAAGATAACATATAGTGCTAGTCTTGTCAGTGAGTTCTTGTGATCATTATTTTTTGGACTTTGTCTAGTGTAACCAGTTATAAATGAGTACTTGACTTACAGTTAGAGATGGTCAGACAACCAGGAAGGGAACGTGTCACTACATCTCACAAAAAGCTGGCAACTGGTACAAACAAATCTTCTAACATTTCATCCTTGACAGCAATGCCAGTTATGAGACTAACTATATCTTTTTGGGGTCTTTTTGTCAAGTATGAGAAACAGCAAGCAGAAAAACTTTTAATCCTCACCATATATTTTTTTGATCAAGTATGAGAAACAGCAAGCAGAAAAACTGTTAAACATAACCATATTTTTTTTGTTTGGTCAAGTATGAGAAACAGCAAGCAGAAAAACTGTTAAACCGGGTGGATGAAGAAAAATGTGCCATCAACACTGCCCTATTGCAGTCCAAGGTGGAGGTGACCAGATACCAGGAGGAGGTGGAGAAATTCAAGGGGGCAAAGTCACAACTGGAGGATGGAGTGGAGAAGCTGACTTTGGAAGTGGAGTATAATACTAAGGCTAAGGAAGAGGTGAGTAACTTTCTGATCTTAAGTGATTGTTAATTATGCTCCAGTGACTTCTTCTTCGTTTGTTCTCAATCTCTCGCTACCAAGCCCTGAAAAGGGCTTTGCAAGTAACAGGATGTAGTCTGGAGAATGGAATGTGTTGTGTCATAGTTTACAGCTTGACTGCGATATTTACACCTTTCTGTCCAACACATCCAACTTCAGCAGGCATCTTTGAGTACTGGGTTGGTCTTCCCTCTTCGATCACTTCTATTTAGCCAGTCTGTTCTGTTACAGCCTGAAATCTGGGATCACCACATGGAGGTGTAGAAGGGTTTTGGCAGCTATGGGTCGCTGCAGCTCATACGCTGCTCAGCATCTTGATCTCGCTCCAGTGACTGATTTCTGAGGATGGTAGAGTTTGGTCCAGTTCACCCACTCATGTGAGCAAAAGGAGGTGTTTACAGTTTTATATATGTGAGACATGATTTTGGGTTTAAATGTGAAGATAGTAAAAGCACTGTGGCTTCTTTTATTTCAACCTAGTCAATTTTATATTAATTACAATTCTAATTGTTCATTCTCACTTTCATCTGCCTAGTCCATTTAACCTTTTGTTTTCTAGTTTACAAAATTACATCTATTTCCTGTATCTGCATAATTTTTCTGCATGCCATGACCCGACGTGGTTATTGATTTTGAGAACCTAAAATTTAACACACACAAAATTTTTTGTGTCTAGAGAAGATGAAGGTGATAGGGGTGAAAAATACCACTAACATAAACTCATCCGGTAGCAGCGTCCCTTGGTTAGGAAAACAAAAATTTTTATTCACCAAAAGATGTATTAATACTACTATCGATGTTTACCGTATTTGCTGCGTCTGTTACTTCAAGTATAAACGTAATTACTGTATCTACATAAACAAGCTAAATAGATTTACCTCAGAAAAATTTATTGCAGAAACTTAACTTCCCCCATTCTCAATAATGGGTGAATTTTCAAATCCAATCGAAAAACAGAAGAAATCCTTTCCAAAATCTAAAACAAATTTCACAATCGCCATTTTCTTCATCTAACCATACATGACGGAAGTTGGAACTCTCTACAATCAAAAGAGCAGAATGTTCAGCCGTGTCTATGGCATTAACCCGAAAGTTTAAATACGATAAAGTGATGACCCTAGAGCTGGCAGCGTGTAACGCCAGTGGAACAGAGCCAAATCGTCGTAATCTCAAGCCATTTGGCCAGGAAAAGTTAAATTAATTACAATTGTAGTTGTTCATTCTCACTTTTTTCAGGGACTGGTGAATTTCAAGGAACAATTAAATGAAAAATGTTCAAAAGTTCTAAGTGATGTTACACATTGAGTGAAGTAAAAGCAGTAATCAGCTAATATTGTAATACTGATATGAGGCTGAACTCTCACACACAGTCACAAAAACCATCATAATTACATCATTTGGCTTGGCTTGGCTTCGTTCGCTCTCAATCTCCCGCTACCAAATCCTAAAAGGGCTTAAGTAGCAGAATGTAGTCCAGAGAACAGAATGTGTTGTGTCGTAGTTTACAGCTTGACTGCCTATTTGCACCTTTCAGTCCAACACATCCAACTTCAGCAAGCATTTTTTGAGTACCGGGTTAGCATTCCCTCTTCGATCTCTTCTCCTTAGCCAGTCTGCTCTGTTGCAGCCTGTTATCCAGGATCACCGCAAGGAGGTGTAGAAGGGCCTTGACAGCTCTGGTTCGCTGGCCCTGACGTTAACAGTCAGCTATGGGTCGCTGACCACTGCAGCTCATGCACTACTCAGCTCTGGTTCGCTGGCCCTGACGCTAACAGTCAGCTATGGGTCGCTGACCACTGCAGCTCATGCACTACTCAGCTCTGGTTCGCTGGCCCTGACGCTAACAGTCAGCTATGGGTCGCTGACCACTGCAGCTCATGCACTGCTCAGCGTCTTGGTCCCAGTTACATCATTTATTTCATAAAGCAATAAACAATTGGAGTTGTTGACAGAAAAATCAACTCTCATTGTCTGTCGTTTCTTCTCTCCTTTCACTCACTCTCTCTCTTTCTATTTCTCTTTGTGAGTGCATGCATGCCTGATATGCCATCTATCTATCTTCAGTCCACTTGTGTCGTTAGACGTTGTGACTTCCTTTGTTTCATATTGGGTTTTTTTGGCAGGCCAAAATTGGCTGGTGACTTGCCAGGTCAATCCCAGTATCTATTACCAACCGTTAGGATGGTAGCCCCGGGAACATACAATCATCTATCTTTGGTACTGGTGGTGGTGGAAGCATAAATTTAAGCAAGGTAGGCCGCAGCCTGTCAGGCACCATTCATGCTGCTCCACTAACCACATAACCAAGACCTGATGTTATAGCTACACAGTTTCCTTTTTGTGACATATTCTTTGTGGGGCGGGAATCCCTAGAATAATTTGAGTAGATTTTTAACTTGAATTTTGCCGGAGCAGCGGTCGTTGCGCCTACTCTTTACGATTTCCGACTGCCAACTGATTTAAACTGTTCACGGGTGTCTGATCTCACTACTCAGAGATCAGGGGAAATTTTTACTGCATGATCCACATTAAAAAATCTCCGTCTCCACCGTGGTTTGAACCCGCGACCTACAGCACCTGAAGCAAACACCTTACCTCAAGACCACTGGAGTCCCCCCTGTATAAACAGTCTGATATGAATTTGTATGAAAGAAAGAGAATTCAATGAGTGAATTTGGATGTTGCATTGTTAGCATTTGAAACTAGGAAAAATGGAGAATTACTGGTATATTATCATTAAACTTTGATACTTTTGTTATACCTCATACAGGCTGAAAAAACACGAGATGAATTAAAGGCACAAAAGTTGGAAGTGACTAGAGAGAGAGACATATTACAGCAGGAGTTGCTTGCTGTCAGAGGAGAAATCCTGAAAAAAGATGTCATGCTCTTGGAGATACATACCAAGGTAAACAGACATGTCCCATCATAAGGATTACTCATTGCTCTCTCTCTCTCTCTCTCTCTCTCTCTCTCTCTCCCTCTCCCCCTCTCTCTCTCTCGGGTGTGCTCTCCTATCACCTACATGTAGTCTTTTTGGTTATATTACAGTGTATAAGCCATACAAAAGTATTTGTCATCCACGTCTAAACTCTTGTGCAGCGCTAAAAACACTTGACTGAAAAAGGCTGAAATCTGTGCAAATCATACAGGTTTCTTACTTACAACTTGATGTCATCACAAACACATGCACTGACTGATCTTGCAAGTGTTTAGTCAGTTTGGTTTTATTTTGCATATATTCCGGAGATTGTCTTCCTAACTGGATTCTAAAAAAACAATAAGATCACTGCACCCTACAAAGCATGGTCTCCAAAATGAATCAGTGTTGTGTATTGGCGTGGCAGTCTCGAAGTTTCAAAAAATTGATACAGGAAGCATCAGTGCAAGAGAACATGTAGTACTTTGACTCAGATTTACTGTGGTGATGATACTGCTGGGTGTGCTCTAGTGCCCTGTTGCAGGGATGCCAGCTGCTGGGTGTGCTCTAGTGCCCTGTTGCAGGGATGCCAGCTGCTGGGTGTGCTCTAGTGCCCTGTTGCAGGGATGCCAGCTGCTGGGTGTGCTCTAGTGCCCTGTTGCAGGGATGCCAGCTGCTGGGTGTGCTCTAGTGCCCTCTTGCAGGGATGCCAGCTGCTGGGTGTGCTCTAGTGCCCTGTTGCAGGGATGCCAGCTGCTGGGTGTGCTCTAGTGCCCTGTTGCAGGGATGCCAGCTGCTGGGTGTGTTCTAGTGCCCTGTTGCAGGGATGCCAGCTGCTGGGTGTGCTCTAGCGCTCTCTTACAGGGATGCCAGCTGCTGGGTGTGCTCTAGTGCCCTGTTGCAGGGATGCCAGCTGCTGGGTGTGCTCTAGTGCCCTGTTGCAGGGATGCCAGCTGCTGGGTGTGCTCTAGTGCCCTGTTGCAGGGATGCCAGCTGCTGGGTGTGCTCTAGTGCCCTGTTGCAGGGATGCCAGCTGCTGGGTGTGCTCTAGCGCTCTCTTACAGTGATGCCAGCTGCTGGGTGTGCTCTAGCGCCATGTTGCAGGGATGCCAGCTGCTGGGTGTGCTCTAGTGCCCTGTTGCAGGGATGCCAGCTGCTGGGTGTGCTCTAGTGCCCTGTTGCAGGGATGCCAGCTGCTGGGTGTGCTCTAGTGCCCTGTTGCAGGGATGCCAGCTGCTGGGTGTGCTCTAGTGCCCTGTTGCAGGGATGCCAGCTGCTGGGTGTGCTCTAGCGCTCTCTTACAGTGATGCCAGCTGCTGGGTGTGCTCTAGTGCCCTCTTACAGTGATGCCAGCTGCTGGGTGTGCTGTACCGCTCTCTTACAGTGATGCCAGCTGCTGAGTGTGCTCTAGTGCCCTCTTGCAGTGACACCAACTAATAGGGCTGTCCTAGTGCTGCTGATATGAACAAATAAGGTAGTAGAAAATAATAACTTTCCTCAATGGGTGCCTATGCAGAATAGAAGGATTGAATTAGTATATCACTAATGTGCAACTGTTAGACAACAGACAGACAACATTTAAACCGGAGGCCGTCAGAATATTTTGACGATAGGTTGTGCACGCATTAAGCAGACCAGATGAAAGCATTACAAGACCTGGTCTGGCATCCTCAGTGTAAGAGAAATAGAAGGGCACCAAAACACAGACGGAAAACAGAACTAGAGATAAACGTGAAGGAAACAGGGAAGAAATGGAGAGAGCTGGAGTGGATTGATCAGGACAAGAGAACTTGGTAAGTATTTTGTTAAAGATTTGTGCTCAAAAGGTTTTGATGTGATTTTGTAAAAGTAAACATATGTAGATGTGGAAACAAATAACGTAGTTGAAGAAGATAAAGACATGCATGCTAACTGATTTGGTCATGTCTTATTGATTTCAAGACTGACAAACTACAGGCAGAATTATCAAAGGAAGCTGATGAGCTACTCACTAAATCACAGACTGAGACGGACTATTTGAAGCAAGAATTGTGAGTAGTTCATATTTTGTTGCGTGCTTTTTTAGGTATATACTTGCTTTCTATACATTTTTTATTTAAATTTTCGGTCTTGAATTAATGTTTTTTCATTCTTCATGCTTTTGGCTTAATTTATTTATTTTACTGTCCGCTGTTTGTCTTTATTTAAACGTCCTTAACGACAAAGTTTCTTTTCTTCTTTAAAAAAATGTTGTGGTTTAATTTCTCTTACCTTTATTTTGAAGTTTTTTTCTGTAGTCTCATACCTTCTTCTTCTGCGTTCATTCTCAAACTCCCACTACCAAGCCCTGAACAAGATTTTTGCTACTAGCAGGAGGTAGTCTGGAGAACGGAATGTGTTGTTGCTAGTTTACAGCTTGACTTTGATATTTGCACCTTTCAGTCCAACACATCCGACTTCTGCAGTCAGTTATACTAGTGTTGCTTATATTTCCATCATTCATTTATACAAAACTTGTCACTTTCCAATTCACTGTTTCACACTTTATGATTTGATTTGATTTTCACCTTTCCTCTTTATGTTATTTCCCCCTTTTTTTTTATACAGTGAGCCCTTGTCCTGTATCTCTTGTCAGAGGGTAAGAATGTGCTCCAATGCATTAATCCACTGTGACTAGCTTTAACTTAACCTTTTCCAGTCTGCATTAATTTTGCAGAATTGTGTCTTTCAGTCCACAGCAAGTGATGCAACTGCGTATGTCAAATATATATATATATTATTTTTTTTCAAAGGAAATTCATGAATGTTTGAAATATTAAGCTCAAGTTATGGTCTGTAGTTCTTAAGACATGTAATTAAATTAAATGTATGACAAGAAGTATTCATAAAAATATATTATTATGAAACATTAAATCATGAATGTGGAAGGGAAATTATGGCCAAAAACATTATTTCTCTACTTTCGATCTCATGAGTATTTGGGATCCTGGTATTCAAACAGGCATGTTTCTGAAGGCTATCTATAGTAGATATGTTTAAACTTCCGGCGACTTACTAGTCTTGGGGGAAGGTACAAATAATGTGGGTAGATTTTTAACTAGAATTTTGTCTAGGCAGTGGCCTTTAGGCCTACTTCTTTTTTATTTCTGCCAAGGGATTTTCAACGTGCATGACACTGAACATGGGAGTCAGATCTCACTACCCAGAGATCAGGGGAATTTTTACTAGAAAATGCACGTGAAAAATTACAAGTCTCCACAGTGATTCGAACCGGCAACCAATGCGGACACATTACCTATAGACCACTGATTCCCCTGTCATGAGTACTTTTGCGTCAAACCCTAGCTATCATTACCACAGGCCTTTTCTTCAGTGTACCAGTCAAATCTGAATCGTTGAAGAATAACCATGTGTAATCTAGATGCATGACCATTGGTCTGATCAAATATTTCACCACGTTCGTAAAAACAGACCTATTGTAAATAACTCCGCATTAAACAAAAGTTCCAAATGCGCAATTTACCAAATGTCACTGAATCGGATAACTGTTTTCTCACCACCAATGTCTACTAGACGGGAACAGTACAGTTTAAATTAGGTTTCAGTAACACTATAATCTGCCAGGCATGTCAGAAGCGGTGAAAAAGGAATATTGAGTATGGGGCTGACTATTCCATTCTATAGAAACTGTCAGCCACAAGAAGAGAAGACTACAGTCTATTATAGAATGTGGGTAGTCAAGTTTTGGAAAGGTGTTTAAGTTCCAACATGTTCATTATAAACCATTTTGTCAAATCATCCCCTAGGAACTCACTGAGGGTCTTATTGAAAGAAAAAGAGGAACAGGTTGAGTCAAAAGACTTCCAGTTAGCAGAGCTGCAAGCTGAGATGGAGCAGAGCAAAGAGATGATTCTTGACCAGGATGTGGTAAGTACATTGATTCACTCACTCCTACCTTGTCAATTACCTCATGCGTATGAGGATAGGCAGCCATCCAGATATGTTGACTGAAGATGAATGTTCTTGGGGCTAGCATCTTGATCATGTGAAACACATTACTACACAAATGGACAAAATGCTTTGGCTCAGTTTCCATGTAAGGTGCCTGCTGCAGTGGTAGTCATATGCTTCATAAGGATCATAACCAGGACAAGACGTCTAAAACACCTTATGCATACTCTCATCATTGAGGCCATAAGGATCTTAACCTGGGCAAGACAATGAAGAGAAGACACTATACTCACATCAGTGAGGCCATAAGGATCTTAACCTGGGCAAGACAATGAAGAGATGACACTATACTCACATCAGTGAGACCATAAGGATCTTAACCTGGGCAAGACAATGAAGACACTACTCACATCAGTGAGGACATAAGGATCTTAACCTGGGCAAGACAAGGTAAGAGAAGACACTACACTCACATCATTGAGGCCATAAGGATCTTAACCTGGGCAAGACAATGAAGACACTACTCACATCAGTGAGGACATAAGGATCTTAACCTGGGCAAGACAAGGTAAGAGAAGACACTACACTCACATCATTGAGGCCATAAGGATCTTAACCTGGGCAAGACAATGAAGACACTACTCACATCAGTGAGGACATAAGGATCTTAACCTGGGCAAGACAAGGTAAGAGAAGACACTACACTCACATCATTGAGGCCATAAGGATCTTAACCTGGGCAAGACAATGAAGACACTACTCACATCAGTGAGGCCATAAGGATCTTCACCTGGGCAAGACAATGAAGAGAAGACACTACACTCACATCATTGAGGCCATAAGGATCTTAACCTGGGCAAGACAAGGTAAGAGAAGACACTACACTCACATCATTGAGGCCATAAGGATCTTAACCTGGGCAAGACAATGAAGACACTACTCACATCAGTGAGGACATAAGGATCTTAACCTGGGCAAGACAAGGTAAGAGAAGACACTACACTCACATCATTGAGGCCATAAGGATCTTAACCTGGGCAAGACAAGGTAAGAGAAGACACTACACTCACATCATTGAGGCCATAAGGATCTTAACCTGGGCAAGACAATGAAGACACTACTCACATCAGTGAGGACATAAGGATCTTAACCTGGGCAAGACAAGGTAAGAGAAGACACTACACTCACATCATTGAGGCCATAAGGATCTTAACCTGGGCAAGACAATGAAGACACTACTCACATCAGTGAGGACATAAGGATCTTAACCTGGGCAAGACAAGGTAAGAGAAGACACTACACTCGCATCATTGAGGCCATAAGGATCTTAACCTGGGCAAGACAATGAAGACACTATTCACATCAGTGAGGTCATAAGGATCTTAACCTGGGCAAGACAATGAAGACACTACTCACATCATTGAGGCCATAAGGATCTTAACCTGGGCAAGACAATGAAGACACTACTCACATCATTGAGGCCATAAGGATCTTAACCTGGGCAAGACAATGAAGACACTATTCACATCAGTGAGGTCATAAGGATCTTAACCTGGGCAAGACAATGAAGACACTACTCACATCATTGAGGCCATAAGGATCTTAACCTGGGCAAGACAATGAAGACACTACTCACATCATTGAGGCCATAAGGATCTTAACCTTTAGCACGCCAGATTCTTTTTGAAAAATATTTGACCTAATTAATTTTCTTAATTAGTCACCATGGTAGTCGTTTTTCAAAATTTTTAATTTTTATGTTTGTTTGTCAATAAATATGATTTTCTGGCGTGTAGACACACAATAGGATAACAAACATGTGGGTGTTATTGTTGTTGTTGTGTGTTTGTTAGTTTTTGAGATACAAAAAGTTGAAGTTGAAAATTTATGAAAATCTCGGAAAATATTTGGGCTCGACCACTAGGCCTAGTCGCTTCGATAGAAAACCATGGAAACCATAACAACGTATCGATACTGTGTTTACAATATCGACACAACTGTTAGTTTCCAATTCAAACGTAGTTCTTTCATTTAAACAAACAAAATTAAAAAATCTACTCGATAAAGATCTTTCCCAACAACCTACTTCCCCTTTCGCAAAAAGTCGGCTTGCTCCAAACGGCGTATACAAAATTAAAACTGTTCAAAAGCCATTTGTAATCGCACATACGATACTTTAACCGGCAAAATATACCTGGGCAAGACAAGGGAAGAGAAGACACTATACTCACATCATTGAGGTCAGTTTTGGTGAGAATTGACTATTCTTATTCTTCTCCTGTTGGTTGGTGGTTGGCCTGCTAAACCTCTCTTTTAAATCTTTGTGTCAACATCTTTGTTTGTTTCTTCTAGCCTAGAGTATGAAATGGCGCATGAATATGGTTATTGTGTTCCACGAGATTACAGCATTGTGTAATAATAGCATTGAAAGGGAAACAAATACAAATTATCAGTTGAGCATTTGTCTCCTCCAGCAATGTGTTTCCACAACCACCTACAATAACAAGAGCGCATAGCTACAAATTAACTAAAGAAAGGTCCAGATTAGATATTAGGAAATATTTTTTTAAAGTCAGAGAGTGGGGAATGCTTGGAATACATTGCCACAGGAACTAGTGACGGGAGGGACAGTTAATGCATTTAAGAATGGATTGGATGTGCATATCTTTTAGAGCAAGGAAATATAAATGAAACTGGCTGTATACAGACTCTGCATAGTCTTCTAAACCAGTATAAAGATGTTAAGTTAAGTTTGGACCTGCAGCAGTGTAACTGCCACTGAAGGATGAGTAATCTAGTAGTATGCCTTGTACTTGACAAATGAAGATACTTACTTGTATGTTTCCAACTGTGACTACCTTCAAACATACTCTATTTTATTGCTGCACAGCTTGTGAACGAGAAGACAGAACTAATGAAAGAGAAAGAATTGTCAGAAGAAAAGTAAGTCATGTTCTTTCATTCGTTCTCTATTTGTGTGCATGACACAGAATGTGTTAACATTTCTGTCGTTGTTTGACTCGTTAATCTTTGAGGTTGTTCTATATTCAGCAGGCTTCTGCTTTTGTCAATGGCAAGATGTGCAATGCCATGAATTGGACAGTCTTCTACCCAAGAGGAGGTTTGAGAACAAATACAGAAGAAGAAGTAGTAATCAATCTCCTGATACCAAACCCTGAACAGGGCTTTGTGAGTAGCAGGATGTAGTCCGGAGAACAGAATGCGTTGTGTCACTAGTTTACAGATTAACTGCTATATTTGCACCTTTCCGTTCGACACATTCATCTTCGGCAGGGGTTTGACTGCTGTTAGGCGCCTCTTATGACATACTTTGTCTTCTTCTTCCTGTTCTTTTTTCACTCCAGCCACAGCATAATGTCACCATTACAGTTGGCCTCCATTAGGAAACCTCCCATCAAAGTAAATTGGGTGCTCTTGCTGTGGTAGTTTCTGTAGCAATGTGTTTTATATCATGAAGTTGCTATTCTAATGTACAACTGTCTTTGGTCACATTATATGATATGCATGTGGAGTGGCCATAGTCTTTCTTACCCTACGACGGGCCTCAGGAATGACTCTAGTAGCTCTGTGTAACATTCTTGTCTCTATCTCACACAGATCTGTCATGTAAACCATGCTGGCATATGAAGATCCCATCAAAGAAGAGTTTCTTTTATCTGGCCTGTGCTTCTTGACATTCTCAAGAAATAAGACCCACGTATATCCTGACCTATGTATCATCCTCCGATGCTGGGTTTTTTAATTCTCTGCCAGGATTGAGATTAGAAACATCTGGTTGCCAAATCAGGGTCTTGTCTTTTCAAACTAGTATGAGATGATGAAACTAGTACTTTACATGTATATATAGGGAGTGAAAATCAAGACCCCACTCCAGCAGTTCAGCCAACAAGGTGAGGATCAACATAGACTGTGTCACAGTGGTCTAACCAACAAGGTGAGGATCAACATAGACTGTGTCACAGTGGTCTAACCAACAAGGTGAGGATCAACATAGACTGTGTCACAGTGGTCTAACCAACAAGGTGAGGATCAACATAGACTGTGTCACAGTGGTCTAACCAACAAGGTGAGGATCAACATAGACTGTGTCACAGCAGTCAAACCAACAAGGTGAGAATCAACATAGACTGTGTCACAGCAGTCTAACCAACAAGGTGAGGATCAACAAATAGGATGTGTCACAGCAGCCTAACCAACAAGGTGAGGATCAACAAATAGGATGTGTCACAGCAGTCTAACCAACAAGGTGAGGATCAACATAGACTGTGTCACAGCAGCCTAACCAACAAGGTGAGGATCAACAAATAGGATGTGTCACAGCAGTCTAGCCAACAAGGTGAGGATCAACATAGACTGTGTCACAGCAGCCTAACCAACAAGGTGAGGATCAACATAGACTGTGTCACAGTGGTCTAACCAACAAGGTGAGGATCAACATAGACTGTGTCACAGTGGTCTAACCAACAAGGTGAGGATCAACATAGACTGTGTCACAGTGGTCTAACCAACAAGGTGAGGATCAACATAGACTGTGTCACAGTGGTCTAACCAACAAGGTGAGAATCAACATAGACTGTGTCACAGCAGTCAAACCAACAAGGTGAGAATCAACATAGACTGTGTCACAGCAGCCTAACCAACAAGGTGAGGATCAACAAATAGGATGTGTCACAGCAGTCTAACCAACAAGGTGAGGATCAACAAATAGGATGTGTCACAGCAGTCTAACCAACAAGGTGAGGATCAACATAGACTGTGTCACAGCAGCCTAACCAACAAGGTGAGGATCAACAAATAGGATGTGTCACAGCAGTCTAGCCAACAAGGTGAGGATCAACATAGACTGTGTCACAGCAGTCAAACCAACAAGGTGAGAATCAACATAGACTGTGTCACAGCAGTCTAACCAACAAGGTGAGGATCAACATAGACTGTGTCACAGCAGCCTAACCAACAAGGTGAGGATCAACAAATAGGATGTGTCACAGCAGTCTAACCAACAAGGTGAGGATCAACATAGACTGTGTCACAGCAGCCTAACCAACAAGGTGAGGATCAACAAATAGGATGTGTCACAGCAGTCTAGACAACAAGGTGAGGATCAACATAGACTGTGTCACAGCAGCCTAACCAACAAGGTGAGGATCAACATAGACTGTGTCACAGTGGTCTAACCAACAAGGTGAGGATCAACATAGACTGTGTCACAGTGGTCTAACCAACAAGGTGAGGATCAACATAGACTGTGTCACAGTGGTCTAACCAACAAGGTGAGGATCAACATAGACTGTGTCACAGTGGTCTAACCAACAAGGTGAGAATCAACATAGACTGTGTCACAGCAGTCAAACCAACAAGGTGAGAATCAACATAGACTGTGTCACAGCAGCCTAACCAACAAGGTGAGGATCAACAAATAGGATGCGTCACAGCAGTCTAACCAACAAGGTGAGGATCAACAAATAGGATGTGTCACAGCAGCCTAACCAACAAGGTGAGGATCAACAAATAGGATGCATCACAGCAGCCTAACCAACAAGGTGAGGATCAACAAATAGGATGTGTCACAGCAGTCTAACCAACAAGGTGAGGATCAACATAGACTGTGTCACAGCAGCCTAACCAACAAGGTGAGGATCAACAAATAGGATGTGTCACAGCAGCCTAACCAACAAGGTGAGGATCAACATAGACTGTGTCACAGCAGTCTAACCAACAAGGTGAGGATCAACATAGACTGTGTCACAGCAGCCTAACCAACAAGGTGAGAATCAACAAATAGGATGTGTCACAGCAGTCTAGCCAACAAGGTGAGGATCAACATTGTGATTCCCCATAGTGATCAGCTTACTGAGGAGTGTCTCTTGTCGAAGACGGATGTGTCGGATCAAAAAGTGCAAATATCACAGTCAAACTGTAAACTAGCGACACAAGGCATTCCGTTCTCCAGACTACATTCTGATACTTGCAAAACCTGTTCAGGTCTTGATAGCACAAGATTGAAAACGAATGTTGAAAGAAGGAGAACAGTCTCTCATTACACTACATCCAGGAGGACCCCAGTCCACCATCTCAAGTGTACCTCGGAATGTTAGAAAGCCACTGTAACCCACTACCTTAGAAACATCAAGGGCTAACTCTTCTCAGCATGAGTAGCTTTGAACGAACAACAGCAGATGTATTATAAACTAACTACCCTCCTGTACTCTATTGTCCTGTGTAGTTGTACTACAGTCAGTTTCAGAACGTTTTCATCTGTTTCTCTGACGTCTTTCATTGCCTCACATTCTAACATGTATCATTTCTTTGTGGATGACTTGCTTCATATAACATTTCTTTGTGGATGACACAGCCAAATTTGATACAGGAAAAAAAAGTATCCGTTTACCATTAAAATCTATATTAATTACTCTTGATATGAAAGCCGTAATTAGATGAATAGTCAATGGAAGAATGTGTTTTGAAATATGTTTTGTTGTTTTTACGTTATTAATTCAGATTTGTTGGCTCCAATAGGAACATGGGGTGACCACTACAATTGACCTATCTCATGGTATACACCTGCAATACATTCCATACCTTTACATGGGCTCACCTGCACATTCCTCTCTTTCACCTCTCTTTATATTTGTATCTTATTATGTTTATACATCCATTTCTATATCCTTATTTGTGTGTACATATGTCTGTTGTTTTTATATATGTGTATCTCTTGATATGTACATGTACATGTAGTACACACAATGAGTAGGATTATTCTTTTGTGTGCAGTGAAAAGGACGTTAAGTGGCGTGTTGCAATAAAATATAAATGATGAAATATCAATAAATGATGAAGGTGGACCGGGGTCCTCCAGGTGGTTGTGCTATGCTTGGCTTCATCTGCGTGTCACTACTACGGGGATCATGTCGATCCCTCACCTCATTAGCCATGCTGCCATGGAAACAGCCTGTTTCTAGGGAGGGCTACTAGGAAGCCGAGGTGAGGCTCTTGGTCAGTACGTTTTGCCTGACCCTGACTAACATATCTGGTCAGTATATTTTGTCTGACCAGACGTTAGTATTCCTCCCTGTGGTATGTGGCAATGTGTATAATACACATTGATTCATGTATTTTCATTTCTTGGTTGACCTACTTTGTCCTAAGTGGCATACAGTGATTCATACACTCTCTCTGGCTAATATGTCTTCCACCTTGTGTATTGTCTGCTGGTTGTTTATTTTGTAATCTGTTAGGTGTATTAATTTGTGGTTTGTCCCTGACGAAGGCCTGTGGTTTTCGTTTTGTTTCTGTTCCAGTGTGGTAACTGATCCATTCCTGTTTATGTTTTTATACAACTTTTGACCTTCAGTACAGCTGCAGCTTTGATTTATCTGGAAGCCTGCACCCTAACATTTATGTGCTTTCGCAGTGGGTGTTTAAGTGTCTGTCGTATACTGGCGGGCATTATAAGGTTGCTAGCACCATGCACAACCTTCCTTAGCTATTCTTTACAACATACATAGTACAGTGCAGCAGGTCTTTCATTTTCAGTAAGGGGTGCCAGTGATCCACATGAGTTTTTATTTAATTTATGTAATTAACTTTTCCATTGGGAAGGAAATGGAGAGTGGGTATGGATAGATGTGGACATTTAATATGGATATATGGGGAGATTAGATATGGATAGATGGGGAGAGTGGATATGGATAGATGTGGATATTTAATGTGGACATTTAATATGGATAGATGGGGAGAGTGGATATGGATCAATGTGGACATTTAATATGGATAGATGTGGACATTTAATATGGATATATGGGGAGATTGGGTATGGATAGATGTGAATATTTAATATGGATAGATGGGGAGAATGGATATGGATAGATGTGGACATTTAATATGGATAGATGTGGACATTTAATATGGATAGATGGGGAGATTGGGTATGGATAGATGTGGATATTTAATATGGATAGATGGGGAGAGTGGATATGGATAGATGGGGAGATTGGGTATGGATAGATGTGGATATTTAATATGGATAGATGTGGACATTTAATATGGATAGATGGGGAGAGTGGATTTGGATAGATGTGGACATTTAATGTGCATAGATGGGGAGAGTGGATATGGATAGATGGGGACATTGGAAATGGATAGAGACACTGGATATGAATAGATGGTGAATATCAGATATGGATAGTTGAGAATATCCTGAAATCAACAAATGATGTTTGTTAGAGAGTGACACTGCCTTTGATGGACCACAGAATTGTTAAATCAAACCTCAGTCAAAAAGGAAGGGGATTCCCTGTGAGGATGGACTGAACGAGGAGTGGGTCTAACCACTGAGCTATGGCTCCAGAGGAACCATACTCATCATCATAATCTGAAAGAGACTAATCACCTTTGAGTCTTCTCAGAGAGCAGAGTGATGTCGATTCTTCATGATAGATTACTATCTCATAATATTTAATATTTGAAGCACGATTCACATCAACCAAATGGCTAAATAAAAATACATTTTTGTAATGATTGTAAAACCTCTGTGAACTTTTGAGATGGTACCATTTTGATAGCTAAAACAAGAAGTCGATAATCCTGTTCAATTTATGGGACATAACATAACATCATATAAGACCTTCTCTATATCAAGGATGAGCCCAACATGAAATTCTGATACGAGACGTTGATATGACAAGGGCCAGATTGTATTCTGATACGATGATATGACAAGGGCCAGATTGTATTCTGATACGATGATATGACAAGGGCCAGATTGTATTCTGATACGATGATATGACAAGGGCCAGATTGTATTCTGATACGATGATATGACAAGGGCCAGATTGTATTCTGATACGATGATATGACAAGGGCCAGATTGTATTCTGATACGATGATATGACAAGGGCCAGATTGTATTCTGATACGATGATATGACAAGGGCCAGATTGTATTCTGATACGATGATATGACAAGGGCCAGATTGTCATGACAGTTCAAATGTTAAAGATGTGCCAGTCTCAATGCATTAGACCTTTAATGACAGCGGAACAGGAATTTAGCCCTTACATTTTTATTTTTGTAGCTTTTTGTGAAGCACCGGGTCACCACAGGTGCTGGCCCCGTACAGATAGCTAGGAGCAAAGAACTTGGTGAATTCTTGAAGTGGTGGTTTCTTTAGAAATGTGTTTTACATGATGTTGCTACACCATTGCACAAACATACTTAGTCATCTTTTAGGACATGCATGGAAGACTGGGATCCATGTAGTGCAGTGGTTAGCGCGCTGACTTCACATCTGAGTGTTCCTGGGTTCATTCCCTAGTTGAGGCGGAAATTGTTTTCAGACCACAATGGCTCCTGGATCAACCCAGCCTTAAATGGGTGCTGGTTCAGTCTGGCAAGTAAAGGCGGCCGGCGTAATGCTGACCACATCATCTACTAGGTGCCGTGGATTACAAAATAACATGGGCCTAACACCATATTTCCTATGCGCCACATGGCAAGACGGGATCTTTACTTTTAAGGAAGACTTCAGCCGCCAAATTCTTTGCTTCCCCTGTATCCACATAGATTAACTTAACTATTTAAACATGTCAATCACATCATTTGGAACTTTGATCATGTACAACCATGTGAACAGAAAATGTAGCTTTCCTAATTTTCCAAGCAAAGTCCAGATTTAGGCTGTTTGTTTTTGAAAAATACATTGAAAGTTTTACTTAAATTAATTGCTTTTACGGTATTTTGATGTTCAGTGTCTACATATTTAGACAAGAAAGCACCACTGCCTCACAGAGAGCATGTCGTAAGAGGCGACTAACTGTGTGACATGGCATAACATCGGCCATGGTTAGGCAGTTTTTTAAGAGCAGCATAGATAGCGCCTAACAGGCTGTGGATCTACTTTGCTCTAGTATTTGAGTCTATTAAGATGTGCTTGCACATCGGTTAACCACCCTCCACGGCACTTGTCTCAATGCAGCGGAGTAATAAGCTGCTTGAACCTAGCCCTCTAAGCAGGAAATAATTCTCCCGGCTACATTCAGCTCAAACCAGAGCTGAGAGCTGCACGGGGGCACCCATCACTGTAGAAGTACAGGTCGACTAAGATTTAAACATATCAAATGAGACTGATGGTGGTGGCACCCTTGTCAAACAGAAGGTCTTGTATATTAAACAAGTTATACCCATGATTATGTATTGCCTTAAACCACCTGCTTTTGTGTCTGATCTGACCTTCCCTGACCCGAGTGGCTGTGCTGTAGCCATACCCAACTAACCGCACTCATGTGTCTGGTAAGACTTTCATTTCTCGTGGTTCATTTTCTTGTAGCTTTAGTCACATATACTGGGTTCAGTTTTTCTATACGAGTATCATTTATCTCATGTAATCTGCCAGTTTTGCTGTTGTCATCATGTGTAAATAATTGTGATATTTTGTTTTGTGTCATTGCTGTGTGTCACCTTATCATAACACATTATTTTACTGAAATACATGCATCTTTAACATTGAGTTTGCTCCAACATTTCGATTAATAGTCTTTATCAAGGACTAGACAGAGAAAAACAACACAAAGGAAAGCAGCAAACTAAGTTCAATCAAGATCAATTATTCAAGATAAATCAGGAATGGAACCCAATAATTTGTCTCTCAACAACAATATTATCGATTAGCTGTTATATATTCATTATTTCGCTATCATAAATCGTTGACTTTCAATTGCTCATAGGATGAAATTGTCATTCGCATGTAATTTTTTAAAATTGTCTTTATAAACTAACATTTGATAATGTCTTTTGAAAATGTTTTGGGTGTTGAGTACTTCTAGCCATATAGTCATTCTAATTTAAGCTTGTTAACATTACAAGGTTTATTGTGCTTTATTGCTTGTTTGTTTAGTATTGCAACAAAATAGCTCATACTTAACAGAGCACATTACATATATTGAATAAGAAAAATAAAATGAACAAAAAAATAATAAAAATTGGTATGGTCAGATACCGCACCGATACAAAAACACAAACGTAACCCATGTTATGACCAATAGGGCTTCATCAGGGACAACGATCAATAATGAACTAGTGAATCATAGAAGAAGGGAAGAATACATAAATGGGGGATGTCAACATATAAAGAGAAAATAGTGTACTTATCTGATAAGTCACATCACTTCTACTCAGGTTGAATGCTGGATATAAAGTGACAGACAAAGGTCAGATGAGGTGGTCAGGAGGTCATAAATTGTGAGAAACGGCCAAATAAGCAGGTAGCAGCCAAATATGGAAAAGATCAAATGGTGATAAGGGATCAAGACGCTGAGCAGCGCATGAGCTGCAGTGGTCAGCGACTCATAGCTGACTGCTAGCGTCAGGGCCAGAAAACTAGAGCTGCCAAGACCCTTCTACACCTCCACTCAGTGATCCTGGATAACAGGCCACAGCAGACCAGACTGGCTAAGGAGAAGGAATCGAAGATGGAATGCTAACCCGGTACTCAAAAAATGCTTCCTGAAGTCGAATGTGTTGGACTGAAAAGTGCAAATATTGCAGTCAAGCTGTAAACTATGACACAACGCATTCCGTTCTCTGGACTACATTCCGCTGCTTAAGCCCTTATAGGGTTTGGTAGCAGGAGATTGAGAACGAACTAAGCCAAGCCAAGCCAAATAGTGATAAAGGTGGAGGGAAAAGAGTACGGCAAATGGATAGGGGTCGGTATGAGATGAGATTTGAAGAAAAGATATGAAACATATGTCATGCTGGAGATCAGTCTGATCTCAAGGGCGAATCGATGATGATCGTCAGAGAAGCATGAAACTAAGCGTGTGACACTAACATCAGCCTTATTCCAATGCCCTGAACCATTGAAGTGGCTTGCAATAGGGGAACCCATGCAGTTATGGATATCATTGAGACATTGTCGGAAATGCTTCTACAGTTCCAAATCATTCTCCCCAATGTATGTCATTCCGCACTGGCAACAAATGATGGAGTAGATGTTGTGAGATTTTTTTGGGAACCTCTCCTTGATGAATGACTCTGCTTTGGGGAAGATAACCGAATGAGAGAGGATGACATTTGTGCACGGCCAGGATGGGTGTGTGGGCGGCTACTGACCAGCAAGTCTCTCAGGTTTCTGTTTCATTTGTAGTCGACAAAGGAAGGATCTTGAGGAAGGAAATTCTCAAGAGTGGGAGCATATTGATTACTAGTAGAATATTTAGTGGTAACAGTCTTACTTGTGTTGATTCCTGGTAGAATATTTAGTGGTAATAGAGTATTACTTGTGTTGATTCCTGGTAGAATATTTAGTGGTAATAGAGTATTACTTGTGTTGATTCCTGGTAGAATATGTAGTGGTAATAGAGTATTACTTGTGTTGATTCCTGGTAGAATATGTAGTGGTAATAGAGTATTACTTGTGTTGATGCCTGGTAGAATATTTAGTGGTAATAGAGTATTTTTTGTGTTGATTCCTGGTAAAATATTTGGTGGTAACAGTGTGTCTTTTCCATGTAATTCCCCAGTACTCAATACTGGGGAAGAAAATCATGTCCACTGCACGTTACCAAGCATGTCTTGAAAGATGCAACTGGCAAGCTTAAAAACTGCTGAATCAAGAGCATATACAGTGTTCTGGTGCAAGTTCCTCATAATGGGGCCAACTGTAATGCTGACTTTCAGCTTCATAATGAATAGAGAGATCATCAAGTGCAAAGTTTCTTCTTTCTTATACCCTATTATTGAGAGTTTGTGTTTCTTGTTGAAACTGACAAATATGAAATATAAGATTCACTGTTGCTTGTTTTATTCTTGTCTTGTGCTTGTGTGTTGGTGATAGATCATGTTCAAGATGGTATTACTAACTGCAGTATGGCTTAACATTAATAGTAGTTAGTAGATCTGGGAAAACTAACACTGCAAACAAGGTACCAGAAACACACAGAAGTCTTAGCATTATATTTCCTTTGTCACTCATATGCTTAGTTGATGTGTACACTATCCTTAGTCGATTCATACATTTCCTTAATTGGCTCATACATCTCCTTAATTAACTCATACATCTCCTTAGTCAACTCATAGATCTCCTTAGTTTACTCGACTCATACATCTCCTTAGTTGACTCATACATCTCCTTAGTTGACTCGTACTTCTCCTTAGTTAAACCATGCATCGCCTTAGTCGACTCATACATCTCCTTAGTTTACTTATACATCTCCTTAGTTAAACCATACATCTCCTTAGTTGACTCATACATCTCCTTAGTTGACTCATACATCTCCTTAGTTTACTTATACATCTCCTTAGTTAAATCATACATCTCCTTAGTTGACTCATACATCTCCTTAGTCGACTCATACATCTCCTTAGTTGACTCGATTCATACATCTCCTTAGTTAACTCGATTTATACATCTCCTTAGTTCACTCATACATTTCCTTAAGTTTACTCAACTAGTACACCATCCTTAGTCGACTCATACATCTCATTAGTATACTGATACCAATGCTTAGTTTACTTGACTCGTTATTCTCTTTAGTTTACTCGAATCATACACCATCCTTAGCAAACTATTACACCATTCTTAGTCGACTCGTACACCATCCTTAGCCAACTCGTACACCATCAGTAGTAGAGTGTAATGCTCTTAATTTTCATTAAGCACAGGGGTTTCAATGATCCACACAGCAGACTTCTATAACCATGAAAACAAATGTTAACATCAGTCTTCTATAACCGTGAGAATAATTATAGCTATCTTTTATAACCGTGAGAACAAATGTAACAGCAGTCTTTTATAACCATGAAGGCAAATGTTTTTCCTTGTTTTGGGTTAAATAGGTGTTTACTGCTCTGAAGCTTTTGTGTGCTTGTTTTTTGGGGGTTTTTTTGTTTGTTTAATAATGTTATGTCATGCATGCATGTCAAATTCAGTGTTAGTGAACAACATTGACCGTAAGTACAGCTTGGAGTAAAGATTTTATTCTTTTGCTTGAATTCCAAAGCGATAAAAGACTGAACCCTTTACATGTAATATTCATCATCCCTGGACTTGTGAGCTGACTGTTATTTCTTAAATTACATATACAAATTGACTGGGGCTAACAGAAATAGGCGAAAAATTAGACTAAAATATGGAAGTTATCTTCATTTATTATCGTGTCAAATTTGTATGAAGACAATATTAAATATATCACTGAGTTGAGTATCTCGGACATGTTCATATCACTCCTCTTCATATTCCTCATCCTGAAAAGGACATTTTGTTGTGGAACAGTTTACGGCAAGACAGAGCCTCTCTGCCCGCAACATCCAATTTCAGCATGATATATTTTTAGAACTGGGTTTGTCTTCCTTCTTCGATGCCAATTTTCTCTGCTAGGCTGCACGGATGCGGTTTTGTTTCCGAGCTGCCACTTGGAAGTGGTATATGGTCCTCGACAGCTCTGGTTGATTGACTGACAGAAGCTATGATTTGCTGACTGATGTCATCCCATTGACCTCATCTTTGACCCCATCCACATTACTATTAACCTGTAAAAATCATCAGAAAGTGCTTGAGTCAATCTTCTTTCTACAACTGCCTGCTCCAAGTGCAGACTATAATCTATATTGCTGCCCTTATTCCATGCCATGATGCCCTTATTCCATGCCATGATGCCCCTATTCCATGCCATGATGCCCCTATTCCATGCCATGATGCCCTATTCCATGCCATGATGCCCTTATTCTGTGGCATAATGCCCTGTAGTTCAGAATCTGCCTCCATCATTTTCCCATAAATTTGTGCTCGTTGCCATGGGTTCCTTGGTTTATATATAATACTTACTTACTTACTTAGTCGCTCCTCTTCTACTGTGAGGTGTAGAGGTTTGCCAAAGAGAACGCCACACTGCTCTATCCGCCGTCTTTTTCCTGGCATCTTTCCAATCCAGCCCTCTATCACTTAGGGACTGTCGTATGTTTTCTTCCCAACGTACTTTGGGACGTCCTCGGGGTCTGCGTCCTTGACTTTTGATCTCCCATGACCGCTTTGGTATCCGATCTTCTTCCATTCTACAGACATGGCCAAACCACTGTAGTTGGGACTGCTCCACTCGTGTCTGCAGGGGTTGAACTTCAAGAGTGCTACGTATTGTCTGGTTACGGATCTTGTCCCTTTTCGTCACCTGAACTGCCTTTCTTAGGTACCTCATTTCTGAAGTTTGTAATTGCCTTTCTTGGGCTGTAGTCATTGCCCATGACTCACATCCATATGCCAGGACAGGCACATAGGTCGAGCAGTATACATCCATCTTTGTTTTCCTGTTTATTTCTCTTCTACTGAGGAAACCTCTGTTTATTGCATGGAACAGTCTACCTGCTGCTGCCCTTCGTGCAGTTAACTCCTCTTTGATTCCTCCCCTGCTGTCTATTACCACTCCTAGATATTTAAAGTTGCTAACCTGCTCTAGTGCTCGTGTTCCCAGGGTTATCTGATGTCTCTTTTCTTCTCTGGCAAGCACCATGGTTTTTGTTTTGGAGTTGCTGATGTGCATTCCTCTCTTCTTCAACTCTTCTTCCCAGACCTGCAAGTTGATCTGGAGATGTGCTTCGGTTTTCGTGATCAAGGCCACATCGTCTGCAAATGCTAGTTCCGATATGTAACTTGGTCTCATCTTCCAGTACCCTACTTCATACTTTTTTGTCCGTTCCTTGCAGGCTTTGATGACTTCATCCATGAGGAGTATGAAAAGGTACGGTGATAGAATGTCCCCCTGTCTTACTCCACTAGTGGTCTTGAACTCTCCTGACTTTTAATTTGATGTCCGCACATAATTTCTGCATGTTTTATAGAAACTCTGTATGGCAGAGATCAGGGGTCCTGGGATGTTCTTCCTTGTCAGGCACTCCCAGAGTTTGTCCCAAGGAACTTTATCAAATGCTTTCTCCAAATCCAAAAAGCAGAGATGCATCTCTATATCATATTTAAGAGCCTTTTCACTTAGCTGTCTGAGTGTAAAGATAAGGTCTTGAGTACTTCTGTTTGCCCTAAACCCACATTGAGTTTCATCCATATTTGGCTCTGCTAGACCTCTTAATCGCCGTTCTAGAATCCTAGAGTAGACTTTCCCAGGGACACTAAGAAGGGAAAAACCTCTGTGATTTTCACATTGTCGATTGTCGCCCTTTTTAAATATTGGTATTATTATTGCAACCTCCCAGTCTCTTGGTATCTTCTTGTGGCGCCAAGCTGCCTTGAGAATCTTCATGAATAGTATCTGTCCTGCCCTTCCCATGTATTTAACCATTTCTGGTGTTATACCATCATGTCCTGCTGCTTTACCGATCTTAATTTTCTCCAATGTTGCCTTTAGTTCTTCCATTCTGATATTATCGTTTCCCTCCATGGCTCCCTCTTCTTGAATTGGGATTGTTACTTCCAGATCTTGATTTTCCTCCACTCCAAGGAGATCTGAGAAATATTCTTTCCAACTGTCCATTACCTCTTCTAGGGCAGTCAACAGCGCACCGTGTTTATCTTTAACAAATTTCAGGGGGCATTAATTTTCCTTCCTCATGTTCTTTAAGGTCCTGTAGAACAGTTTCTGGTTTTCTCCAGCATTATTTTCCAGTTTCTCTCCAAATTCTTCCCAGGATTTCTGTTTGGCCTTGAGCACAGTCTTCTTGGCTTCTGTTCTAAAATTTACATATTCTTTATATTTCTTTGTTTGTTCTTCTGTATTTCTAGCCCCTAGGTATTGCTTCCATGCCTTTTTCTTTTCTCGTATTATTGTTTTCACTTTTCCCTTCTTCTGTCTACCATGGTGTACTTTTTCTCTTCCACCCTTCTGCTGCAGCCTCTTTGAGGATGTCTTTGAATTTTACCCAGAGCATTTCCATATCTTCTTCAGATTCCTCTATCCTTTCTATTGCTGTTGTTATGAGCCCTTGGTATCTCCTTTTAACATCTGGTTCTCGTAGTTTGTAAGCCTTAATTTTATTTTTTCCTTGTGTATTATGTTTCATGCTTGCTGATGGGTGTTGCCTAGCTGGATAGTGTTTTTCAATTTCTCTCTTTATTTTAACTAGGTAGTGGTCGCTTCCTATTTCTGGTCCTCTGAACACTCTAGCATCCTTTACATACTTGAAATCAGTTTTCCTCACTATTGCATAGTCAATTATGGATCTTTCATTTCTTGCCGGCTCGCATCTTGTGTAGGCATGGATACGCTTGTGTGGAAACCTTGTATTTGTAATAACAAGGTTTTGTTCTCTGCAGAATCTGAGCAGTCGTTTTCCATTGTCATTTAAGACATCTTCTCCATACCTACCGATCACTCCATCCCATCTAGAATAGTCGTTTCCAACTCTTGCGTTGAAGTCTCCAAGGAGAAGTATTTCATAATGGCAATCGTCAATGGTCCTTTGAAGGAGCTCATAAAATGCATCTTTTATGTCAGTGCTCTCATCTTTGTTTGGTGCATACACAGTGACGATATCCATTTGACTATCCTCCTCTTGTAGACTTAGAACCATCAGTCGTTCTGAAATGAACTTCCATCCTTTACTGTTTACTTTGCTGTTATCATTCACTATACAACCAACCCCTGCCCTGGCTCGTTCACTCATGGGAACTCCGCTGTAGTATAGCATGTTGCCATCATGGTCCAGAATGCCCTGTCCCTTTTTCTTTGTTTTTGTAAGTGCCAGGACTGTCAATTTTGCTCTCTTCATCTCCTCTATTAGTTCTTGTTTTTTTCCGTTTATACTTCGTACATTCCATGTTCCGTAAATCGTGGTCCTTATTTCTCGCCTGTTCGTCGCCGTTGAGGTCAGTCCGGTTTTCTCTGTTTTTTTTACTTGTAATCGTTGTTTTAAGACAAACAGCTGATTAGCCTGTTGTGTCTTTGCATGGTAGAGGGGCTGCCTCCTTACAGCCTCCATGCCTGCCGACCCGTTTTTGTTCACGGCTGCTTATTTATTCGCAGCTAACCTCCAAATTAGGAGGCCTTTCAGCAATCCGCAACCCTGCTGACGCGCCTGGTAGGAGGTAGGTGCCTCCCCCAGGTTATATGTAATAACTTATTTTAAATTTCCACATGAAGGCATGCTTAAGATTAGATTATATTGGGCACATTCCATGTTTATATGGGACATACATCTGTAGTACTTGGTATGAGCTTGCTGTTCCCTTTTGGGCCATTTTAGATATTTCATTGATGAAATTAACTGTGTATATTTTAGCCTGTGTACAGCTTGCTTTTACATTATTCTCATAAATGTATTTAATCTTCTTATGAAAAAATTGCTACAAATTTGTATTGTTTGTTATGTTCTTAATTTGATGAACATCAGATAGGGGGAAATAATGCATTGTTAACTCATAAAAGCATTTTATGAAATTAATCTTTAAGAATAATAAATTATATATTTTTAATCTATGTCTGCTCAACAACAAAATTCCTTCAGCATAATCAAAAGCTATTCTAAGTCTTTGTTGATTTTTAAAAAACTTTTGACATAAGTGCAAATGATGAGGCCAAATGGGCAACTATCCGAAAAAAGATGGGGTGTCGGCTTACCTACGTCATTGAGAAAGTCTACTCCCAGGCCACCAATGCAGTTTTCTTTAACGGGATAACTGGGGAATGGTTCCACATGTCAACCGGTGTGCGACAAGGATGTATTCTTTCACCGACCGTATTCGTTTTTCTGGAATGTAACATGTCCGAAGCTCTGGGGGATCACATGGGTACTGTCGGCATAGGTGGTCGTACACTCACTAATCTCAGGTCTGCTGATGATATTACCGGGCTGGCTGGAACGGAGCTAGAACTTGCAAGTCTAATTTCTAACCTTGACAATGCCGGGCTGGCTGGAACGGAGCTAGAACTTGCAAGTCTAATTTCTAACCTTGACATTACCGGGCTGGCTGGAACGGAGCTAGAACTTGCAAGTCTAATTTCTAACCTTGACAATGCCGGGCTGGCTGGAACGGAGCTAGAACTTGCAAGTCTAATTTCTAACCTTGACAATGCCGGGCTGGCTGGAATGGACCTAGAACTTGCAAGTCTAATTTCTAACCTTGACAATGCCGGGCTGGCTGGAACGGAGCTAGAACTTGCAAGTCTAATTTCTAACCTCGACATTGCCGCTCAAAAGTTTGGAATGGAAATTAGTGCAAAGAAGAGTAAAATCACGATCAACATCCCAGTGGGCTTAACAAGTTCGATTGTGATCAAAGGCCAACCATCAGTGGGCTTAACAAGTTCGATTGTGATCAAAGGCCAACCATCAGTGGGCTTAACAAGTTCGATTGTGATCAAAGGCCAACCATCAGTGGGCTTAACAAGTTCGATTGTGATCAAAGGCCAACCATCAGTGGGCTTAACAAGTTCGATTGTGATCAAAGGCCAACCATCAGGGGGCTTAACAAGTTCGATTGTGATCAAAGGCCAACCATTGCAAATTGTTAAACAGTTTAAATTACCTCGGAGCACTGATAGATGCGGAAAATTACAGAACTGAGATTCAGGCACGAACAGCAATGACCATGGCTGCTCTGACCAAACTAAGGCCCCTATGAAAGGACGAAAACATAATCCTGGAATCCAAGTTGAGTTTAATGTATGAACTTGTCAGTTCCATGTGCCTTTACGCGTGCGAAATTTGGACTCTGACAGCGGTTCTAGATCAAAGAATTTGTGCAATGGAGATGAGATGTCTGTGTCGAATCCTCAGCATTTCGTATCTAGACCATGTCACGAATAAGGCCGTTCGGGACGCCGTTAAAAGAGAGGTCAGCCAATATAAAGACCTGTTGAGTATGGTAAAAGCATGCAAGCTCACATGGTATGGGCATGTTTCTAGATTGTCTGGGTTGACAAAGACGACCCTGTTTTGTGCCTACGAAGCGAAAGAGAGGGCAAGACATCATCAGAGAGTGGACGGGAATGTCCATAGGTAGAACAAATTTCCTGACACAAAACCGAGTGGAGTGACGGAACTGGTCCAACAATCCACAGTATTGGTGCCCCAATGACCTTTCAGGTTACGGGACACATGATGATGATGAAATTATATATGACAAAAAATTCTGAACAATGGCAATAGCTGTCCTAAGTAAGTCACTGTAATATATAGGTCTAGTTATGTAAGCATGAACATTTCTGTAAGAGTCATTCTAGTACCTAGGACAGATCAAATGAAACATCAGGATCATTATTTATAAAACATCCTTTTATCTCTCAATAGCGGGTACCCTAAAATGAATTGTGACATTAATGCCAGTGTGTCAGGAAAGTCTGATTAAGATGGTAGTGAAACAAGAGACAAGAACATTGCGTTTTATCATTGATCATGTGTGAAGTATTTGATCATCTGTGTTTTCAGATGCAGGGGCTTAATCAAAGAAATCAAGAAACAGTCAGACAGAGTAAGATCCCTTAGTATAAATTCAACTGTTGTTTTGTTGCTTCCCTATGATTTTAGTCTTCAAATGTACTAGCACCACTAGGGTAGAAAACTCATGGGGCTGCAAATCTTGGATAAGCCCAGACAAAAATCTCACTATGTTTAGAATCTTGTGCTTGAAAGAGGGGTACAGATCATAGGGGCTACGGTGGAACTTAACTTCTTTATACTGGCTAGAAGACTCTGCAGTCTGTATGCAACCAGTTTCTTCTACTCCACTTAATCTAAAAATAACTGTGTGTATCCAATTTATGACTGAATGCGTTAACTGACCCTGTGACAATGCATTTTAAGCATTCACCACTCTCTGACTACATGGGTCGTAACGAGGTCTGGGCTGGACGTCCCGCTCGTTAAAGGAAAGTGAAGCGTCTTATATTGCCTCCTATCCAGGTGTAGAGATCGTCACTGGATTCACTGTTCGCCTTGCAGTTCAGGAGTTTCCATGCCAATGGCCTCTCCTACATTATTGTGTTCCCAGCAGCACCTTAATGATGGGCCCCCTGTTTCTCACCTGCTGTGGGGCACGACCGAGTACCCGGTGGTATAACTGGGCGGGCAGATTGGGCTCATTAGCCTTGGTTGGCAGCCAATCTAAGAGAAGGTAAACTTTGACTCTAAACCGGGGTAGATGAAGCTTGTTAGCCTGTTCAGGCAGTTCGCCTAGCAGAGAAGAAACTGATTTTAAATCCACGTCCCATAGAGTGCTGGCTAGTCTTGGGATGATGAGAGTATCATCGGATGTCTCGAGTAACTAGCCTCTGCGGGTAACAACTCCACTGCCTTGTTGAAACCTCGGAAGAGGGAAGGGCTACGGGAGTAAACCAGATAGAAAATCCTGAGTGGTAGCATCTAAGGTGGATGGTTTCAAAATTGCAAACCATTCCGGCAGCTCCTGCAGCTGAGCTGGTGCCACATTGTCAAGCTTTGGGTTACACCAGCAAGGCCGGGAGGAGGATCCTGCAGTTTGGGTGGCCCAGGGTCTCTATATTCAGCGCCCAGGCTTGCAACATGAGAGGCTACTCACAGGGTGCCACACACATGGTCTGCAAAGACTGAGACGCCTATGAACTCTCTGATAGTCAATATTTTTCTTGTTTGATCTGGTCTGATTTCTCTTTAGTCTGATTTTTCTTGTTCATTCTCTCTGATTTCTCTTCTTCAGTCTGATTTCTCTTCTTCAGTCTGATTTCTCTTCTTCAGTCTGATTTCTCTTCTTCAGTCTCAATTCTCTTCTTCAGTCTGATTTCTCTTCTTCAGTCTGATTTTTCTTGTTCAGTGATTTCTCTTCTTCAGTCTGGTCTGATTTCTCTTCTTCAGTCTGATTTCTCTTGTTTAGTCTTATTTGTCTTGTTTAGTCTGATTTCTCTTGTTCAGTCTGGTCTGATTTCTCTTGTTCAGTCTTATTTCTCTTGTTCAGTCTTATTTCTTTTGTACAGTATTATTTCTCTTGCTCACTCTGATTTTTCTTGTCAGGCTGCTGTAATGGAGCTAGAGGTGCAGACATTGCAATCTTCGGAAGCAGCATTGAAGGAAGAGAAGACAACACTACAGGGCAGGGTAGGGCAGCTTCAGAATGATCTGGACGATGCCAAGCTAGCAGCTTCTCAATCAACTAGTCAGTCAGGCAAGTCAGACATTTTCTTGAAATAATTCACAGATAAAATAAGTCCTTCAAATATTATTACCAAAACTTGCTTGCTCGAGAGGTACCTGAGATAATAAGAATAGAACCACTGTCATCTTCCAATTATGTTGTAAAAGGTGACTAAAAAGGGTTGTACATGGGACTGGCAACCTTATTGTGTTAAAAAAAACATTGCCATTATAATCAACCACTGCAAAAGGCCACAGACTTCCAGTAAAGAGGCTATTTGACACATATGCTTCTCATTAGAGAGAACAAGTATATGATTGCAAATGCTTGGAAGCGGGCTTATTATAATAAAGGTTATCTGTAGTGGTGGTCTATGCTTCACGCTGAAGTGAGCTTCTTGTTGAAAAAGTACTAGAGTCCCTCCCTTGAAGTGATATCCTCCAGTTTACCCAGCTGTAGTTAAAGAAGGCAAGAAAGGAACTGGTCAATCAATCTCACAAAAAGCTGAGACCTAGTACAATGAAGTCTCTAGCACTTCATCCCCGACTGCAGTGTTTGCTATGGGGCTACCTTGACCTTTACTTTCACAGAAACCGCCACTGCGAAAGCGTGCTGGTGCTATGCTCTGGCTGGAGTGATAAAGGTACAAGAGAAAGACTGAAGCGCTGTGAAGTCAACATTTTGCAGGTCAAATCATATGTCTACCTGGGCCGGGAAATCAACAAGGGGTTAGAGGTCAAAGCATATGTCTACCAGGGCCGTGAAATCAACAACATGTTGCAGGTCAAAGCGTACGTCTACCAGGGCTGTAAAATCAACAACATGTTGCAAGTCAAAGCGTACGTCTACCTGGGCCAGGAAATCAACAACATGTTGCAGGTCAAAGCGTACGTCTACCACCGCCGTGAAGTCAACATGTTGCAGGTCAAAGCGTACGTCTACCAGGGCCGTGAAGTCAACAACATGTTGCAAGTCAAAGCGTACGTCTACCTGGGCCAGGAAATCAACAACATGTTGCAGGTCAAAGCGTACGTCTACCTGGGCCGGGAAATCAACAACATGTTGCAGGTCAAAGCGTACGTCTACCTGGGCTGGGAAATCAACAACATGTTGCAGGTCAAAGCGTACATCTACCTGGGCCGGGAAATCAACATGTTGCAGGTCAAAGCGTACGGCTACCTGGGCTGCGAAATCATCAACATGTTGCAGGTCAAAGCGTACGTCTATCTGGGCCGTGAAATCAACATGTTGCAGGTCAAAGCGTACGGCTACCTGGGCTGCGAAATCATCAACATGTTGCAGGTCAAAGCGTACGTCTATCTGGGCCGTGAAATCAACATGTTGCAGGTCAAAGCGTACGGCTACCTGGGCTGCGAAATCATCAACATGTTGCAGGTCAAAGCGTACGTATATCTGGGCCGTGAAATCAACAAGAGCCACAACACTGATAAGAAGAGCTGGAGAGCGGCGGGTTGGCTCTACCTAAACCGCATTGAGCCGATGCTCTGGCGGATGACAGAGATTAAGGCCAGCGCTCACACCTTCGATAGCGTGGTTAACCCAGCAATGAAATATAGGTGTTAGGTTTGGAGTCTTCACAAATCAGATGTAGAGAAGCTTTGAATTACCGAAAGAGCAATGTTGCAAAGAGTTCTAAATATCTCCCTGAGAGACCACTGCCAGAGTTCCAAGATGTCATTGACTCTGTGTCAAAATGAAAATGCAGATGGGCCGGCCATGTGATCCTCACAACTGATGACAGATAAACGAGGAAGGTGTCTCTCTGGTGGCCATATAACTACAACCGCCTGCATGGTCGCTCACTGACAAGATGGAGAGATGACCTGCACCATGCGTTTGTACTGTCATGGTACTTCAAGACGAAGAACAGACACAGATTCAAACAGCTTTTGGCTACCTGACGTCAGGTAACCTTGCCTAATTGAATACCAGTATTCAAGTAAGGTTGTAGGATTTGATATCAGTTGTGGATTGGCGTGGCTTGGTTCATTCTCAATCTCCCGCTACTAGGGGACGGCGTGGGCTAGTAGTTAAGTGACACGGCTTACAACCAGAAGGTGCTTGGTTCGATCCCCATCACAGCACAGGCCGTTACCCCGGGGAAGCAAACCCTTAGAAAATGCAGGAGGAAGCAGACCCTTACATAAAATGCATGCTGAAGTCGGATGCACCGCGCCGACAGACGCAAAATAAAAACCACAGTGTAACGCAAACCGCCTTGGGGAATAGATAAATAAGGCGAACGGAAAAAAAAAAAAAATCTCCCGTTACCAAACCCTGACACGGGCCTAAGTAGCAGAATGTAGTCCAGAGAACGGAATGCGTTGTGTCATAGTTTACAGCTTGACTGCGATATTTGCACCTTTCAGTCCAACACATCTGACTTTCGCAAGCATTTTTTTAGTACTGGGTTAGCATTCCCTCTTCGATCCCTTCTCCTTAGCTAGTCTGCTCTGTTGCAGCTTGTTATCCAGGATCACCACGTGGAGGCGTAGAAGGGTCTTGGCAGCTATGGGTCGCTGACCACTGCAGCTCATCATCTTGATCCCAGTTGTGGATTGAGCATGAAAGAACAACAGAGTGGATGGAACAGGGGTATGTGTGTGTGTGTAAAACCAGCGGGCTAGAGAAACTATTAGTGTACTTACTGTTCATCATTTGCAAAGAAAGACTGAGTCTGCCTGAAGTACTGTCATGTTTATTCTGTCATTCCTGTATGACATCACAAAAGAACACAAACATTTCCTTTGTCTGCAGGTGACGTAGTTTACTCACAGCTACGAGAGGATGCTAAAGGACAAGTGGACTTCCTCAACTCAGTGATTGTAGAGCTGCAGAATAAAAACCAAGAGTTGTTGCACAGACTATCTGTCATGGAGGATTCGGGCATCCACACCAATGGGGAATTCAGTGAAGCTTTAGAGTGAGTTGAATTTATGTTTGTTGTTCTGTCAAAATGGGCATTTGTTTCTTCTATTGTACTTGTCAAATCTGTGGAAGTCTTTCTTTCATGGGCAGCATATTCCATTTCTGTAACATGCTTCTCCTCAATAATTGTAACGAGTTCGTCAGTCTCTGGTCTTGACACCTAAACAGTCTGTGGATGTAAATGGGTACCTTACTTACTGTTTGGGAAGATAGGGCAGCCAGGGGGGAAACTGGTCCCACCTGAGACTTCATATAATCAAGTCACTAACACTTCATCACAGACGCTAGGGACAACCTATGCCTTTTTTTTCATCTTTGTCTTTTAAACTGTTTTCTTTTATGGTTCCTTATTTTCTCACCTGGTTCCTAATTTTCTCATCTGATTCCTCATTTTCTCTCCTGATTCCTCCTTTTCTCTCCTGATTCCTCATTTTCTCTCCTGATTCCTCCTTTTCTCTCCTGATTCCTCCTTTTCTCTCCTGATTCCTCCTTTTCTCTCCTGATTCCTCCTTATTCCTCCTTTTCTCTCCTGATTCCTCCTTTTCTCTCCCGTTTCCTCATTTTCTCTCCTGATTCATTTTTCTCATCTGATTCCTCCTTTTCTCTCCCGTTTCCTCATTTTCTCTCCTGATTCATTTTTCTCATCTGATTCCTTATTTTCTCACCTGATTCCTTATTTTCTCAGCTGATTTATTATTTTCTCATCTGATTCCTCATTTTCTCTCCTGATTCCTCATTTTCTCATCCGATTCCTCATTTTCTCATCTCATTCCTCATTTTCTCATCTGATTGCTCATTTTCTCTCCTGATTGCTCATTTTCTCTCCTGTTCCCGTTGCCTCTCTGAACCCTTGTCTCTTTCTGAAACCTTGTTTTCCAAGTATTCCTGTATGTCCGTACACAACTAAGCTGGTAGTTATTGACAGAGACCAAGTATTCCTGTATGTCCGTACACAATATTTTCCGTTCTCTATATTCTCTCACAGTTTTGACCTATGATGTTTAGTAGCTTTACATGACCAACAAAACTCGTATGATGTTGTATGTAGAATTAATTGAAGCAAACCAAGAACGTAAAGATTATTACTGTGAAATTTTTATAGGGTCGAAGAAACAGCCCAGTGAATGAGCTAACAGCAGCCAGCGACTGATATCTCCCTGCTTGCTTCAAGATCAATGAACCAGAGCTGATCAAGATTATTGTGTTTTCGAGCAACGGCCCTGGAAACAGGCTGCACTAGTGTAGTCTGGTTAAGAGAATAATGATCGCAGTGGGAAGGCAAAAATGGTACCCAGCTGAAACCAGTGTTGTATTTTCACGGTCTAGTTCACACGGCTGAACTTCAAGAGATTGGCACCCTTCGCCCTAGCTGTAGGCAACGTCGGTTTTGGTGTGGCTGAAATTTAGACACGACTATAATGGATTAGAACACGGCCTGGGAGAGATGACCAACACATAACTCGCATGCTGAGTGATGTCCCTATGACCTCTTGCGGTTTTGGGAAAGGCACCACACACAACACAAGATATCATCACCCTCCACTGCCTTGCGGGATACCTGGTAATGGGAAAGGCTTCTGTGCATCCTCTGCTATCTCCTGTCGTCTCGATAAAATCTTGCCACTGGCCAAGGATAGATTAGGACCAGAGAGTGAAGTTGACAAAAGTCGCAGTTTCTTCCTCACTTTAATCCAAATCACAGCGCAAGTCACCCATTTCAGCAGACACAGCAAGAGATAAGACTGTGAACACGGCTGAGGAAAGAGAGTGGTCTTCATTACATGTGATGGACGAACACCATCATCAGATAATATGCAGATGTTCCCTGAGACAATTATTTCTAGAGTCCCTCCATGATAAAGAAGTTGAAAGATGTTGGTCTATGGCCTTAATCAATCTCAAGCATTGTCTCCTTGCTCTGGCAGTTTACAGGAATATAACCACGGCACGGCCATACTGAGAGCATGTTATAAGAGGTAACTAACAGTGCAGTCTAACCCCTCTGTGCTAGAAGACTCATGATATTGATCAGTTCAGTTCAAGTGCCATTTCTGCATCAAATATCATCTGCAGTGAATCTCTTGCTGTAATAGGGCAATCTGACAGGTTTTTTCCAGTCCATCTCCAGATGTTATCCACCCACTTAAAATATTGTCTGCCTCCTGAATCTTCCACCCTACCCTCCAGTAAAGTCTTCAACAAGGAGTCATGTCTTGTTATATGGCCAAAATAACGTAACTGTGTAATCATGATTTCGGTCATTAATTCTCTTTTCACAACCAACATTTTAAATACCTCCACATTTGTTTTCTTCTCTTTCCAAGAATTGCAATCCACTCTTATATATACCCACATTACGAAAGCTTTGATACTCTTTTCCAAGAGTGTCCATGTTTCTGCACCATAAAGTAGTGACGAATATACATAACACCGACAATTCTCATTTTCAAATTATGGCTTATCTGTTTGAATGTCAGTATGTGTCGCACGTTGCCGAATACTATTTTTGCCATACCTATTCTCTGATTTCTTCAGTTAAATGACCTAAATAGGGGAAACTCTGTACCTGTTCCAGTAGATGTTCCATTTATTATATATGGTTTCTTGATTTTTGTACACTCCTCCATTGTAACAGATAAAAAAATATTGAAATTCATCGATGATGATTGTAATGTAATACATAAATGAGTAATCGAAAGATTGCAGGAGTTTGATGGAGAGAGCAGGGGCATATACACTTGACAAACTGCAGTAACCATCAATGGAGAGACAGAACACCTATGGGATTGCCTGGAGTGATCAGTGATGTAAATTCTGTATGACTTAACTCTCTATGTTGAATGGAGCATGTCTGTATCAATGTTCACCTTGTTCAATATATTGTAATAATGCAGGGAAAAGACCCACACAAAATACAACTTTTTTTTATACTCTTTATTTGTAATCATTTCCCTGTTTTTATCATCTTCTATTTTACACGTTCCCTACAGGACACCTACTCGCAGCCGAGCTCCACCGCGTCTGTTCTGTGATATATGTGATGAGTTTGACCTACATGACACTGAAGATTGTCCTAAGCAAGCCATGTCCAGTAGTCCTGAGCCTAGTCGTCACCATGGTGACCCCAAGAACTCACGACCTTACTGTGACATATGTGAAGGTGAGGTGACGTTTTCATCATTATATTCTCGTTCTCTTGTTCTCCTCTGACATGAGTAACTACGCTATTGTCCTCCTCTGACATGGAGTAACCACACTATTGTCCTCCTCTGACATGAAGTAATCACTCTTTGGTCCTCCTCTGACATGAAGTAATCACTCTGTGGTCCTCCTCTGACATGAAGTAACCACTCTCTGGTCCTCCTCTGACATGAAGGAACCACGCTATTGTCATCCTCTGACATGAAGTAACCCCTCTCTGGTCCTCCTCTGACATGAAGTAACCACACTATTGTCCTCCTCTGACATGAAGTAACCCCTCTCTGGTCCTCCTCTGACATGAAGTAACCACACTATTGTCCTCCTCTGACATGAAGTAATCACTCTCTGGTCCTCCTCTGACATGAAGTAATCACTCTCTGGTCCTCCTCTGACATGAACTAATCACTCTCTGGTCCTCCTCTGACATGAACTAATCACTCTCTGATCCTCCTCTGACATGAAGTAAGCACTCTCTGGTCCTCCTCTGACATGGAGTAACTGCTCTCTTGTTTTTTTTTGACAGAGTAATCAGAGTACCTATTGTGTTTCCTGTCTTCATAATCTCTCTCTCATCTGAATTGATTTGTTGCCTCTTGCAGAATAGAATAGTCAGTCTGTTAATTCAATTTCTCTGTGTACTACAGAATAATCTGTCAGTCCAATTTCTCTGTGTACTACAGAATAATCTGTTAGTCCAATTTCTCTATGTACTACAGAATAATCTGTCAGTCTGTTAGTCCAATTTTTCTGTATACTACAGAATAATTAGTCAGTCATTGTGTGGCCTCGAACTAAATGCTGCCAGAACATACATAACACATACTCTCTGACACCAACAGCCAAGCTCCTGACCGTTAGACGACAGGCATCCTACTACTAACCGTAAGGGCACTATAAAACCAGAATGCTCTTGACAAGTCTGTAAGCCATGGGTGGTCATTCATACAAGCAAAGAAGGGAAAATCACATCTTAAATCAGCTACAGCCTTGTAGGTCAACTGGTGTAGGTCATACATAGAGTTAGCCTGAACAAATTATATGCTGAAAGCAGATATGCCTGGCTAATAGGCGCAATCTGACAGTACAACTGAAAGATGTTGCACAACATATTTTTTTAAAGAGCAAATCAAGAAAAAACAAAGAAGAATCATTTCGTGTTTTAATTTTGTTATTTTGGGTAGTGTTTGTAGATGCAGGTCTGTGTGGATAGAGCGTCATCATTTTGTGCAGTTTCATTTGCTTATGTTTATGTATTTTTGTTAAATATGTCCGTCTCACTCCTGTTATGAAATCTTTCTCATTTTGTTTTCTTGTTTTATCTTTTAACAGTTTTTGGACACTCAACTGACCGTTGTGATGATGAGCAAACCTTTTAACTAGTCCCTCTCAACCACCTGTAACCAGTTTCTGCACACTTACAACAAAAGGCGTGAGGCATTAGTGTGTTTCTTTACATGGATGCAGACCAAGCAACTTTACTTTGTCTTTTCATTTGAGATGGCTCCAGATTCTCCAGTGACATGTGATAAATGCTCACCCCTGTTGAAGACATTATGTCTAATGAGTTGCAGGTCATCTTCATAGTTGATTATTATGGAAGAGTTTTCTATTAAACATTATAATCTCATAGCATACTTTCATTTGGGATGAGATACAAGGGATGAGATCTCAGCTTTTGATTAGTTGTGGAGACCAGTTCCCTTCCTAGTTGCATTGCCTTCCATAAATGTAATAGTCCTACCCATGTATAGGTGGGTAGACTTGAACTTGATATGATTAAGTGACCAACTCTATCAGTTTTGTCATGAGGCAAGTCCTCTAAATGCACTGCCACTTGGATACAAATATTAGACAAACCAGGTTTTTTTAGTCCAACAACTTTAAGCTGTTTTCTTTACAATTGGCCTCAATCTTAATAGTCTTGTGAAGTTGTCATTAGCCACCTGGGTAAACTCTTGACATGAAAGATTCTACATTTGCTGCAGATATACAAGTTTGATTATTGTTCACTGAAAAATGTCTTGGTGCCTACAAAGACAAATTTCCATGTGCCTACACTGTCATAACATACCCACACATACTAAGACTTGTCACATATATTTTCCATGTATAATTTTGGCACTGACTAGTCACAAAGTCAAGCAGTCTTCTAACCTGAACAATAGATAATGTACACTTTTTGGGTGAATGTGGTAGAACAGACATTTTTTGTCTGACATAATGTGGTAGAACAGACATTTTTTGTCTGACATAATGTGGTAGAACAGACATTTCTGTCTGACATAATGTGGTAGAACAGACATTTTTGTCTGACATAATTTGAAGTGTAAAGATGACAAAACATTCAAGTGAAAAGGTGACCATTGAAAGAAGAAAAAGACCTTTCAGGAGAAGTGACAGTTGAAAGACGGCAAAGCTATAAAGAGAAGTGACAGTTGAAAGATGGCAAAGCTATAAAGAGAAGTGACAGTTGAAAGATGGCAAAGCTATAAAGAGAAGTGACAGTTGAAAGACGGCAAAGCTATAAAGAGAAGTGACAGTTGAAAGATGGCAAAGCTATAAAGAGAAGTGACAGTTGAAAGACGGCAAAGCTATAAAGAGAAGTGACAGTTGAAAGATGGCAAAGCTTTAAAGAGAAGTGACAGTTGAAAGATGGCAAAGCTATAAAGAGAAGTGACAGTTGAAAGACGGCAAAGCTATAAAGAGAAGTGACAGTTGAAAGATGGCAAAGCTTTAAAGAGAAGTGACAGTTGAAAGATGGCAAAGCTTTATAGAGAAAAAGTGAAAATTGAAAGATGGCAAAGCTTTAAAGAGAAAAAGTGACAGTTTAAAGTTTAAAGAAGGCAAAGCTTTAAAGAGTAGAAGTGACAATTGAAAGATGGCAAAGCTTTAATGAGAAGAAGTGACAATTGAAAGATGGCAAAGCTTTATAGAGAAGAAGTGAAAATTGAAAGATGGCAGGCAAAGCTTTATAGAGAAGAAGTGAAAATTGAAAGATGGCAAAGCTTTATAGAGAAGAAGTGAAAATTGAAAGATGGCAAAGCTTTAAAGAGAAGAAGTAACAATTGAAAGATGGCAAAGCTTTAAAGAGAAGTGACAGTTGAAAGATGGCAAAACTTTAAAGAGAAGAAGTGACAGCTGAAAGAAAGCAAAGCTTTAAAGAGAAGAATATCAATTTAGATTAAAGAGGCTTTAGATATTTCCTAGACTTGACCCATATAGTGAGATTTGTCTCTCATGTTTGAAACACCAGAACATTTTGAGTCCCTTGTAAATCTCACTCACTGTTTGTGACCTATTTGTCTTCAGTCAAGTTTCACTGACATGACATGTATTATATACCAATCTGTTCAAAACTGGGAACAGAAACCAATGGAATAAACATTAAATCACAGTAAATTATTCAGCTACTTGCCCATTCACGCTTACAATGGTGGCTTTCCGTGATGATAACCTATGTAGAAACATGTTCTAAAAGCTTCATCTAAATAAGTGCAGCCATTTTTATAATATCGCACATTTTATGGGAGATATATGAAGTTGAATGATTCACATTTTTTTATATATAATCAAATGTGAAACTACCACATATTTTCAACAACAAAAAAACCCAACTGTCCATAACAGAATCTTCACAGAATGGACAGGAGAATGTATACGAATTCTGGTCGAAAGTACATTTATACAATTTGGATAACTATATGAAGAAAGTTTTGTGTTTCTGTACAACCATTAAAGCCAATTTTTGTGTAATTTCAGCTCAGCAACATTTTGGTAAAGACAATCCAATACATCAGCTCTGTGGAGTTAGTGTTCATAACTGTCCTAGATTGTTAGTACATATTATAGATGTCAGCCATACGGGTCTTTCTGTTTCTATATACGTAATAAGGGTTACCCCTTGCTCCATGTTGACTTGACCAGAGAATCAGGAAGTGATGTAGATTCTGTCAGGATGATCTTCCAGCTATATCTATACATTTGTTCTGTGTGGAGCATTGATTGACAGGATATTGACAGGCACTTTCTGATAGCAGAGATTATGGGTGTATATAGTTTAACAGTGTAGACATAACCCCTATCCTTCTTCCCCTGCTGAGAGGTTTAGACTTCAGATCTGGGATTGACATCTTACCAGAGAGTCACATTATCAGGGACAAAATATGAAGCATTCCTAATGGTGTGTGTGGACAGACCATACAATGAAAGCTTTGACTGAGGTGTGAACTTTGTGTTGAGTCCTCCCCTTGTGTGTTTGGTGCATGAGTTGGGGACATAGATAGGTGACAAAACAGGTGTAAAGTGACAGATATAGGTGACGGGACTGAGGTGTGAAGTAGCAGATATAGGTGACGGGGCTGATGTGTGAAGTAGCAGGTATAGGTGACGGGACTGAGGTGTGAAGTGACAGACACAGGTGATGGGACTGAGGTGTGAAGTGACAGGGATAGGTGATGAGACTGAGTGGTGTACTTTGTGTCGAGTCAACTCTTCTTATGTTTATTTATGTTTTCTTCCGTTTTGTTTGTGAGTTATTGATGGAGAGTGAGTTGGTTGAGATTGTGAATAATAATACAGATGTTCTTTGTGATGACAAGGGTTGAGATTATGGTTACTCAGATATGAGTTGCTTCTGCAAATGTTACCTATTACCATTGTTGATGACTGCATCTGTTGTTTTCTAATAGCTGGACATGAATCACGTTAGGCCCTCAGTTGGTTTCGCTTCCTTGCATCAAGTATAGTTAATACTGTTAATCTCAATATCTAGTTCTGTTTGTTTTACAGCTTTTTTATTATTTATGTTTTTGGTAGTATATTTGATACTGCTTTTGTGAAATTTGTCCAACCCTAGCAGACTTGACTTGGCTTAATCCATCTGGTCCCGCTTAGAATATAGAGCTACAGCTTATATCTCTACATATTCCTTATTTTGGATCATGTTCTTGAGTGCCGTCCATGAGACACCACAACATATGGCCTCCTATCCCACTACTGTATAGTCATGCATTCTTTGGCTAAATCATGATGTTTTTGCTGATAGAACTGCTTCATCTGCTGTCATGTCAACTGCACACTCAGTTTTGTTTAAAATGTGGAGGAAGCAATATCATTGAGCCCTGCTGAAGATGGATGTGTCAGAACGAAAGGTGCAAATAACACAGTCAAGCTGTAAACTAGCGACACATTTCATTCTCCAGACTACATCCTGCTACTTATAAAGCCATGTTGGCTTGGTAGCGGGAGATTGAGAACGAACACAGAAGAAGAATGTCATTGTGCTAACATTGGCAGGCTGGTATCAAAAACACCTGTATGGTACCCAGATTGGAAAGAATAAGACCACTTTAACCTTCCAAACATCTAGTTAAAGGTCATTAAAGATGGTTGTGCATGGGCTAACAACCTTATCATGTAAAACCATTGTAATGAAACTGCTGCTGCATGTCCTGTAGTGGTGGCTGTGTGCTTCACAAGATGAGTGAGTCAATTAACCATCATCATATCACTCCCCACCATACACCACCAGCAGTAGAGGTCCATACGTTATCATTTATTGTCTCTGGGGTCTTATCAGCTTGTACATAATGTTGCGGTTGTGCTTGTTGAAACAGTGTGAATGCTGCAAAGATGTTTAACATGGGCGATGGCAATAACAAATAATATACTCCAAATTTGTGTGAGCTGAAATAATCATTTTTATTTGGGTGGTATGTGTTTGTTATTTATTTATTTGGTATGAACTTATTCTTTGTAATTTTGTTGTATATTGGTAAATTATGAAGTATCATAATTGTTTGCTAATGTCATACGAGGCCTTCAACATGACAAGGGGTAGTAAACAATGTGCTGGAAGACTGATAGTTTTTGTCATATTCTAATAGCTAAGCTATGATAGAAATGTATTGTTTTGAAGCTGGCTTGCCCTTAATGTTTTAATTTTAGTGGGAAACCTGGCCCTTGTTGCTTACAAAGGCTCATATCAAACTTTGAACAAAATATCTTTATTCGTCTGGCTTACCTTTATCATATGGATGGTCGCATATATTTATCCTTCAACGATGGGTTAATGACCATAATTGTTATTGCATGAATATATCCACAATGGATGCGTGACTATGATTTTTGTTTATTTAAAATATCCACAATTGGTGAGTGGGTGGATAATTTGTTGCTTATTGCACATATCCACAAATAAGGTTGTATTTATGATAAGTGCCACCACAAGTAGACAATAGGGGTGTAGTTGATACATCAGATGATGTGCTAGCTTGTCTGCCTTAGTAGATAGATTTACAACTTTGTTTTGTTTCTATATTAATACACAACCCACAAATTGATCTTTTCTATCAACTCTCACGTCACAGTTCACCCATCCCCATGGTTAATCAAAGTGATCATTCTCAGACTAATGTGATATATTTGAGATATTAGTGATGACCGGCGGCTGCTGCTATACATATATATATTGTGATCTATTGTAGTTAATAACTGTGTTTGGCATTGGTAATTAAACAAAGTAGAGTAGCGACAACAATCGTAAAGCCAAGTATGTTTTAAGCACTCAGAAAACAAATACACCAGACAACCGAGAAAAAAGTAAAGTATTATGCCATCTGGATTCGAATGGCGAAACTCCATGTGACGGATGCATCTTTCTGTAAAGAAAGCCATGAGTTAATGTATTCAGGCCCTAACATGTGACTGATGCACCTTGCTGTAAAGAAAGCCATAAGTTAATGGATTCAGGCCCTAACAAAAGGTGTCATTATTTACCTTGACTGTCTTGTGCTAGTCTGTAGCAACTATATAACCAAGACCTAGGTCCATCCAAACAAATAAATACTTGACTGAGATTGTTGTCGTCATCACTACTCTCTTTATTTACTAACCTCGGACTTGACATTTGTAGCAAATATTTGCTTGTATATTATCTGTTTTATGCTTCCCAAGAGATGTATAAATCTTGTTTAGTTGTAAAACTGCTGTACCAGCCAAGTTTTTGCTAGTCTACCCATCCCAACATACCCTGCTCTGTATACATCGCATCTTTCTTGATTGCAGTTGGAGCATAGGCTCATCATTACTGGTGGCCTCCTTGCTTGAAACTTGTGTATTTATGTGCTCTTGTAATGGTGTTTTCCGTGGCACATATTGAGGTTACCAGTCCCATGCACAACCCTGCTTATTGCCTTGTAGGACATGTATAGTAATTTATTTTTGTGACTCGCAGTAACAGCTATGGTACCAACACCTGGAGCTCTGTCTGTCCAGCACTTCTATTTGACAAATGTTTTAAACTTGTTTAAACAGGGTATTCATGGATTGACTTGAGTTGAATGTGTTTCCAGTGATAATGATGGTAATGTTATTCAAGCTATATCTTACAATGATTGTACCTTCACACAAGCTTCCGCAGCCCTCGAGCAGTTTGGTCAATTGTTTCACATAGTTTGACTTGTGAAATATAACTGTTACAATTATCCTCACTTAAGGACCACAGCTGGTGGGTGCACTGTGTGAAGGTAGACCACAGACAGGGTTAGATAGAAAAAGTTTGTTGCTACCCTTAAAGGCACCATCACGGTCACTCTTTTCAGTCATTGATCAAGGATCTTAGAAAAGAACTATTTTTATCATTTACCTGGTGTTTGTGCTATATTGCACAATATTCTCACACATTTTATTATAAATGTGATGTGGTTGTTCATTAGAATTTTCAAGAACCTATAAAACACTGTCCGATTATTATTATAAATAATGAGCAGCTAGTTAGAAGTACAATTATTGCCAATAGTGTGGGTCACATACTTTCAGTGGAAACAGTCATGTACGTGCTCATTGAGCATGCAGTACACCTGTGAAGCCTTGACGCCTTGTCAAATGTCAAGCTTACAAAAAAGAAAGTAGCGACAACAACAGCAGAGGCATGTATATTTTTAGCACTTGATAAACATATACCAAACATCAGAAAGAAAAGTTCAGAAATGGGCACTATGGAATCAAATGTTAGCAGGAGTTTGAAAACGAAAGACGAAGAAGAAATGCCTGATCTGCAGGTGACGAATGCATCTCAATGCAAGACAGACTTGAGGTAGAGACTTTGACCAACTAAACACCTCAAATAATAAGAATTGTCATTGGCCAAGCCTTACTCACGCTCATCTTCTACAATGAAGGGATATAGTTTGATAAGACTGAACTTATATAATATACTTGTCAGGCCTGTCGTTTTCCATGTTTTGTTTACAAGTCTGGTTCTCGGAGCATTCTCCCTTCTTTCCTTGATACAGAAAGCAAAGTTTTGTTTGTACTGTTCATCGTTATCAGTCAGGTCATGTCATCTGGGCTAATATTGTATCATGTGTAATAACTTACACTAATCTCTTGTATGGCTTTGATCTTTATTTTTTAAATGACATAATATTGTTCCACGTTAAATCAGTTTCTAGATTTCATTAAGCCTCCGTGACAAATTAATGAATTGTGAGGAAAATGGTATTGAAACTGACATGTCAATAGTTTTGTTGTATTTATGATAGATGTTGCTGATTAAGTGGGTTTTATCATGTTCTTATTTGGTCACATTCTATTTTCAGTTGTGGTCATTTGATCAAGTCATATATCCTCTGGATTTTCTGGTTTCCGTGTATACTTTGGTAACAGAGATGAACTTACCGTTGTTTTAGTGGGGTAATGTTAGCTGGCAGGCTCTCAGCTGTTACATATGACATTATCATCTCAGGTTGTTCAGTTCCCTTATGTCAGGCTTCTTGCGTTTGTGTTGATGAGAATTATTAAATGGTGCTGCTGAAGATGGATGTGTCGGACCAAAAGGTGCAAATATTGCAGTCAAGCTGTTAACTAGCGACACAACGCATTCCATTCTACATCCTGCTACTTGCAAAGCCATGTTCAGGGATATGTAGCGGGAGATTGAGAGCGAACGAAGAAAATATTCAATGGTCAGAAATGTTTTAACTTTGGAGGAGAGCATGGTCGAGCATTTAGAATACCAGCTTCCTAATCAGGATGACACAGGTTTAAGTTCTGGTAGCAACCTATCAGGAGTGAACTAAAAAACCTTGCCTGCACATTGTGCTGTGATTGCAGAGGTAGTCAGCCTTTATTCTTCAACCCTATAAATTTCTGGGATAACACTTTGATAGGTTTACATTTTTCTGTCATCGTTTGTAGACACTGGGTAGGGTACCACACATAGGTACTCTTATCTCATTGATAAGAATGTGCTACCTTGTACTGCACAAACCACACATAGATACTTTTTATCTCACTGTTCAGAACGTGCAACCTTGTATTGCATCCCATCTCACTAGTCATTTGAAACTTTGCAATGGTTAGTTGTATTTTTCTACCACTTTTCCAGACATAATGGCATATCATTTGTGGGAGGAGGTGGTCGACTCCCTCCCGCTCATGTGAAAGTAAAGTTATGCAAATGGTAGCAGTGAAATAAGAAGAAATGTATTTTGTTGTGAATTGGTCTACCGAGAGAAAGCTGGTCACAAGTCCGTCTCAGAATGTTTGTTTTATCAAAGTAATTTGCTGATACTTAGAACTTTGATAAAAAGTTGTCCTACTGAGTTTCAGATATTGGATGTCTACTCTCACTGGGTGCGTTGTCACTACAGTTGTGGAGCAAACATCAATTTGGTGTGTATTGATTATTTTGCTGTATTGACTTGATCATGGTTGGGAAAATGATCATCCATTAAGAGCTAACATTACATGCTTGTAGTTGGTATCAGCATGCTGGCTATATTGGTGTGCTAGCTGCCAGCAAACATAACTTTCAGGAACGTTTTAACTGTCTGACTCGATTTTTGTTCTCTTAGCACACTTACTCTAGCATAGCCATTCCTATCATCATTCACATTATTACAAAAACTGCTTATTATTCCATGTTACTAAATCTCTGGGTGGTTACAACTATCTTCATATGGCTAAATCTCTGGATGGATACAACTATCTTCATATGGCTAATTGTTCCATGTTACTAAATCTCTGGGTGGTTACAACTATCTTCCCATGGCTTATTATTCCATGTTACTAAATCTCTGGGTGGTTGCAACTATCTTCATATGGCTAAATCTCTGGATGGATACAACTATCTTCATATGGCTAAATCTCTGGATGGATACAACTATCTTCATATGGCTAAATCTCTGGATGGTTACAACTATCTTCCCATGGCTTATTATTCCATGTTACTAAATCTCTGGGTGGTTGCAACTATCTTCATATGGCTAAATCTCTGGATGGTTACAACTATCTTCCCATGGCTTATTATTCCATGTTACTAAATCTCTGGGTGGTTGCAACTATCTTCCCATGGCTTATTATTCCATGTTACTAAATCTCTGGGTGGTTACAACTATCTTCCCATGGCTTATTATTCCATGTTACTAAATCTCTGGGTGGTTGCAACTATCTTCATATGGCTAATTGTTCCATGTTACTAAATCTCTGGATGGTTACAACTACCATGCCATAATCTAATATGTGGAGTAATTGTCATGCAGATATACTCACTCTGACACAACACCACAAGATGATGTAACTTTATTTCTGTCCTTCAGAGCAACCACTCTATTTTGGATAGCTACAATTTGTTAACTGAAAGCCCTACAGATTAATAATATATGTGAAGTAAGTGTTTACGCCTGCAGGTGCTCTGGCTATGCTCAGTGTCGACAAGACAGACTGTCACAGTACAAGGTATGAATGAGCATGCACATACTATTGTCATCAACCTTACCAAATCATGAATTGATTCACACAGTTGAAGTTGGCATCATTTGAATGGAGAAATAATTCATACGTGGGTTCTACCCACATCATACATTGACACATCCTTAACACTGGGTATGGGCGTGTATGTTGATACATCCTTAACTTTAGCACTGGGCTCACATAATAGAATTCATAATCACAGAACAACAAAATTTTGTCACAAGTCTGCATGCATTATTTCATGAACTATAGTGTTATGCTCTGTGACTCATTGCATAGCCTCACTGAGTGTGGAATAACCAACTGGTTTTGAAGGACAGCTTTAAAATTTCTCTACACAAATGATATCAGGGAGGTAGCTTACATAAATATTTCTTCTCCTCCTCTCTCTCTCTCTGTCTGAGAAGAATTAATGTTCATGGAAATAAGTGGTTGAAAATGTGCATGTCAGGTTTGTAATCTCTCCGTGGCAGTTATTTATGTGACATAACATACAGTTCACCACATTTTCTAACTAGTCACAAATTAATTTCTGACAAAATTGATGTACAATAATATGTGTTGTGTCATTTATGATGCTTTAGAGATTGGCACAGTTGTTAGATATCTTCTAACTACAAAGGTTCTAAATTCCACCTGTCTCAAGCACAGTTGTTAGATATCTTCTAACTACAAAGGTTCTAAATTCCACCTGTCTCAAGCACAGTTGTTAGATATCTTCTAACTACAAAGGTTCTAAATTCCACCTGTCTCAAGCACAGTTGTTAGATATCTTCTAACTACAAAGGTTCTAAATTCCACCTGTCTCAACGTGCCCAAATTTGCATAGTTGGTACATAGGTCCCAACATAATTAAGTCTACCCAGTGGTTTGTGGGTATAATGAAGAAGAGGAATGGAACTGATCAATCCACCTCACATTGACCTAGTTATTGTTGGGAGCCACTCATGCAGAGTTCATTGAACTTGTAATGACATTTATTTGGTGGTGGGTTACAATGGCTCTTCTTACAGCCCTAGGTGCACTTGCGTCCTCAGGATGTAGTGCAATGCAAAGTTCATCAGTAATCCCACCACTTTGGCGATTACATGTCAAGTCCCACCTCTGTTTCCAGGAATGTGACGTCAGATAGGTGGGTGCTTTTATCAGCATGTTTCACCTGTCCCTGATGTTACTCTTAGCTGACAAACCTAGTCAAAAAGTCTATCCTTGACAGTAGTGTCTGTTATAGGACAACCGTAACTTTTTCAGAGTTCCAATAATCATTCAGTTATTGAAAGTTTCTACTCTCTTGCATCAGCTATTGAAAGTTAACCAAAGATGACCAAGTAAATTGCATCACAACTATGATTGGTCTGTTTCTTGGTTCTCCATGTATAGAACAGATTCCTTGACTCGTGTTTTGAACTTTTTTCTCCAAAAGGTTTTTTTTTCTCATTTTTCCTGAAACATTGATCATGTTGCTAATAAAGTCAAATATTACTGAAATATAAATTTAATACGTTCAAAGTTCATATTGCTGTTTGTGTATATGTGGATTTTGTGTGACAAGTCACTTTTATTGCTGAAAATGACAGAGCATGAACTCCATAGTTCCTGATACGGCTCAAAAATTTATCATTTAGGGGACTGAGTGGTCTCAGGGTAAGATGTCGGCATCGGGTGCTGGAGGTTGTGGGTTCAAATCATGGTGGAGACTGGGATTGTTTTTCCCATGGACTTTCATGGTGTTTCCCCGGATCTCTGGGTAGTAGAGATCGGACGCCCGTATGCAATGTGTTCCTCGTTAAAATCTCTCTGCAGTTAGAAACTGAAAAGAGTAGGCTTAACGGCCACTGCCCGAGAAAAATCTACCCAATTTATTATGGTATCCTCGCCGGTACTACAGAGTTCATGTATTGTGCTGAGATTCTTCAAAAATATGGAGAACAGAGCACTTATGTGTTAAACCGTGTGCAATGGACAAATGGTGGCACTGATCACAAATGTGCTTACACATGACAAATCTATTTTGGGTTAATTAATGCTGAACAAAGCAATGGTCAAGTTGTCCAGAAATGTAGGATGTGTCCATGCAGGTACAGATGGTCAGGTGCTGACGATAAACTAACAGATCTATATATAACTGTCCGTGCTAGCACAGACCAGCAGGTACTGTAACATAGACAATAACTGTCCGTGCTAGCACAGACCATCATGTACTGTAACATAGACAATAACTGTCCGTGCTAGCACAGACCATCAGGTACTGTAACATAGACAATAACTGTCCGTGCTAGCACAGACCATCATGTACTGTAACATAGACAATAACTGTCCGTGCTAGCACAGACCAGCAGGTACTGTAACATAGACAGCACAGACCATCAGATACTGTAACATAGACAGCACAGACCATCAGGTACTGTAACAGACAATAACTGCCCATTACAGCACAGACCAGCTGTTCTCGCCCATTCTGTAATTATGTTCCATATTGGATCTACCCATGTGGATGACTGTACATTTATCTACATTAAACTCTATTTGCCAGCTTACAGACCATTCTTGAATTTTATCTAAATCCAACCTCAATACATCGACTTCCGCTTTAGATGAGACACTACTGCATAGTTTTGTGTCATCAGCGAATTTTGCAATCATGGATCCCATATCAGTGTCCAGATCGTTTATAAATATATAAAGAACAAAATTGGTCCCAAAACTGAGCCCTGTAGTACTCCACTTTTCACTTCACACCACTCAGAGTACTCCTTATTTATGCCCACCCTCTGCCTTCTTGCCATTAACCAATTTTCAATCCATTTGGCAACTTCCCCACCTATTCCATGTGATTTTAACTTTCGAAATAATCTTTGATGAGGTACTCTATCAAAAACCTTTGTAAAATCTAGATAAATAACGTCCACTGGCTCCCCTTTATCTATGATTTTAGTAACCTCCTCCATGAATTCTAATAGATTTGTTAAGCATGATCTCCCTCTAGTAAACCCATACTGACTATTTCTGATTAGATTAAACTTGTCTAAATGCATTACAATGTTTTCTTTGATTGACTGTAACAATTTACAGACTAGGCTCGTTAAACTCATCGGTCTATAATTTGCAGGATCTGATTTTGTGCCCTTTTTGAATAAGGGGATCACTCCTGTATCTTTCCAATCCAGTGGACAACCTCTCTTGTAAATGATTGAGAACATAATATAGCCAATGGTTTTGCTAGGTGGTGTCTAATTTCAAACAGCAATTTTGGGTGAATATCATCTTGACCTGGACATTTATCCACTTTCAACCCCTCCAATTTTTAAAAAACTATTTCCTCTGCCATACAGAGATATTAATCCCGATGTATCCATGTCTCTTTGAAAGATATCTATAGGCTCTGGGATTTTGGAGCAGTCCTCTTTTGTATAAACTGTGCCGAAGTACTAAGTGAGTAGATTAACTGCCTCCCTATTCTCACTTATTATTTTCCCTGTACTGTCTATGAGAGGGCCTACTGTGTCTTTCGTTCTTTGTTTATTTCTAACATAAGAAAAGAAGATTTACTATCAGTCTTGATCCTCCGAGCAAGTTTTTTTTCGAAGTATTTTTGCACTTTCTAAGCTATGTTCTGCTTGTCCAAGTTTTTTAAATATGTCTTCCCAAGACGTCAGATCAATATCCTGAACCTTCATGTCCCACTTACATGCGTCTTTGATCCACAGCTGTGGTCGGCCAGCTGTTCTTTTACTACATGCCAGCTATCCATAGAGAATATCTTTGAGGATGACTATAACATGTTTGACTATATATAACATGTTTGACTATATATAACATGTTTGACTATATATAACATGTTATATAGTGATAACTGTGATGGCAGTAAGTTCAGATTGAATGTAATTCTCTTACCGTTATACATGGCATATAACTTCTTATTTTGTTGATTTAAAATGTATAAATTCAAGCTTTGTGTGTTACTAGTGACTGAATTGTTATTCCACTAGCGTCTTCTGAAATCTTTTGTATTTTATGTACTTCCTGTATTATATTTTGAGCAGAATGCCCATCAGGAATTCTTGTCACTCACAAACTTGTTTTGAAAACATGGAATACAAACTATTTAAAGACTAGCCAAAACATCTTGACATTTCTGTCGTGGACTGGCTGTTCCAAAACAAAGTGTGTCTGGAGATGTGCTAATCTCTTCAGACAAGCTGTACGTTAACCAGTTTGATAATTGCTTCTTCTTCTGTGTTTCAGGCTTTTTGGTCATGCTAGATCTGTAGTGCCACATCCAGATCTGATCTTAAACTTGATTAGTCTGACAACCCACTCACAGTACCATCCAACATCTCCACCAACCCCAGTTGAGGAACCTCTACACTGGGAAACCCCAAACTAGAATGACAACATACAAACTCAAAAAGTCTTCAGTTTATTTACACACCTGAAAACATTTCAGATAAAATAACATGATATGTAACATGTGAGTAAACTTTTGATGTCAGAGGTCACTGGATGAATAGACTTTCTGTCCACATATCATCGTGTTATTCTAAGAAAAAGATATCCATACCAATTTGTCAGTGTCCTAAACAAACAACATTTATCAGAAACTGACGTCAATAATTATCCTGAAGCTAGACACATGTCAGCTCATATTGCTGAATCTCTTATCTACTGGCATAACAACATAGTGGCTGTTATTTTAGGAGCATGACAATATTCGCAATTGACACTGCAACCAGCTTCACGGAACTGACAAAAATAATAATTATGTATTCAAGAGCAAATGTGGCACTTCATGACATACAGCTAACTACCAAAGGACACAAACAAAAGGCATTTCTGCTGTTAGCAAATTACAAAAGAAATTCTTATAGACTAATAGCTTTCTTCTGTACAACCAAACATTTTGGAATTATTGGCAGTAAAGAAGGAAACTCACTTGGTACGGTCACATATCGAGATCAAATGGTCTTGCAAACACAATCCTCCACGAGAAGGTGCATGGCAGACGACAAAGAGGCCGGCCCAAAAAGACATGGGAGGACAACATAAAAGAATGGACCAGTCTCCTACCAGAAGAGTCACAGGCAGCGGCATCTGACAGAGAGGGATGGCGTGGACTTGTGAGGATGTCTTCATGTGTGCCCCAACGACCTCACCGGTTACGGGATGACCTGACCTGACCGCAAAGCACCTTTAGGTTTCTCCAATAAAATGTGACCTTCCAAACAAACACAAAGTGAAGTAGCATCCACACAATATGAGTTGCATGCCCAGGGATGTTCACTGTATGAAGCCACACTATTTGTCATTTATTCACACTAAATAATATGTGATCAGTATCTGTTTAACAGTCATCTAAATGCCAGATTGTAACACTATGATTCTTTCTAGCCCAACTCATGCTGGCCAACTACAGCAGTCAATTCTGACTTTCATCTCCTCCATCCACTCCCCATAGTCCTGAACTCTGGCGTGGCATGCTCAACATTAGAACTTTGGAACTGTAAGCTACCAAAACAACTGTCCCTTATTCCTCTTGTTCTCAACACTTCCCTCTTTTTGTGCTACCACAATTTACATATGCTTCACGTAAAGCATAAGATGATAGTTTGCAGTGGTACTTTCACAGTAATTATTTAACATGATGAGGTTGCTAACCTCATGCACAACCCTCTTTAGATGGCTTTTAAAACATGTCAGTAAAGTTACAGTGGACCAATTCTTTTAAACACTAGTACAACTCAGGTGATATGCTCTTTTAGTCATGTATATTTCCTGTACGTTTATAACAGTTGACTGAATTCATGACATCAGCATTCATTCTCATGAACCATTCCAATGATTAATCAATAGTTTGATTTTCTTCTTTATTCTTCTTGAAGACTTTAGATATAAAATACATCTCTCAAATATTTATTAAGCTGCCAACTGACAGGATTATTTTTTATTTTCTCAACGTATGGAAAAAAGACAGCTCTAGCTCCATATCATTAAAAATAACAACCAACGTGATCTTTCAACAACTTGTGTTTTGTCAAATACAAATGGTTTGTTATTCAACTGGGCTCACAATCATTAAAATATTTTAAAAAAGAGATCCAACTGCTGCAGAGCTAATGTGAAAAATATAACACCAGGTAATCTTGGTTGAGAGATAATATCTAGGTCAAGTCCTATACAGGATGTCGATAATAAGTACAGCAACACGCCAGAAACAGACTGGGTGGCGATAATAAGTACAGAAAAACACAGGAAACGACTTGATTGACAGCAGCTGTTGGACCAGCTAACAGCAAAGACCAACATATAGCCAGCTCTGTTACATGGAAAGTTGGCATGCTGACCTCATTTGCCAATGTCAGCAACACTTAATGTTGAAACAACCTCACACATGCTCTATTTATACAGGCCCTACAATCAGCAAATGGGAAGCTGGAAAAACATGGGCAACAACAAGGTCAAACTATCAACAGTTTGTCTTCAGCTATCCACCACTGCACTACATTATACAAGAGATGAACAAACACTCATCTCCCATTGGATACCATGACCCATTTTTGCCAACTTTTTTTTCTGAAATATTGTTACTGGGTGAACAAACTGAGTCATTTTTTGTATACCCTTCATTATTTTTGTTGTTACACGTGCTCTTATCACTTGAGTAACAGAGTTTGTTGTTAGTTGCCTATCGCAAGAGATGATGGCGGCATTATCAGACTGTTTTGTCTTGATGATGTAACTTGCGCTGTATGTGGATTATAGTAAGGAAGAATGTGCTGGGCATCAACCTCACTCTCTGGTCCCAAACTACATTGGACCAGCAGCAAGACATAATTCAAGATGACTAGAGGTAATTCAAGATGCAGGTACTCTGGTCCTCCTTTGAGACCAGAGGTCAGTTTCCATTCATCGTTCTGAGAGGAGAGTGCGTTACCTCTCGACCACAGCTACTCCTAGCAGAGTACTTGATACTTGGGTACTGAATTAAATCTCTGGTCTAGATATGCCCCAGCCTACCCAGTAGTAAATTGGTATTTCATTATCTGTTATCAAAAGCAAAGCAGTGAGGATATGGTCACACTCCCTAACAAAAAAGCTGAACCTAGTAAGACCAAGTCTTTAACACCTCATCCCTGATGACAGTGTCTGTTTTGTAACTATCTCTACCCATGACATTACAACTTATATGTCTCTTTTCACAATCCATCAGTTTTCTTACTATTTCTGTTTGTCTTTTTAATCAATCCATCTCTACATTATCTTCCTTGTTTGTATGTCAAATCCTCCAGGTTTATACTTGAATGGGCACACTTTCATCGATACCATATGTTCACCCGCCTTGTTATATTCCTTTAGATGTGTTAGTCATTCTTAACTGTGTTGTCCTTAGACCTTATGAAGACCTTTTGGCTGTGAAGCGGTTTTTTGTTATATTTGTGTATAAAACTTTTGCTTCTTATTTTGTATTCATTTCTCAACTCTAACATCCAGTTTGAGAACAGGTCTCCAATACTAATTATATCTTGATAATGTTTCTTCTCACATCAGTAAATAAGATTGTCTGAACTATGCATTGTATGACCTGAGACATAATGTTTCTTTTCACGGCAATAAACAAGTTTATCTGGACTATGTACTGTATGACCTGAGACGTAATGTTTCTTTTCACAGCAGTAAACAAGATTGTCTGGACTATGTATTGTATGACCTGAGACGCAATCTTCAAGATAAGTTACAGTCCCAGATGTAGGTCACAACAGATGTCCTTCAATATGCTAGTTTGAAAAAGTCTTACAGCACATTTATTTCGTGAATGTTTGCTGGCACGTTATTTTAACAATGAATAAGTTCATACTAAATCTGTATCTAGTGTAGCTCTTTTAAGAGACGCATGGTCGGCCTTACTCTCCGCAACCAGCAATCGCAGAATTGGCAAGTGATACAGTTGTTCGTACAAAAGGCAAAACGTTAGGGTGGGCAGGCCACATACTTGGAAAAAATGATGAACAGTGGAGCACATCATCAAAAGTGGCGCCCTCGAGGTGGAAAAAGATCGCAGGGTAGACCTTCAATGTGTTAGTCGGACACCATTTCACTCCACTACAACATCCACGATACGTTAAATTGAACGTTTGGACCTACATAGCACAGGATAGAGACTGCTGGAGACGAAGTTGGGACCCACAGTGGTACAACTTTGGTTGTTACAGTTAAAGGTGGTACAACTTTGGTTGTTACAGTTAAAGGTGGTACAACTTTGGTTGTTACAGTTAAAGGTGGTACAACTGGTAGTTAAAGTTAAAGGTGGTACAACTTTGGTTGTTACAGTTAAAGGTGTTACAACTTTGGTTGTTAAAGTTAAAGATGGTACAACTTTGGTTGTTACAGTTAAAGGTGGTACAACTTTGGTTGTTACAGTTAAAGTGATCTTTCTAGTGAATGGAGAAGGTAGAAATGTTCATTTTGAATCAAATATTTTCCTTGTTATCCATCTCATAAATGTAAGTTTTTTGTTGCTTGTTATCTAACAAAAACATTCTGAAAATGTTATGCCAAATATTATAAAACAACAGACAAAACAAGCTAGAATCTTCATGTGTATAAGATCTGGATAGAAATACACAATCCACAAGGCATATCAAGAGCAAAATAACATGTATCCTCTGTTGAAAGTATCGCAGATAATCAGTACAAATGTCAAACTTTCTCATACATCATATTTAGCTCCACTTTAGCCTCCCTTCTTCAAAACGTAGTTGCCAAATGAATGCACATATGATCTATTCATATCTATCCATTGTTATCAGCTATTAACAGCAGCATTTAGACAAACTTGAGTTTAGCCAAAGATAGAATTAAAATTCGCTATCCAATACCTGCATATATAAATATTGGTCCTTAACTATCACTAAAGCCTGAGAAATGGTCCCGCAGCTTTGATGTTATTGAAGATTATCTAAAATGTAACAATACAAAAGATGATCATATAAATACTAGTTTTTGTTACCAGATGAGGCATTTATTAATGCCTGAATTAAAACAGTGAAATGTTCATATATAATCATAGAATTATTTTGGATATTTACAATATAAAAGAATGAGCTTTTGGAAACAAACTTTTAAACATGACAAGAGAACTGTCATCAATGCACACGCAAGGAATTTGTAACTACAGAGTGAGCCTTGACAGCAGGCTCAATACACACAGTTGTTGAACTGCTCTTGGTGCTAATATCACCAGAACTACTGTTGCTGCTGCTGCTGCTGCCGTTGGAGATAATATTGCTGCTGCTGTCTCCACCTCCATTGTCATCCCTGTCCAAGGGTTTGTTCTTTCTCTTCAAGCATTGTCTGCGTTTGGCCTTCAACAGTGATCGCTTGTATCTGAGCCTGCTCCACACAGCCTTACACATGTTCTCTAGTGCAATGTCACGTGATCGGATAGCCTGGCAAAACTTCCATGTGTTTCTGATGATAGAAATTATTGTTATGTCTGAACACCACTAGCACGCACACGCAAGAACAATATACTGTAACAGCTGGAAAAACATGAAATGCTGAGAAAATACTGAAATTTATATTCAATATACACAACTGTTTCCTCTTTTCTTCTTGAATCCCTGATTTACTAGGAAGTCATTTTAAGGAATGATGGCTAATCTTTGAGGACAGCACAATTATGAGTTGCATGCCCAGAAATGTCAACTCCACAGTCCTACCTTCAATGTGTTTCCACAAAAACATGGTCACTTACAAAAGAAATGGAGTCCAAACTGGAGTGACACAAGCCTCCCTTGAGAGACATATGATCGGCCTCATGCTCCATAACCAACGTTTGAAAGGTCTCCACAACAATGACGTACAGCAAATATTATTGGTGAAGGATGCAGTTACCCACGCAGATATGGTAGAGCATTGCTGGGCAGGTCATCTGTTTTGGAGAACTGATGACCGTTGAAGCACAGCGACAGCAGTCTGGTACCCACAAGACAGAAAGCGACTAAGTGGAAACCCACCTATACACTGGACATATTCTCTTAAACTCAGAAACAACATCCACTATGCTACAGACAGGAAACTTATCACCCACTGGTCCACTGTGGCCCAAGACAGGAGATAATGGAGCGAAGTTGGGACCCACAGCAGCATAACCGCCTCTAAGAAACAGGTCGTCCAATAATGCCCAGAGATGTTCACTGTATGAAGCCACATTATTTGTCATTTATTCACACTAAATAATATGTGATCATTGTATCTGTTTAACAGTCATCTGAATGCCAGATTTTAACACTATGATTGTTCCTAGCCCAACTAGGAAGTAGAAGCTGGGAGATGAGGAAGGGGAAGCAGGGAGATGAGGAAGGGGAAGCTGGGAGATGAGGAAGGGGAAGCTGGGAGATGAGGAAGGGGAAGCAGGGAGATGAGGAAGGGGAAGCAGGGAGATGAGGAAGGGGAAGCAGGGAGATGAGGAAGGAAGGGGAAGCAAGAAGATGAGGAAGGGAACTGGTCACTCCATCCACAAAAAGCTAGCTAAGACCTAGCACAATCAAGTCTACTAATATTTCATCCCTGCTTGCAATGTCTGATATCCTGGTCTCTTTCTGAACAATAAAATGTGTCAAGATAAGAGTACTTGTAAAAAGAGAAATAATGTTACTTACAGCACACAGATCTGACACCTCCTGAGCTGTCCACACTGTAGAAGACTCCATGACCAGAAGATGTAACATCGAGCTATTAAGCTTTCATTTCCTAGTTCAATAGCCAGCCGTAGCTGTTGCCCTGATATCTTCCCTGCTTGCTCTGCCTGCCACCAAAAAATGAATGATTTATCAATCTGTAGTAACTTTTTAGTAAATATAGTACATCTAGATACCACATACACGGAAATCCCACATGGACCCCTTATTTGGGAGGAAAGAACAGGACCATTGTACCTCCATGCATGTTGTAAAAGTCAACTATAAGACAAGCAATATCATCATATAAAACACATGTGAAAGAAACAACCATTGCAAGAAAACACAAATACCTTGTCACTGGCTTCCTGTAAGGAGTCATCTAGTGGTGTCCCTATACTTCATAAGGAGTCAAGCGGAGAAGAGGGATCAAGATGCTGAGCTGTAGCAGTCAGCGACTCTGAGTTGCTGTTAGTGCCAGGGCCAGCGAACCAGAGCTGCCAAGACCCTTCTACACCTCCATGCGGTCATCCTGGATAACAGGCTGCAACCGAGCAGACTGGCTAAGGAGAAGAGAGAAGGCTAACCCAGTACCTGAAAATGTCTGCTGAAGTTGGAAGTGTCGGACTGAAAGGTGCAAATATCGCAGGCAAGCTGTAAACTACGACACAGCACATTCCGTTCTCCGGACAATATCCTTGTAATTGCGAAGTCCTTTTCAGGACTTGGTAGCGGGAAGTTTGAGAATGAACGACGAAGAAGAAACGGAGGAGAACAAGAAAGAGATAGATCTTCTGGACATTGTTTGACTCATACACCTAACTTAACGTCTTTATACTGGTTTAGAAGACTCTGCAGAGTCAGATTATCTCCCGCAAATTGTATTCTCAACAGAATAACCCAATAAAGAAGTTTGATCAAGCAACTACAAAAACATATGGAATAAAGACGTTTGATCCACACAATTTTACCGATGCTTATTCTTACTTACTTAAGTGGCTGCGGTAGCGCAGTGGTTAGTGCACTGACTTTCCAGTCATATGATCGAGGGTTCAATCCCGTTAGGTACAGAATTGTTTTTCCAATTGCAAACCAGCTTCTATCCAACCACAGAAATTGGGTACCATAAAAAAATCTGGGAAGTAAACGCAGCCGGCATGATACTGATCACATCACCTACTATGTGCCGCGGGCCACCAAATAATATGGGCCTAACACCATATTTCCCATTCGCCACATGGTGTGAAACAGGATCTTTACTTACTAACTTTTCTTGTATCGTGTTGAATAATTTTTCTCATTACTGTATCACATATAGGGTAATGTTTCTAGCTTCCTTTCATTATTGTATCACATATACATTATGATCAACGCTACACGTCATGCATTCAAGCCGGTTATTGTTGTCTACATCATTGACTGATGTAGGACACTGAGACATGGTTAAATATCGCCTTGACATCAATATCCAGTCGTCTTGACTTATGTCTTGCCACTGGTCCAAGGTAGCTCTGGACCGTTATATCATCAAGACAAAACCGTCTGATGATGTCACCATCATCCCTTGCGATGGGCAACTAACTAATCACATACAGGGCAATGTTTCTAGAGCTTTCCTTCAAACACAAAAGGCTGCTTAACATGCAGCAGAATTTTGATCTGCGTGATTTATGGGTTATGCAAACCATGAGTTGGAGTTTTTTAGCTGACCTAAAAGAGGTTAAACCCCCACTGTTATCCATCTCTCGTGACATGCTCTTCTTGATGTGACCCTCTCACGGCATGCTCTGCCACAGAAGCTACTCGGCCACCACTCATGTTACGGCAGCATCACCTTGCACCAGGAAAGAGTTGTGCCATGTAGCTGAACAACACAAAAAGTGTTTCATTAACCCGCCCCTTATACACTCAAACCCACACATGTCTATATATAGATATACTTTGATCTTAAATGTTTACGGGCACTTTTTACTTCCTAACCTTCCTACTGAATAATGGCCTCAATATTAATATTGCTCAAACAAAATTATAAATACGCTAAAGCACTAGTCCTGCATGAGTGTTACCAGGTCCAAAAGGAGAAGAAAAGAATAGTAACTTGCCAGGCATGTCGAGGCGACTAAGGAGGGTTGGGCATGGGACAGGCTACTACAATATAGAGACTTTAAGCCACAAATCAATCAATCAATAATACGTTTAGGCAACAAAGGTCTGTCACTTTGAATGAAATGTCAATGACCACGTTCCAGGCAGTCTGTTTGAGCCAGGTGTTATCAACGTGACCAAGAGGAAGAGACGACGGCGATCAATCGTTGGGACAATGCTTGCAAGTTGAGTACGTTAAACTACTTCGCCGTTGGAAATCATGTCATGCCAGACGGCACTGAAGATATGTCTCTAGTTGCGCAGGGGGGAACGCCTCAAGATGCTGCCGGTCTCGCTGTAGTAGTCCAGGACTCAGGGCACTACAGGAGAATGGGGACAATGCAGGACGAGTAAATACGAAGCCTGGTCTCTAGGAACAGCCTTCGCTGGGACTAGACTCTGCGGAGCGGGTGCATGGATGAAGCCGCTAAGTCCATCCCACAGGTGATGTCATGACTACTGTCTGCTGCCTAGGTAGATGAAGTCCTCAGTGACTGCAATAGGGTTATTGTTCATGGTAATGCTCAGCACGGGGGGGGGGGGGGGGGGGGTGTTGGGTTTGCCTCCTGCTGAGGTTTTGGATTTACGTCTTTGCCCAGGAGATGTGCAAGCCTAGGTGGGCAGCCGATCAATTCAGTGCCTGGGAATCGTGGTCCAGTTTGACGTCATTAGCGTAGATGAGAGCAGTTACACTGTAGTAGCCGACAAGGACCTCTGGAATGTGTAGAGAAGACTCTGTGAGGATCCAGTCCATAGCACAGCACAAATGCTTCACAAAATATGGACAGGTAACTTTTGATGATTTGGCATGCCTTTGTAGAAGACCTATGCTCCACAGGGAGGAGAACAGGTTTTGATGAAGCACATTCAAAACCTGGGGTCAGTGAAGAGTACTGCTGTGATATGCAAAACCATAATTTCAATATTGAGATCAGGCTTTTATTTTCAATTGGTATAACAGAGAACATTAGCAGGCATCTGTGAAATATCACTGGCTTCTGAGGGTCTGAGCTCTAGTAATGGTTGGTAGCTACTGCATTAAAGCATGCATATTTAAACAGACCTTAAGAGCGCATGAGTTGCAGCAGTCAGCGACCCATAGCTGACTGCTAGCATCAGGACCAGCGAACCAAAGCTGCCAAGAACCTTCTACACCTCCACGTAGTGATCCTGGATAACAGGCTGCAGCAGGGCAGACTGGCTACGGAGAAGGGATTAAAGAGAGAAGGCTAACCCGGTACTAAAAAGAAATGCCTGCTGAAGTCGGGTGTGCCTGATTGAAAAGTGCAAAAATCGCAGTCAATATGTAAACTACGACAACGTATTCTTTCTCTGGACTACATTCTGCTACTTGCAAAGCCCTTTTCAAAGAAGATTGAGAACGAAGCCAAGTCAAACAGACATTAATGTCCATGTCTAATGAGGACAAAAGTCACAGAAAAGGAAGAAGCTATATGTGTACATACATGATGGATAAATGTCTCTCCAAGAGAAGAATGTGCACCTCCCAGAGTAGAGAGCCAAGCAAAACCTTCTTCTAAAATCACATGCTTGTTTAGAAGACCAAGTATTCGTTGAGACCTGAAAGACAATTATTTGCTGTTATTAGTTTGATAAAGCTTATTGATGCATGCTGTTGGCACATTATTTCAAGTAAATCACATACGTTAAAGTTCTCACCAACAAAATAGCCATAGTGATGTGTTTCCCCATATGAAGTAAAAGACAAGGTTCTGCCAGACAGAAACCAAATGCTGTTACATTTTTTTCTACAAAAATAAAGTGGCTGTTTACAATACCCACATAAAGCTAGACAATGTCTTTTCCCACATAAAGCTAAACAATGCTTTTTCCCACACAGAACCAAATAATGTCTTTTCCCACATAAAACTAAACACTGCTTTTTTCTACACATGAACCAAATAATGTATTTCCCACACATAAACTAGAAAATGTCTTTTCCCACATAAAACTAAACAATGTCTTTTCCCATACAGAACCAAAAAATGTCTTTTCCCACACAGAACCAAAAAATGTCTTTTCCCACATAAAGCTAAACAAGGTCTTTTCCCACATAAAACTAAACAAAGTCTTTTCCCACACAGAACCAAACAAAGTCTAATAAACCCTAAACCAGGGAGTCTTAAACTCAGATAACCCAATGGGTCACACAAGGACAAGTTAAATATCTTAAGGGCCTCACCCCAGTTAAATATGTATTCTAACATGGTGTCTTCTTCTTCTTCTTCATAAACTAGGAGATTGTTTTTACACCAGATTTAATTCTATTGAGAATTCTGTTGTTTATGTTAAAATAAATATATTTTGTTGCATGACAAATGCTTGATTCAGCATTGGAACTGTTTGCTCTCTCATTTTCCAGTGATATCATCGTAAGAAATATTGTAGTGGTGGCCCTCACTGCACTTTATATGTATAGGTTTATTGCTTCAAGATAAAGTATTGAACTTTATCCTTAAGCTTTGCGAACAAAACATGAATTCTCCCATTTATCATGGTATATGACTTCCTCTTATAAGGTATTTTGTGTTTTTTCCTCATGATCATAACATTGTTCAATGAGTCTCAGAAAAGAGGTAGTATGTAATCAATGCTTCTTCAAACTAAATCTACCCACAGTTATAATTAAATACTGATCAGAACTTCTTCAAAGTAAAGCTATTTACAGTTAATAATTAAGAATTATCAGAATGTATGAATTAATCGGTTACAAGTAAGTTCAAATAATAAAGATAGAATGATCAGTGAGAAAAATGTAAAGTGATTAACTCACCACAAGAACGGAACCTTGTTAAGTTTGAGAATGTGTCACCAAACAACATAGCAAAGGAAAGCTTTGACTAAATTTACTTTAAAACATATTTTTTCACGAAAAACATGCAAGTGCTGGTTTTGAGCAAAAGATCAAAGAATTTAGATGAAGCTTTTATTAAACCTACAGCCAATAATATAGGCTCTGAATGTGACTGAAATTAGTGTTCCATGTGTCTATTTTGATTAGATTATTCACTTTTTTTTTAAACTGCGTGTGCCTTAATTCTCTATTCTCTAAGGCGTGTGCGTTACGAGATGTTTTTATTTTGCGCTTGTTGCATGCATTTTATGTAAGAGTCTGCTTTCTCCTGCTTTTTCTAAGGGTTTGCTTCCCTGGGGTAACGTTCAGTGCTGTGATGGGGAGCAAACCCAGCACCTTCAGATTGTGAGTTGTAACACTTAACAACTAGCTCATGCCGTCCCCATAGATTATTCACTGAACTGTATTGTTTGTTGATAACATCTGACTTTTATTGACAGTTACTTGTTTCCAGGTACGGTCCGCTTCTGGCTTGTGTGATCTTGTTCTAGATTTGTTTACTCATTTTACTCCTCCTACTATGAGGGGTCTTCACGTATTTTAATTTTTTTTTGTAATAAACTCACTTTTTTTTATTTTACTTTATCTACGCCGCGTATCTGTTTCAGAAAAATGTACCTTGTTGTTTTTTTAAATTACCTTTATTCTTGCCAAGCTTTTATTATTTTTTGCAATATACTGACAGATCAATCAAGTAACCAAGCCCAGAAAATGGCTTTGCAGGCCACATGCAAGAGTAAAAACAGTAATTTAATACAACTTACCAGGCGTTGTCTATCTTTTGCTTTGGCCATACAGACACTAGGTCGATCATGTAAGGCACTGAGAGGTAATTTTCCCATGCATCTCTTTCTTCCTGTGTCCATTTCTCATAGTCAGGAATACAATTTCGGAAACCATTGTTTCTGCAGATGTACTGCCAAAAGTGTCTCCGAAATGTCCGGCTTCTGGAATATTCACAATTTACGCACGAGGCCAAATGAGCATCCATCATTATTGTGCACCGAAACATTGGAAGCACAAAGTAGATGACATCCGTAGGCTCACACTGACCTGACACCAATACTGATTTCCCTTCTATATCCAGCTCTAAACTAGGTATAGAAAATCTACGCATTAGACCCCTTTTCGTACATCCTATTGGTGATATAACCACTGACTCCTGCTTGCTGTTCTTCAGAATTACAGGAATGAAGTTCTCATGAGCATTGCAGAAAATTGAAGCTGTATCCGCAGGTGAAATGATTTTATGTCCCATGAAATGAGAATCCAAAACAAACATGTCTTTGCCATTTGGTGCAGCTGTGATCTGCTCTACCATGAACATTAGTTTGATTGGTCCTTTTGACATATCCATTTCAAAAGGGGCAAGTTCCCTAGTGTATGTCTTGCATGCCCAAATGCGATCAAATGTTCTGAACACAACAAATAGTCGAGGCATTTTGAATAGTTAAGTTCACAAACTCTATCAAATTTAAGTTGATGTCGTCGACACCATAACAAATCTTATGTCATCTCAAATCTTTCACCTGGTTTCCACTGCTTAATTATTCTCAATGTGTTCATATGCAACTACATTCTACTTAGTAATTCAGCTGGTCTCGGTTAACTAAGAAGAAACATATATATAATTTGTGAAAAACGTTGCTATACAGCACAGTGAGGCTGGCTAATAGTAAACGTTATAACTATAACGATAGACTGACTGATATTACTAGTACTAGTAATCTACTATTAAATTACTAAAATTTGTGAGTTGCTGATTCTTTAACCAATGGACATCTGTCAGAAGCTTACGGTTACAATGTCTTAAAATTTCAGATGTAGCAAGTCTCCTGAAAAGTAAATTGACATAATTTTTATTTAACAAAATACACAGTCAGATTGGTGGATAAATACATGTGAGGTGAGTCGTGAGTGTAAACATTTTTTTAACACATCGAATGAATCATTGATGATGATAACTAACACTAGTAACAGTAACACTAACACAATGAAGCGCAGGCTAAACAAGAATCAAAATGAATCATTTGAACACTTAACTTACATGTTGAAAGGATTTATTCTGATTCTAGCTTAACCTTAATTTTGTGTAGATCTAACTTCTGTAAATTATTAATCTGAATCATCCCATACCATGCGTTTTAATTTAAATGATAATGATTATGAAAAAAATGTCTTTATTTAGGGCAGGGGTCTTGGACTACTCTACGTCTTCTTACCCTGCTTGCCCAAAACAAACAAAACTTGGCTACCGGCAAGGTCTTTACTTTTGATATACCAATTTTTAACTTTCATTATAATGTAATAGTCACGCATTACAACTTGAAAATTATGAACTTGACCGAATTTTGAAGTACCGTCTTCTAAGATTTTCGATTCGACACCGACAGCCGACGACAGTGAGTCTAATAAGTAATAGTCTAATAATAATGATGATGGCACAGTGGACAATGAATCCTCTAGCAGATCAGCTATAACTTACTTTTATACAATTCAGCTTTCATAGTGTACAAAATCTATGAGCTACAGATATTAGCCTAGATAAAATTGTCCTACACCACATTTCTCGACACTTACCACCATCACAGTTTCAACGTTCACGTCCTGTCCGTCATCTAGACCTACCTCCCCTTCATCTAGGGGCACACTACTCTCAGCTCCTGGACAACAGGGCCACTTGGAGATGGGTTTGTGACCGTGATTGACTTATGTCGGTCACTCAGTCACTGACTTACATGGCTTTTAAAGTCTATTCATCATTGTTTGACAGTTCGGTTACACAGTCAGTATATTCACCTGTAATGTAACAAGAATTGCGAACGATTCTGTTGTAAACTCTCAACTGCTGTCCAGTCGACTGACAGATAAACAGTTCCACATGTATAGAGCCTCAATTAGGGGGTAAATGGGCGATTGGGAAGGATGCTGTCTACTCTACCGTTTCAGAGTACTTGTGTCATGCAGCTGGAAGGAACTGCGACTCGTTTGGTGAAAACGATCTAGCTATTTAGCTGTACTACAGTATCTAGAAAAGAGAAGAGTTCGAGGTGACTTAATACAGGTTTATAATGATTAGAGGAACGGATAAATTAGACTATAACAAGTTGTTTTTTCAAAATACAGCCACCCACAAGAACAAGAGGGCATAGCTACACATTAACTAAAGAGAGGTCCAGATTAGATATTAGGAAATATTTTTTTAGTCAGAGAGTGGTGAATGCTTGGAATGCACTGCTACAGCAGGTAATGGAGGCATAGACAAATAATGCGTATAGTTTTTAAAAGCAAGGTAATGTAAATGAAACTGGTTGTATACAGACTATGCAGATGCTTCTAAACCAGTATCAAGACGTTAAGTTATAATCTAGCGTATTGTCCTGTTGTATACGGACTGTTGAGTCTTCTAAACCATTATAAAGACGTTAAGTTAAGTTAAGACATTTCTGGGTGAAGAACATCGCTTACTATTCAGACTCCACAAGGGATCAAGATGCTGAGCAGCACATGAGCTGCAGTGGTTAGCGACCCATAGCTGACTGCTATCGTCAGGGCCAGCGAACCATAGCTGCCAAGACCCTTCTACACCTCCACGCGGTGATCCTGGATAACAGGCTGCAGCAGACTGGCTAAGGAGAAGGGATCGAAGAGGGAATGCTAACCCGGTACTCACAAAATGCTTGCTGAAGTCGGATGTGTTGGACCAAAAGGTGCAAATATCGCAGCCAAGCTGTAAACTACGACACAACGCATTCCGTTCTCTGGACTACATTCTGCTACTTAAGCCCTTTCAAAGTTTGGTAGTGGTTGATTGAGAACGAACCAAGAAGAAGAAGACTCCATAAAAAACTATCCCTTTTCTTTCAAAAAGGTAGCGTTCACCAAAATTCGTTGAATTGTCGAGGTCACGATGAGGACTGCAGGAGTTCTAGTTCAACAATACGGCATATGAAATCCAGCGATATGCAGACGCATACGACTCGAGACGGTTTTACGATGTCATGAAATCAGTCTATGGTCCCTAGTCCTTATTTCTGATAGCACGGCATTGTTGACAGACAGTCAGGAACGCTTTAAAGAGCACTTCAGTGCTATTCTAAACTCGGATTAATATTCAGCAGCAAGGCCCTGGCCTAGGCGCGTCAGCAGGGTTGCGGATTGCCAAAAGGCCTCAAAATGTTGATGTTACCTGCGAATAAATAAGCAGCTGTGGACAAAAATAGGTCGGCAGGCATGAAGGCTGTAATAAGGCAGCCCCTCCACCATGCAAAAACACAACCGGTTAATTACCTGTTTGTCTTAACAAACGATTACAAGTCAAACCATTAAGAAAACCTGACTGATCATAGCAGCAACAAACGGGCGAGAAAGGACCACGATTTACGGAACATGGAGTGTAAGAAGTATAAACGAGAAAAATGAACTAATAGATGAGATCAAAATTGACAGTCCTGGCACTTATAGAAACAAAAGAAAAATGGACAGGGCGTTTTGGACCATGACGGCAAAATGTTACGCTCCAATGACTGAAAGGGCAGGGGTGGACTGTATAGTGGATACCAAACAACAACAAAATTAAAGGATGGAAGTGCTGAAGTCGGATGCACTGGGCCGACAGGCGCAAAAATAAAAACCACAGTGTAACGCACACACGCCTTGGGGAATAGATAAATAAGGCAAACGCAAAACAAAAAAAAACAACAACAAAAAATGGAAGTTCATTTCAGAGCGACTGATGGTTCTAAGTCTACAAGAGGAGGATAGTCAAATGGATATCGTCACTGTGTATGTACCAAACGAAGATGAGAGCACTGACATAAAAGATGAATTTATGAGCTCCTTCAGAGGACCATTGACGATTACCAAAATGAAATACTTCTCCTTGGAGACTTCAACGCAAGAGTTGGAAACGAATTTTAGATTGGATGGAGATGTCTTAAATGAAAATGGAAACCGACTGCTCAGATTCTGCAGAGAGAAAAAAACCTCGTTATTACAAATAAAAGGTTTCCACACAAGCGTATCCATGCCTACACAAGATGTAAGCCGACAAGACATGAAAGATCCATAATTTACTTTGCAATAGTGAGGAAAACTGATTTCAAGCATGTGAAGGATGCTAGAGTGTTCAGAGGACCAGAGATAGGAAGTGACCACTACCTAGTTAAAATAAAATGAGAAATCGAAAAAAGTTATCCAGCCAGTCAACGCCCATCAACAAACATGAAACATAATAGACGAGGAGAAAATAAAATTTAGAAATTAAGGCTTACAAACTAAGAAAACCAAATGTTAAGAAGAGATACCAAAAGCTCATAACAACAGCAATAGGAAGGATAGAGGAATCTGAAGAGGATATGGAAATGCTCTTGGTAAAATTCAAAGACATCCACAAAGAGGCTGTAATAGAGACATGTAGCAAACTAGAGAAGGGTGAAAGAAAAAGAGTACATCATGGTGGACAGAAGAAGTGAAAAGAATAATACGAGAAAATAAAAAGGCATGGAAGCAATACCCAGTGACTAGGAATACAGAAAAACAAACAAAGAAAAATAAAGAATATGTAAATTTTAGAACAGAAGCAAAAAAGACTGTGCTCAAGGATAAACAGAAATCCTGGAAGGAGTTTGGAGATAAACTGGAAAATAATGCTGGAGAAAATCAGAAACTGTTCTACACTTGAAAAGATTACAAATCTGCAATCCATGACCGACAGAAGAGACTGCAGAGCCCACCAGCAAGTAGAGAAACTAAGACGACTGACAGACCATCCAATGCATCAGAGACTAAATAGATTTGGAAAAGGGAAACTAAAGCGGAGAAACTTTGCAGAAATAGCCAAAGCAAAGATGAGCGAAGACCCTATGAACACCATAACAACACTAAAGCCCATCCCTACTGTACGCAAACCCACATGGAAGCAGCATATCATTCCGGAGGTGGTAGAAAATATACCAGGTATTGGAAACAAGAACAGCCAGACTGAAAAAGAAAGAAGAGATAACTCTGAGGTACATAGCTGAAAACTATCCAAGCATGGACTGGACCCATGCATACACCGACGGTTCTGTAACAAACACAACATAGAATGGAGGGGCAGGGGTATTCCTGAGCCTAACAAATGGTAGAAAAATAACACTGTCAGTGGCAACTGGAAAATTCTCAAGCAATTTCAGAGCGGAGGCAGAGGCACTGAAGGCTGCAGTAAAGGCAATGCCGACAGGCGAAAGCAATGAAAGCCAGATAGTCCTGTTTACAGATGCCCTGGTCGTGGTTACAGCACTAAAAAGCCAGAAAAATACAGAACGTAATGATTTAAGAGCAGTACTCTGTCAACTATGCCAGCAGTCCGCACCAAAAAGAGTAGTGGGTTCCATCCCACTGTAACATCGAAGGCAACGAGGAGGCAGCCAGACTGGCAAAAGACGGCGCAAGACTACCACAACCAGATTCTAGTGTGACCTACGAAGAGTCCAAAAGGTTTATTAGGGTCAGATATATGGCCAAATGGGAAACATACTGGCTACACAAAAAATGATGCCTATTACCAGTTGAACAGAAAAGAGCAGGTCGTCTTCAGACTCCGCACAGGCCACAACAGTCTGAGGTACCATCTATTCAATAAACTGAAGATAGGTGGCACTGACGAATGCACCTGTGGTACAGTGAAAATGACCGCTGAACATCTGCTGCAAAACTGCCCGATATACGAGGACCAGAGAAAGCACATGTGGCCATCACCAGTGGCAACACTAGACAAGCTCTATGGCAGTGTCGACAGCCTCAGGATGACAGCTGCTTTCTTCGAACAAATTCAAGTTGACGTCTGACAGCGTACGAAGAAGAAGAAGAAGAAACTGTTCTACAGGACCTTAAAGAACACGAGGAAGGAAAAGGAATGCCCCCTGAAATTTGTTAAAGATAAACAAAGGTGCGCTGTTGACCGCCCCAGAAGAGGTAATGAACAGATGGAAAGAATATTTATCAGATCTCCTTGGAGTGGAGGAAAATCAAGCTCTGGAAGTAATAGTCCCAATTCAAAAAGAGGGCGCCATGAAGGGGAATGATAATATTACAATGGAAGAACTAAAGGTTGCATTGAAGAAAATTAAGATTGGTAAAGCAGCAGGACATGATGGTATAACACAAGAAAGGGTTAAATACATGGGAACGGCAGGAGAGATACTATTCGTGAAGATTTTCAAGGCAGCTGGCGCCACAAGAAGATACCAAGAGATTGGGAGGTTGCCATAATAATACCAATATTTGAAAAAGGTGACAATATGAAAATCACATAAATATTTCCCTTCTTAGTGTCCTCGGTAAAGTTTACTTTAGGATTCTAGAACGGCGATTAAGAGGTCTAGCAGAGCCAAATATAGATGAGACTCAATGTGGGTTTAGGGCAAACAGGAGTACTCAAGACCTTATCTTTACACTCAGACAGCTGAGGGCAAACAGAAGTACTCAAGACCTTATCTTTGCACTCAGACAGCTGAGGGCAAACAGAAGTACTCAAGACCTTATCTTTGCACTCAGACAGCTGAGGGCAAACAGAAGTACTCAAGACCTTATCTTTGCACTCAGACAGCTGAGGGCAAACAGAAGTACTCAAGACCTTATCTTTACACTCAGACAGCTGAGGGAAAAGGCTCTTGAGTATGATAAGGAGATGCATCTCTGCTTTTGGGATTTGGAGAAAGCATTTGATAAAGTCCCATGGGACAAACTCAGAGAGTCACTGACAAGGAATCAACAAATTGGGACTTACTAGGCACAAGAGCAATTGTTTGACCAAGAAGAAGAAATACCTGCGAAGGATAATGGGCACAAAGTGGCAGGACATTGTGAGGAATGTAGACCTATGGAAAAGGAGTCAACAACAGCCACCGGAACAAATTAAGCTAAGAAAATTGGACTATATAGGACATAACTACGGAAGGCACCATCCAAAAAAGTCAAACATGCCCTTACATGGAATCATCAAGGGAATAGAAAGAGAGGTGGACCCCAAAAATACATGACCTTGAGAATGAACTAAGATTCAATTATTACACTTGGAGATATACAGAAAGAGTATCACAGGACCGTGTGTGCTGGCGGGATGTTGCTAATGGCCTTTGCACCGAAAGGAGCGACGAGCTTTGATTGATTGATTGATTAATTGAAAGTGTCGAGGTTATCAAAATTGACAAAAACAAGTTGTTATTGTCGAACTGGTACTCGCCAACGGTCAAGAAGTTTGCAGGGGGTTTACGGGCCATCGGTGTTGGCCAGAAGGATAGAAGGGTAGCAGCATAGAAGAAAACGTGTCAGTCCCACTGCCTGTCTGGTTCGATCACAAATTGTGGCAAACTTGTGCACGGGATAATCGTGATTGCAACTCTGTAATCGCTCCGTTGGTTATTCCACACTTCGACTTGAGAATTGCACCCTGTCTCAAGAGTAGGTCAGGGGTCGCTGTGGTTGAAACGTGAGCCACTCGCCTCTCGAAGCCATGAACGGAAACATTGGCCGATCGAATCCCGCAAGGGATCAAGATGCTGAGCAGCGCATGAGCTGCAGTGGTCAGCGACCCATAGCTGACTGCTAGCGTCAGGGCCAGCGAACCAGAGCTGCCAAGACCCTTCTACACCTCCACGCAGCGATCCTGGATAACAGGCTGCAGCAGGGCAGACTGGCTAAGGAGAAGGGATCGAAGAGGGAATGCTAAACCGGTACTAAAAACATGCTTGCTGAAGTCGGATGTGTTGGACCGAAAGGTGCAAGTATCGCAGCCAAGCTGTAAACTACGACACAACGCATTCCGTTCTCTGAACTACATTCTGCTACTTAAGCCCTTTCAGGGTTTGGTGGTGGGAGATTGAGAACGAACGAAGAAGAATTCCGCAAGTTTCAAGCGATTTCTGGTCCTCTTCTACCTCGTTCGTCTTCAGGCCTCAACTTCAACGACTAACGAAGGCAGCAGTCGACTCAAGGCTCTGTATACTTCCGTACAGCTTCTAGTGGAAGGACACTGGCTGTAGCCAAATGCTACTTCTTTTGTCGGTATACAGTGGACAGGACTGCAAAATATGTTCTGCCTTAATGGGGCTGTGCCGCAGGCACAGGTCTGTAGGGCCAATCTTGAACTTGTACAGATGACATCTAAGTTTGTTGTGACCTGTTGTTCCTCGTCTCAAGGGAGGTGGGACCAAAGTGCCTGAATCCTGAGTTACCTCTGGTCGTCTTGACTTGTCTTGCCACTGGTCAAGTGTAGCTCGGAACCAGAGTTTGAGGTTGATGATCAGCGCAGTTTCTTGCTCACTGTAATCCAACTACATGGCAAGTTACATCAACACAAAATCGCCTGATAATGTGGCCATCATTGCTTGCGATGGACAGCTATAGGTTTGACGTGGTGACCAACCGACTAGACCAGCGTTTCTCAGCCGCGGGTCATGTGACACCCTTGTGGACCCCTACAGTTTTTCAAGGCGGCTACAGGTGAAAATCGAGCAAATGGGGGCGGGCGCTTTCGGGCGCACGGCATGAGACTATGGGCCCACAGAGGCAAGTGGGAAGTGAAGAAAGCAGAAGTGATTAAGAAAAGAGAAGAGAAGTAAAAAAAAATATAAAACAAGAGTAGAATTAACAGAGAAGTGATCGTGCCTCCCTTACGCGCACTAAACGGAAGCGTTCCTCTTTCTTCCCCACCCCCTTTTCCACTTTCGCAGTTTTTGTGGTCAGTAAATTAAATGAAATCAAATGCACTTCAAGATCGCATGTGTTAGACAGCTTTGCGATGACAATAAGGAAGACTTCCCACATTGATTATTGTATATAGAAGTCCCTTGGTTGTCCAAATGTAACTGCCTTTGTTGCTTTGTGGGACTCAGTTGGGACATTTTTCAGAGACAGATGTGGAAGAAAAGATGACCTCCGTTGAATGTGACACATTTTGCCTGTGTGAGGTCTATGAAAAGCTTCTTCTTCTTTTGTGTTCGTTCTCAATCTCCCCCTGCCAAGCCCTGACCATGGCTTGCAAGTAGCAGGATGTAGTCCGGAGAACAGAATGCGCTGTGTCGCTAGTTTACAACTTGACTGCAATATTTGCACCTTTTGGTCCGACACATCCGACTTCAGCAAGCATTTTTTTAGTACTGGTTTAGCATTCCCTCCTCAATCCCTTCTTCTTAGCCCGTTGCCCTGCTGCAACCTGTTATCCAGGATCACCTCGTGGAGGTGTAGAAGGGTCTTGGCAGCTATGGTTCGCTGGCCCTGACGTTAGCAGTCAGCTATGGGTCGCTGACCACTGCAGCTCATGCGCTGCTCAGCGTCTTGATCCCGCTGGAAATGTTTGATTCTGGGTTTTAATGGGGAACCCAAGTTTCATCTACTATCACCATGGTCGGCAACATGTTTTTTGGCCGACACATTTTGAGCAGCTGGCCACAACAATGAACCCTCGTTTGTTTCTGTTCACATGTCAGCAGACGCGGGACTCAGCGGGCACACACTTTTCTCATGTTCAGTCTGTTGTGTAAAATTCTAAAAACTGTACTTTCATTCAGTGTTTCTGATCTTGATATCTCTGCATTTGTCATTTTCCTATTCTTTTCAATGATTTTCTTGAAAGATCAGTAACATGGGAACGGCCACACTTAAACTGTCTACACCAGTTTTTATTCAGAAGTAAACGAAGGACATAATTATTCAAACACTGGTTCCATTTTCCTGTGTATTTCTGACGACAATGGACGAATTATTATTATTATTATTATTATTATATATATATATATATATATATATATATATATATATATATATATATATATATATATATATAATTAGTAGTTAGTTGCCCATCGCAAGAGTCAGATATGTTTATTCAGTTGTGACTGCATATGACTGTACAGTCCAATCTGAGCGTAAAAAACGCAGGGCACACATGAACAGCATTTTTAGTTGGGCAGTCTTGCATTCTTTCCTTGCGTGTAGCTCGCTTTTCCTGTGCCTCCATGATGGTCGTCTGCTCAGTGGTGCAAGCACCATGTGTGACAGCAGTGGGCCAGGCTGAGTGGTTCGGAGCAAGCAGCTCCCAGTCAGTAACATTAATGGACAAACTTTTCAAAGAAAAATTGAGTGTGTGTGTGTATGTACACATATATATAGTAAAACTGAGTAGAATTAAGATGGTAACTGTCACAGAATAATCAATCTGGCCCCAGAGACCCGGATAAACAGTAGATACATTGCAACATGTATATTAATTTGTTCCCAGTACCCGCATTACAATAACAGAGTGCATGTACGGTAACTGTGCAACTTATTTTTTTAAATAGTTTTATTTTTAACAATATTCACTTTTAATGCTATTCGTATGCCTGGTGAGTGCATCCAAAAACAGCTCAGACTGTGAGCTCAGAACAAGCAGAGGCTCTTTATGACGACTTCTTGAAAGTGTCCTTGAAAAGCTTAAACATTTATATAACCTCTTGTGAGCTGTTTGTATAGAACCGTTCCACCTGGCTCGTTAGCATTTCCAACGCTGCTCAGATCGCAGAGCGAAAACCCATTGCGAAGACAGAGTAGTCTTGCCGCCCGAAAGAGCAGAACGCACGACGACTCCACAGCTGAAACCTCCCATGAGTGCTCCAGGTGCGGCAAAGTATGCTGCGTAAAGATTGTTCTATAAAAGCATATGGGAACACATCTCGGAACACACGCCTGATGCTGTTGCCATCTTTTCTTGCGATAGATAATTCTCTCTCTCTCTCTCACACACACACACACATACACCCACATACGTCTTTCAGCCTAAAAGGCGGAGCATCAAAGACTTGATTTCGTTCGTTTTCAATCTCCTGCTACCAAGCCCGGAAAAGGGCTTTCAAGTAGCAGAATGTAGTCCAGAGAACGGGATACGTTGTGTGGTAGTTTACAGCTTGACTGCGATATTTCCACCTTTCGGTAGGACACATCCGACCAGCAGGAATGATTCTTTTATCGTCAAGCTACAAAGTGCTTTCCTGGCAACTGTTAGTGACGTCGCGCCACGCAAATTGTTGCAGTATGAAAGAGCTTCCTGTTTGGTATTGTCACAATCACGACATCTGTCCATTGGTTGATTTTCCTTCCTTCATACTTTGTGATTGTCAATAAGTGCGTTATAGTTGTGTCGTCAGCCATCTTAAGCATCTTGTCGGAAATTCCATTTTCGCCAGCTACCGTGTAGTTCTTGATGGTTGGTTGCCGATAATCTCTGCACGAGTAAAACCATCGCATTGTACGAACATATCGGAATGTAAGGACATGGGAGGCATATTTGTCGCGTCATCGAAGTCGGGTGTTATTTCTGGTTGTGACCTTAACGTAACTTGACGTTTTTATACTAGTTTAGACGACTCATCAGAGTCTGTAGACAACCAGTCACATCTGCATTACCCTGCTCTAAAAACTATGCACATCCAATATATTCTTAAATGCACTAACTGTATCTGCCTCCACCACCTCCTGGGGTAATGCATTCTAAGCATTTACCACTCTCTGACTAAACAAATATTTCCTAATATCAAATCTGGACCTTTCTTTGGTTAATGTGTATATGTGCCCTCTTGTTCTCGTTGGTGGTTGTATTTTGAAAAAAACTTGTTATAGTCTAATTTAACCTTTCCTGTGACTATCTTATAAACCTGTATTAAGTCACCTCAAATTCTTCTCTTTTCTAGACACTGTAGGCCGGTTTTTCTGAGTCTTTCCTCGTAACTGTAATTCTGGAATCCCACTATCAGTTTTGTCGCTCTTCTTTGTATTCTTTCCAGCATGTTTATATTTCCTCTACGATAAGGACTCCACACCTGTACACAGTACTCCAATCTAGTTCTAACTAATGTTATATACAGTTTGACAATCACCTTCTTACTCGTATGTTTAATATTTCTTTTTATCACACCTAACATTGCATTTGCCTTATTCATTGACCTATTCAGAACATCTGGAAAGTTCGCCGTCCAACATCGCATCTGTATCGATAATGTTACTCTGTCATTGATGATGAATGGATATTTGCAGCAGGAAGTGTCCGCCTCGGGTGCCGGAGGTCGCGTGTTCAAATCACGGTGGAGACCAAGATTTTTTTTTTTTCACATGGATCTTCTGGTAAAAAAATCCGCCGATCTCTGGGTAGTGAGATCGTACTCCTGTGTTCAGTGTCAAACACGCTACAAATTCAAATTTCTTGGCAGTTGGAAATTGAAAAAAGGAGGTTTAATGGTCGCTGCCCGGACAATTTTCAAAATAAAATTTTACCCAAGTTATTTGTACCTTTCCCCAGGTGGTTTGTCAAGAGGAGCTATAGATGGCACCTAACTGGCTACGGGTCTACATAGCAGTAGTGTTTGAGTATATTAAAATGGACTCGCACATCGGTAAACAGCCACCCTCCAATAAATTGGCTGTATACAGACTCTATATAGTCTTCTAAACCAGTAAGCAAGCTAAGTCTTCTATTCTGGTAATCGTATCTGCTGTTTCTCCAGCCAGGTCGCTGATGAAATGTCTCTTGTCAATGCGAGTCTGCAACTATTAAATATTTTAAACATTTATTATTTATATAAAAAAAAGGCCCTGCGGCCATTCTAAAATAATGAAATAAAGCATTTGGATTAAAACGAATATTTGAAACATTTATGGCAACTTTTAACAATTGTTTGTCAATTTTTCCTAATTTCTATCTGGCAGCCCCGAGAATAAACTGTTGGAAATGGCTGCTATTCACCGTTAGGGTAGGTTCGCCAACTTTGCTGATTCTTTGAGAAAGTTCTACGGTCACCACATTCTATGATATCAGACCTATCATCAATTTAGGGACTATTGAATACGACGTATATTTTGGGGTGGGTCCTTAGCTACATTTAAGTGTAATTGCTCTGATTATTTAGTTAAACTATAGCAGTATAATATTAAAAGTATTAATATTTTAATAATAATAGCGCCCATTGATGCGACAAAGTCTCACAAAGCTGTTGATTGTTGGTAACTCTGGATGCAGAAGGCAAGCCTCACGATCAACCTAGAAAAAACCAGTCATGTGCGATTGTTTTGTGGAATCCAACCCTGCTCTTCTAAGCGAAGCACCCTTTGAAGATGTTGGCGACTATGTCTACCTTCGGCCGTCTTCTCTGCACGGAGAACAACATGAAAACACCGGTTGCAAGGTGTAGATGAGCAGGTTGGGCCGCCTTCCACTCCGTCAAGATGGCGACATATGCTACAAAAAAGCACAAGACTGTGTGCAGGCCTCTTCAATTTAGTCACCCTGCTGGCGCTGTACTACTGCAGTGAAAGATGGCACTAACAAAAGCATTGGAGAACCAATTAAGCCTTAAGGACAATCATAATGCACAGCTCACTGGTGCAATGTCTCATGGGACTAACAATCAGGCAACAACTTCAGATGGGGCCTTCACAACATCTGGAGAATGTTGCAAGTCAGAGACATTCTACATCATATAAACCATTCAAAACATCCATACTACTGGCCATACTACAAGAAGAAATTACAAAAGCTGGAGGTTCAGAACTACCCTATGGTAATAGCTGTCCATCGTTGTCGATGAGGACCGCCGACATCATCCTTGTCACAGATTTCTCTGTTGGGTGTTGGTGCGCATGTGGCTGAACAGGCCAATGCGGGCACGAACACATCTGCTACATATCGGGCACACGAGGTTTGTAGAAGGGGATGGTGTTCCCGCTGCTCGGGATTTCCGCGTCTCGCGTCTGCTCTGGGCTTTCACAACACGGTCGTCTTCACCGGCAGCAACATCCGATTTGACTGCGCTTCTCCAGTCAGATCTGTTTTTCGCAAGACATTCCCAGGTGTCGATGTCGATCTGGCAACTTTTCAGTGAGTCCTTCAGACCGTCTTTAAAACGTTTCTTTGGGCGCCCTCTCTCGCGCCATCCCTCTCTCAGCTCGCCGTAGAGAAGCTTCTTTGGGAGCCGCTCGTCTGACATACGGACGAGGTGTCCGGCCCATCCTAGTCGTGCTTTCTCTAGCAGTGCATGTATGCTGGGCATGTTAGCCCTCGAGAGAACCTCGATGTCAGTGACACGATCTTGCCATCGGATGTCGAATATTCGCCTCAGGCAACCTGTGTGGAAGTGGTTTAACCTGTCCAGAGTATACAGTCCAGCTTTCGCAAGCGTATAGTAGGGTTGGAGTGATGGTTGCACGCTAGACTGAGTTTGGTCTTGACGCTGATGCCACGACGTGCCCAGACCATCGAGCGCATTCTACCAAAGGCTGTGATGGCCTTTGCTATTCTGCTTGCCACCTCATCGTCTAGGCTGACAGATCTCGACAGCGTGCTGCCCAGATATGTGAATTTGTCTACGGGTACCCTATGGTATCCATGAGAAAAGAACAGACTTTGTGGACAGCCCCTCACCTAATGGTAAGACTAGCTAGAGATGAACTTCTTCTTCGTTCGTTCTCAATCTCCCACTATCAAAGCCTGAAAGGGCTTAAGTAGCAGAATGTAGTCCAGAAAACGGAATGCGTTGTGTCATAGTTTACAGCTTGGCTGCGATATTTGCACCTTTCGGTCCAACACATCCGACTTCAGGAAGCATTTTGTGAGTACCGGGTTAGCATTCCCTCCTCAATCCCTTCTTAGCCAGTCTGCCCTGCTGCAGCCTGTTATCCAGGATCACCGCGTGGAGGTGTAGAAGGGCCTTGGCAGCTATGGTTCGCTGGCCCTGACGAAAGCAGTCAGCTATGGGTCGCTGACCACTGCAGCTCATGCGCTGTTCAGCATCTTGATCCCGCTAGAGATGAACAATAATGTCTGTCAAATAAACTGATTGTTCACTGATCAACTTTTGTTTACGACCATAAAGATTGTAAACAGTTGGGACTCGCAAAAGGTCAACCACTTTGTTGAAGAACGGGCTAATAAAGATTACTTAATTTTTTCCAGCATGTCTCACAACAAAGGGATAGAGTTCAGTCTTTGATATCTATATGCTCCAGCAACCCAGCTGTAAAGTGGCACCTAAAAGATGATGAGGAGGGTAACTGGTTACTCCACTTCAGAGAAAGCTGAGACCTAGCACATGAAGACTCTTACACTTTATCACTGATATGACAGTTTCTGCTATGTAATATCATTTCCTGACATTTGATATTCTAAGTTTCCTTGCATTCCCTATTGTAACATTTTCCACAGTTTTATGTTTACTAAAATAATTTCTTTCTTTCCCAAATAAAAGATTGCCACGGCTGCACAGAGGAACTCATCTCTCATGGATGGACAAATAATACCAGGAGTACCGGGTTAGCATTCCCTCTTTGATCCCTTCTCCTTAGCCAGTCTGCCCTGCTGCAGCCTGTTATCCAGGATCACCGCATGGAGGTGTAGAAGGGTCTTGGCAGCTTTGGTTCGCTGGCCCTGACGCTAGCAGTCAGGTATGGGTTGCTGACCACTGCAGCTCATGCGCTGCTCAGCATCTTGATCCATAAAGATATAAGAGATACAAAATGGCTATTTGTCATTTTCAAGTGCTTTCTCTCACAAAACCATTGTGAGCTTTTTAATGTCACTGCAAGCGAGGTGAGCCTACATGATCATAATTTCAAGTATGAGAAAGACGTTTAAAGCAGTTACTTTAGCTATGACATGGCTATCTGAGAACTCGTTGATCAGGGTTGTTATTGGGCTAGAATTACAATACTTGCTTCAGAGGGGATACAGACGAAAGGTTATCACATGGGGTTCTCAAACCTTCAGGGACTTGAGTGAACCTAGTGTCCTGTTCAAACAGGTTTATAACAATACAAGATAGGATAGCAGACACAGATAGCTCAGACTTTCAGGGACTTGTGTGGGATCTACTGTTCTGGTCATGCTTGAATTTGTGACAATGAAAAACCGGCACCTGACTGAATACATTCATAGGGGAGACATACATAGCATTATGCGAGAGACAGTGATTAAGTAACAGCAGTTTTATTAACAACATTTTTACAAGAGTGCGAGCCAGACATTTTTTGTGTCTTATTTTTAAACATGGTCCCTGTGTCTGGCAACACACTTTGTCTGCCAGTTTGGGGATGCCCTCTAAAAAGTCTTGTTGTGACCTATAACCAATTTCGCACCTATAACCAATTTCACACCACCTCCATTACCTCGTCAGCCACCTTGGTACCCATCTGCTACACACTTTCCTATAACAGAAGTCATTGTGGATAATTTTGTGCTCAGCACGGTGACTCATGTTGAAATTTATGGCAATTTCATCAAAAGTGACTTGCCAGTTGTCATGATCAGCTGTTTCACTGTGTCAGTTGCCTCGCTTGCTGGTTTCCCACACCATGGATCATTAATGATGTTTTTGTTTTCCATTTTGAAATCTTTCTACACTCTCCTCCGACTGAATAACTGTCTCCATACTGAACCTTCATTCTTCTGTAGATTGAAGAAGGTTTTACACCATCTGACCACAACAAATAAATAACGTCACCTTGTTTTCCACGGTGCAAGTTGACAGTTGTACGGCCATGCTATATTGCGAATCCACATACTGCTTGATAGTCACACTCCATGCTTGGAGTATTGCTAAAGTGCCATTTTGTGTCCTGAAATAACATTTCCTGTTGTATATACTCTTCTATGCACTTTATAATTGCTGTTACATAATTACCGTCTCTCGTATATCAATTTAATATATTCAAAGGAGTACCCAGTAATAGAATGGGCCTGCATATATACAGATAGATCAGCAGCTATGACAAATGGAGGAGGAGGCGTTTACACAAAGTTAAATAATGACCAGGAAATTCACATCTCAGTGACACTGGAGAATTCTCATACATCATCAGGGCTGAGGCACTGTGAACAGCGCGGTAATAGCCATGAATAAAGGACTATATCTGAGACAAGATAGTTTTCCCTTACAGATTCCCTATCAGTCGTTAAGATCCTCATCAACCATAAAAACAATGAATTGGACATGAATACCAGCCACACTTTCAACAGGGTGAAAATTCTATGGATTCCTGCACACTGCTTAGATGCATGGAGATGAGGAGGCAGATAGATTAGTCAAATAGAGGAGGAAAACTGAACCAGAGCTACACCTAAAGAAATCAAGACATTGATAAAAGGTAGCTTCTAAGATAAATGGCAGGGAACACGATAAGATTGGGACCTGAGGCTCATATCTCAGCCCGACCTGGTCGAGCCACAGAAAGAGGTCTCTACCGCCACGCCGATCAAAGCGGGCGAGGACCTGTCCGATATTCACCCCACGCGGCGTGGAGGTATGAAATTATTTGTAGACGACTTAGTTCTCGGTCTGGGTGTCGCAAGCAGTAGAGCAGCCACCTCACTGCGAACTGTTGAGACTCAGCCCTCGATCATGAGATATGTTCGCACACCAGGCGAACAACATCGTCGTGCCATGACCAGGCTTGTTCCCTAGCAAAATGCACTCTTACCTCGTTCTTTACTTTTGTCTCCTATCAGTCATCCCAATGGACGCAGAAGAGATGCAGGGCAGCGGACATTGCACATCTGCCCCTTTGTGACAACCTCCCAGGTGGTGGGGAATGCTAGGTGTACCATCACTGCAGAGGAGCCGAGAATACTAAAGGGGAGCAAGGAGATACCCCCACTCACATGTATATGCTACGTTTCTGGCAGGACGTGACGATCCTGGGACACAGACACACTGGACTGCCTCTCTTCTGGGACACTTGAAAAACTAGTACATAAGTCCATCACATCATACCCTTTCGACACGAGTGGGGAAGACTCGATAGTCCTGCAAGACAACTTTCCTAAGAGAGACAACTCTGACCTCAAACAACTGCTGCCTTGCAGATGGGCTAGGGACAGCCAAAGGCTAAGGAGGGCATCCTTACAGAAACGCCTATTGAAATCGGATGCACCCAGGATCTGATATAGCAGAAGTATACTACTCCTTGCCAAGAAGAGATAAAGTTAACAATATTCAGCATGCAAAATGGTCGTTGCAGACTGAAACAAAAGTGTTCAGCAAATAAAAAATTGGACACACGGACCTGTGCCCATGTGGGGAGAACAAACAAACAGTAGAACATGTTCTTTGGGTCTGCTGTTTCTGCAATAGAAGCAGAGTGATAACGTAACCCTCTCCAACCAAATTGCAGGATAAACTGTATTGTGACGAGAAAAGCCCAAGAAGGGCTGCCAGGTTTATGAGATGTGAACATTACAGATTTGTGCATATAAAGAGTACTGGAAGACATTGGGAGCAACCACAAACCTATAGTCATCACTATAGGAAATCAATACAAATGCAAGCAAGAGAGAAAGACCTACTGCGTCTATAAAAATGCCACGTGGACAACAGATTCAACAATTTTATCCAACAGATACTATATAGGATTCATACAGCAACATCACAGGACCATCCTGGAAATAGCTAAAATGGCAATACAAAAAAGCAGCCACAAATGCTTCTGCCCTCTCTGGACTTCACATCTAGAAAATAATTGTTTAAGAACAAAGACAAGCCAGAAGAAAGACAGAAAAAGAAAACAGTAGAGAAATAGAACCATATACAATAAACTGCTAGTACAAACAAAATATCACATAAGGAACACACAAAAAAGGAAGTCCGGGCAAAAAAATTGCCTCAACTTAACAATAGCAATTTAAATTAACATTTGTATGCATACTCCATTCTATTCTGTAGGTGTGATTATTTGTAAATACCGTTACATGAGTAAATAGTGAAGTGTGGGATAAACTGAAGTTCTTTTATAATGACATATTTTCAGATGTGGCACCTGATGAGAAGGTGACCAACATAACTGACATGGTGTACAAGAAAGATCTCGTCTGTACTGCTGTACTGACAAATGACAGTAACACTGAATCTACAGTAACTGCAAATGTTGTGTCTGGGAATTTTCCTGTCTCTCTTGGAAACACATTAGATGTTTGTGAGACCCAGGGTAATGATAATTGTTCTGATCTAGGCGAGGTTGCTGGGAGTTCTAGATTAGTGAATGAATTACAGGTTGTTAAACACACAGAAATACAACATAATGATTTGATGCCCCTCAAGTGTGATGATTGTGGTATTGAATTTAGGAAAAGAAAGGCTTTGATTAAACACAGAATCGTGCACACAGGAGAGGATCCTTTCAAGTGTGATGATTGTGGGGCTGGATTCAAATATCGCAGTGATTTGAAAAAGCACAAAGCAATACACACAGGAGAGATGCCCTTCAAGTGTGATGATTGTGGGGCTGGATTTAAGCGTGGCGACAAACTGAAAAATCACAAAATAACACACACAGGAGTGAAGCCATACAATTGTGAACTTTGTGATATGGGGTTTACTAAACATGGCAAACTCAAGGCACACATGACAAAACACACAGGTGAAAAGCCTTATACGTGTGATGTTTGTGGTGTAGGCTTTGGAAAACCTAGTTATTTGAAAATGCACATGGTAAAACACACAGGAGAGATGCCTTGCAAGTGTGATATTTGTGGTATTGGGTTTGCAAAACAGTATTTTTTGAATAAGCACATATTACAACACAATGGTGAGAATCCTTACAAGTGTGGTATTTGTGGTGAAGCATTTACACACCGTTGGAAAATGAAAAAACACAAAAAGAAACACAAGAAAGAAGCTGTACATGGGATGTCTGGTGGGGTAGGATTTACACAGCTTTGAAAACTTTAAAAAAAAAAACCAGAAGTTATGCATTAGAAGTTTGATGCTCATGGTGTAGAATTTACATATTGGTGTAGAATTTACACATTGTAGTAATCTGAAAATAACACATAATACCAAATATTGCAGTGATGCCTTACAAATGTGATGTTTGTGGTGTTGGGTTTGCTAGAAGTTAGTGTTTCAGAAAGCAGACAATTAAAGACAATGGTGAGAAGCCTTTAAAAAAAGTGTAATGTTTGTGGTAAACAGTTGATGAAATGCTGTTAAACTGAACAAATACAAAATTAAACCGGTCAGCAATTATACAATTATTGTTAGTGGAGTAAGATTTAGGCGCCATTATAGTCTCAAAATATACAAATAATAAACAATAGAGAGTAGACAACTTTTGTGGTTTAAGAACTACACAACTCGGTGACCTGAAAATACATGGGGGAGACACCATATACGTTTGATAATTAGTGTGTTTGACTTGCACATCATGGCATTCTGAAAACCTATTACATAGCACATGCTGGAGAGAGACCTTGCAAGTGAAATGTTTGTGGTGCCTAACTTATGTGTCGGGGAAATCTTAAAATACACACATGAAAAAAAAAAAGAACTATGGGTGTTGTACTTGCAAAAACAAAACCATGAAGGAAGGAGAGTGAACTTACAAGTGTGATGTTTGTAGGGTAGAGTTTATCAAAAGTAGAAATATGAAAGGGTATCAAAATGAAACAATGGAGAAAAGCTATCTGCTCATGATGACTACTTTCACAGACACATAAAACTTAGCACTGTGCAGAAGCTGCTATACTCAAATGTTTTCAGTGCATTATAGTTGTAGAGATGTGGTTGATATCCAACAGAATAATGGCTACAACAGGGAACATATTGGTGGTGGTAGACTTCATGATTGTGGTCATTAAAGAGAAATGAGTTGGTACAATAACAAGATATCAAGGGACAAGAGGAAATGGCGTAGGACATACAGCCATAAGTGCCATAGCAATATAGCACTCATTTTTCACACTAAAAATATGGGATTTAACTCCTGTTATTGGCATGCTCATGTCGACCTAGATATAAATGGGTACCTGCTTTACTGTTAGGGAATGATATATAGTAAGGAATGAACTGGCCACCCCACCTCATTAATAAGCTGTGGCTTCACACATTGAACTCACCAACACATCATCCCGAACAGCAGTGTTTTTTACTACGGGACTACTGTGATCTATTTTCAATAGCTAATGTCATCTATTCATGTCTGGAAGACACAAGATCTTGTAACATCTGAGGACTGTTTAGGATTGCTTTTCTTTCAAGGGCCCAAAGTATTAGGTTTGCATTCTCAATATCCACTAGTATTCATGTTAATGTACTTCCTCCATTTGTGAAGCATAACTCTAACACTGCATGTGGCTGTATGAATGTTCAATATTTACCACTCATTTTAAATATTTCTGTTATGTAATAGGTTGTGTCAAATGTCAGCTATTACTATTGTAATCTTCATTAAAAATGTTAAACAATTTGAGATTAAATGAGTTTTGTGCAGTTTGTCTTTACAGTGGGCTTGAAGGTATGTCTTTCTGGTTAACATCTAAGAGTATTTAGTAATTTTAAAAAAAGGATGAATGATGAAAGGATATTTCTTGTTATCTTGCTTTTAAATTTGCTACTTAAAGTGAAGTGTTCTCCCATCAAAGTTTATGACAAAGGGGGCACTGACACTGTTGTGCCTGGTCTGACAAGCAAACAAGAACTATTGTTACAAAAACATTACAGGAGCTTAAACAGATTTATCTCAACAGAACACGGGCTAGAAATACTAAAGGACTATGGAATAGACATATCAGTAAAAATAGCATTACATTACATGCTAGTGGACTTAGTGGAAAGTTTATTGAATTAAATTGATTTTGTTTAAATATGCATTTTTGGGCAAGCATATAACAATAAAGATCACTCTGGCAAAGATGGCGCCATAACTGGCTGCGAGTCTACATTTCTCTACTGTTTTGGCTCATTATGGATGCCGCTAGACCACAGATTTGCCTGGAATTCACACTAGTCGACGACTTACACTTGTGTTCACTGAAACGTGGTGTTGTTTTCCGTCTGGACCTGTTATTTCGTTCTTTTTTTGTGATTTCTTCCATCCGTTTATCCTGGTCTAGACGCTGGCTGAATGGCACTACGCTTATACCTGTGATGTATTTCATGGGTTAGTTCTGCCAGTTCAACTTCGCGAATTTGGCGTGTGGGAATTTTAGATGCTACTATGATGAGTTGAATACAGCTGGGGAGAGATGCCAGACCCACTCACACGCTGAGTGTTGTCCATACGACCTCTTGTGGTTATCGAAAAGGCACGACAAACTGCGTTAGATGCCATCCCACCTTTCTACCCTGCGGGCTACATGTTTACGGAAAGGCTTCGGTGGTAACCCTGAGGCAAAATCTGCATCCAATGCTATCTCCAGTCGTCTCGATGAATGTCTTGCCACTGGCAAAAGGTAGCTTAGGCTCTGTGAGTGAGGTTGACAAAAGGCGCAGTTTCTTCCTCACTTTAATCCAAATAACCGCTCAAGAGATACGACTGTCCACACGGCAGAACAAAGAGAGTGGTCTTCATCACTTGTGATAGACAACTATTATAACAATAAAGGGACAGAACATCAAGGAGATCCACAAAAACCATGTACTTGTATGGAGTGGTGTAGATACATAGGAAAGAGCCAAGCATGGTAAATGTTTTCTTGTACATCCAGAGAAAGCAAAGTTCATTGAAGAAACGGAATGCAGTGAAAGATGGTAGGTACGCCTACAAAGTCAAAAGTGAAAAGAACCAAAATAATCCAGGTTCCTTTCCCCTCCCCCTCCATGCATCTGGAACAGCCCCAATGTGTGGAAGATGTAAGGGCATTCTTTTTGAGTGACTTTCAGACATTATTAATTGGGTCAATGGAAAACATGATCTGATCATGACTTGAAAAATCAAAAATGGCATGCATATTGCTTAACAAGTAAGATGGCCACTCCTGACTGACTGCGCTTGACTCGCTCCAGAGTATGTGTTCTATTCTGCAGTTTGCTAATTCCTGCTTGGATTATAATTGACAACACCTTCACCAGGTGGTATCACGGACTTTATTCTGTGGAATGTATGTGCTTTCAATCGGTCATCCTTTTTATCTTGCTGCGACTGTGCCTAGCTTAAACCGCAGGAAACCAAGCCATGATAACTTTCAACGTTTCGCTTGACTGCACCCCAGAATTCAGCCCCGATTATCATTACTCAAGGACCTTCCTCCCGCCCCCCTCCAGCAGAGGTTACACGATACCTCTCCCAACCTCGTATTCTCAGCACAGCAAGAATCACACTGACCCGAAGGTGGACACAATCCAGAGGCCTAGGGCAGAACGCGAAAAAATAGTCAAACACAGACAAAAAAAGCCTGACACAAACATTGGTCAAAACACACACTCCTCGCCGCCCTCATCTGAGGCAGTGGAGTACTCAGCTCCACCTGGGGAGTCTCGGGATTTCAGTCGACACACTACACATGAACAATGGTGGTTGTTCCACGCAAAGGGCCTTAGATGTCTATGCGAACATTATTTTTATATTGCTTAGAAAGATTCAGTAACACCTGATTAGTGCAGAAGAGCTTATCAATGTATCATTGTCTGTATTGAGTATGCTTATAACAAACACTATCTTCCAACATGGGAAAAGCCATCAATACATCATACACGTGGAACACCCCAGCTATGTCATTACAAATTGATTACAAATTAACAAGACAATGACAAATAATAAATATTATAGATTCTTGAATAATAATCAATGTATGTAAAACCCCATCACGCAGGAAACTAAAAAAGCCAATAATCGTCACAAACTTTTTTTCATAGAAAAGAAGAGTATTAGAAATCAATTCTGCCAGAAAATAACATGTTTTGAGACACTAAATAGAGAAACAAATATTGAATAAATCATCTTTAAAACAGCAATCACGGATACACTCAACGCGAACTGTGGAGCATAAGACTTGATGCCTAGGACAAGACATAAAAAAAGATCATGAGCATATTGGTGGAATTCTCTGCCTCGTGTCCACTACCTTGAAGTGATGGGACAGCTTAAATGATCCTTTTAGCTATGTCAGTGGGAGTCTTGTGCTCCTGGTAGGTTCAACCAAGCTGAAGGGAGATGCCAGACTAAACGTGCACAACCCTCTCCCAGGTTTTGGGAGTTGGGTTAGATCTAACAATCCAAAGGAAAATTGTTTTACAGAAACCAGCAGAAGATGAAAATATTATTGCTGGCAAGATTCTCAAGAATCCAGCACAAATGAGGTATAGGACATCATTACCTGATGAAAGTCGGCTTTACTGACTGGTGCAGTCTGCAAGTATCTGTTGTTTTCCCCGCGCTTTGTTTTTCAAAATGGCGTCAGACAAGTTGACTAAGTGCAGGAACAACACTGCCGAAGACGGGTGTGTCTGACCGGAAGGTGCAAATATCGCAGTCAAACTGTAAACTAGCGACACAATGATGACAATGCATTCCGTTTTCCGGACTACATGCTGCTACTTACATAAACCTGTTCAGAGCTTAGTAGCGAGAGATTGAGAATGAACGCAGAAGAGCAAAAGAAAAAGCAGGAACTTGTTGATTAAATTTATGTTGAAAGAAAATTGTTTAAACCGTGATATTCATCGTCGACTGTGTCGTAGGGTTCTAACATTTTACGACAATCCTTTCCGCTGAGCGGCCTGGCCACTGCCACAAATTAATGTTGATATATGTTGCAGGGTTCGCATTCTTTTGCTGTCCTCTTCACTGGAATCAAATGATTGATAGATAATATATTTTATATTAACACACTCCGAAGGCCTTTCCTCCACTAATCCTGTCCTAGAACCACTGATCTAAACACTTCAAATTGTTGAACACGACACTAATTCATAACGGCACTAAAACAAAACTGTTCAAATACCGGTACGTATAACTTTTATTGGTCTGAAAACACAAAAGGGATTTCTTATCGTCACGCGGAACTCTCTGGTTCACACTCCTTTATTTTCAGTCTATAAATGTTATTTTTGTCGTCTACTTAATCTATTATAATGTTATACCCTGGGACGTTTTGGTGAATTAACACGTATGTTGGTCTCATATACATCTAGAGCCAGAATTCAGATCACTTGGTCGGATGAACTTTCTTTTATTTTCTTGGTTTCCTTGCTTGTTTTCTAAGGATAAATCCTATCGCTTGGTTGGCTAGCGTTTCTTCTGTTCGTTGAACCTTGTGAAACTGTTACCGCCTGCTTTCGTTCTAAAAGCAGTATGGACGGGTTGCTCTCTCCTATCTTCGACGACTAATTCAGTGTGACAAAAAACTCATCTCCAAGAAAGAATTTAGCTGGTAACTTCTGAACGAGTTCCTACCGATATTGGAAACTAGCGAACTATGATACTTTCAAAAAAATATATTTTTTCTGGATGTCCTTGACTGCTACTGGAAATTTTTCTACTGAAAGACGGAATTCTTAAAGATGACTTCTCTCTTATTTCAATTTTTGTCTAGAAAACGAATTGAAATTGGCATGAGACGCAAACTAGTTTGACGTTCAACTTGAACATGAACTGTATAAGTAGTTCTTCTAGACCCAATGTCTGTGTAACCACGACGCATTCAATACATACTTCGGCTGACGCTGTAGTAGTAAAAAGGCACAATTTAATCATCGAATACCATACAGAGATATCAAGAGCATCATCAGAAATCAGTATATAATGGAAAGAAGACATAACATAAGCGGTAGACCAGACCCAATTCACCAACTCAAAAGAAACAAACTATTGTATTTCGCCTGAGAACTGGTCACTGCAGACTAGAACATCTATACCGACTAAACTTCTCACACACTGTTGAATGCCCATTTGGAATAGGGGGCCAGAATCCTGAGCACATTTTATAGAAATGCCCACTCTACAGGGAAATGAGGTAAGATATCTGGCCAGAGGGTGTGGAGCTGAGACAAGAACTTGGGTAGCCGCTCAAAACTCTTGAAGACTACAGACATGGTGACTGATGCGTCGTTTTCCTGGACTAGTCTGTAGAAGCTGGGTTGACTAAGAAACTTCGTCTTGACTTTAGTCTTGCGCGCTGCACCTGATGTCCGAACATAGAGTGTCTTGGGTCATCTACCTGTCTCTCTCTCTTTCTATCTCTGACGCGACAGTTCTTCGTATCTCTGGTGGTGCTATGTCGATTATGGGGTATATTTTTCAGTTGGTGTAGGTTTTAGGCATCCAGTAACTATACAGCATGTCTCATCTATTGCTGTATCTATTTGTTTGACATGTGCAGAGTTCTTCCAGACTGGTTCGGCGTACTCAGCTACAGAGAAACAGAGAGCGAGTACTGATGTTCTGAGGACATCTGACTTTGCTCCCCATGTTGTGCTAGTCAGTTTTCGTATGATACTATTTCTCGCATGTATTTTCTGTTTTATCTCTTGGCAATATGCGGCATAGGACAAGTACTCCCAAGTATTTGGAGGCCATGCTGTGTTCTAGAACCTGTTCTTGCCATACGATCTGTAACTTTATGTTCGCCTCTCTATTTTGAGGTGGTAGGCACATACTTGAGTTTTGCTGGGGTTTCGTTTGATATGATTTTTTTGGGGGTAATATAGAGCAATGACATCAACAGCGTTTGTCAGTTTCTGTTCGACTTTTTCTAAGCCCTTTCCATCTGCGGCTACTGCTGTATCATCGGCATATATGAATTTTGTAACCTATGTTTCTATAAGTTGATCGTTGGTGTATATATATTATTCGGCATATGTGCCCGGACACTTGCTTGTGCCAGGACATTTTTTTTGGTTTCACATCGACTTTTTGTTACCCACCAAAGTGACGTAGAATCGCCTATTCTGCAGGATACGTTTAATGAGGTTTGTGAGACGCCAGTTCTTTGTCATCGAATATAGCTTAGCAAACAACTTATGGTAGTTTGTGGTGTCATATGCTGCACTTAAGTCAATAAAAGTTACTCCTGTGATCTGTTTGCGTTCGTATCCGTCCTCGATCACTTGTTCCAGTTAAGAATCTGGTCGCAGCATGATTTTTCAGGTCTGAAGCCTGCTATCTCCTTAATGAGTTTCTTGTCTATGAAAGGGGAGAGTGGGGGGGGGGGGGGCGATACGGTTCAGGATTATTCTTTCAAAGACTGTACAGAGGGCACAGTAGTGAAACCGGTCGGAAGTTCTTAGGTTCTGATAGTTTTTCATGGTTTTAGCAGATACTCCACATGGGATTTTCTCCAGATATTTAGAATGTGCATAGAACTGATGCATGCGCTGAACAACTTCAGCAGCCATGTGATGGCTTCTGATCCAGTTTTTCATTTGCTCTGTCCTCAAGTCATCTGGGCCAGCTGCTTTGTTGTTTCTCATTTGATGTATTTCATCATTTAGTTCTTGCAAGGAGATAGGTATCACCAATATGTCATTCTCCTGTTTACAATCTCACTGGATATGGGTTTACTCTGCTTTTTGAGTGGTTTTCCCGTTCAGTCGTAATTGGTGAGTTATTTGATTGGGGTGACCTGCAAGATCGCTCGCTCGATTATTGCAACTTTTTAATAAGTTTCCAGACGCGTCTACTAGTTTCATATCAAGGTCTTTCACAAAGTGGCGCCATTTTTGTATTTTTGACTCTGATATGGCATGTAGTAGGTCTTCCCCAGCCTGGATGGTTTCATCAGAGAGAGGGTCATTTTCAAATAGTGCTTGGTAATGCTCGCATAGCGCCTTTGATTCATCGTTAAGGCCTGGAATATACTGAGTTCTGCATCTTCTTGGTATGTGGTGTCTAGAAATTATTTTTACAAGTTTGACAACGGCCTCATATTTTACGAGGGTTGGTTCTAATTTATGCACCTCTTTGTTCCATATGCGAAATCAGCGACGCATCCTTGGCGTTCGTTGGTACGATTTCGTCCGTAATGTGGATGTTTCAGCAAAAACACATCTCCCCCCTGTCTCGGTTATTCTGGAAAGTCGCCGCATTTCTCTGTTCGGTCATGTTGTCCGACTAGACAAGGAGGTCCCAGCTCACTTATCCTTCAAAAGACAGTCGACAGTGCGAACGGTCTCCACCCTGCTGGCTGGAAGCGCCGGAGAGGTCGTCCCCGAAACACGTGGCTCCAACAGGTAGCAGCCTCCCCATCTGCCTTAGAGGAGGCCTGGCAGCACGCAGTTACAACTGAACATGGTGGTGTTCATCCTACGTAACGGGCCTCAGACGCCTAAGCGAACATTATTATTATTATTATTTGTCTAGGTCATAAGCGAGTGGACCCCATTAGGCTCGTTGGAAGTTGATGTGTCTTTTGAATGGTACGCTTTCCAGTTTGACAACTGCTGTGACGGTGCATGATATGGGCCTATGTTGCGTCCGCGGTATGGGCTCCTCTACAGATTTTACCACTTCGTGTATCATCCAGTCACTAACAACTATGTTATCAGGATTGTAACCTGAGAGATGTATAGAGTGTCGTTTGCAAAGGATACCGTATCGAATTACAAATAAAAACCTTTTAGCTTCCTGTTGAGCACTTTCATCTGAGGTCATTGGTCAATAACTGACACAGCTCCATTAGTGAAATCATGCTTGATGGTGTCTTAAAGGGCAGCAACAAACTACCTCCACTTCACTCAGTCGGCAGCTGTTCTTTGTACAATGCACAAGCTCTAGTTCATAATGGTTCTTCGCTAAGTTGTTCCAGGGCTGCTTCTTGTTTGTCTTCCCTCTGTGGTCCATACTCCATAGCCCACTGATCAGTTTTGGTGATATTATCAGTTTCTCTTCTTAGAACACGCTGATTCACTGAAAGCATCTTGGCTGCCATGGACAAGCAGATCCTGATTAGTGGTGGTGTTAGGGCAGAAAACTCGATGGATGAATCTACCTGTGACAGGTTCTTGTACAGCACATCTTTTAAACACACACATGCTAACCGTTATAGTTCTCTCCACGTCATCCTTAACTCTTTTATGTCAACGGTGCTGATTCTCGATTTGTTTCTATGTGACATTTATGTGCCCTATTCACGGAGAAACTTCTGTCTTGGATGATTGAGGTACGTGTTCTTGTATTTGACCAGCCTACTTCTTTTTTACTTACCGTAAAAGTTTTTACAGCACGATGTAACTAGTCCTATTCCGGCTCATATTAGTCGCCTCTTACGACATGCCTGGTAGATTCTATTATTACTATTCTGTGTTTTCTTTCAGACCTTAGTTACACATGGATGAATCTGTGTAGATTAGGTGGTATCTTATAGAAAGATTGGAGAGATATGAAGATTGGGTGATATTGTATAGAAAGATTGTAGAGATGATGTGAAGATTGGAGAGATGGTGTGAAGACTATTTAAACAGTGCCACAAAAAGTTTAACGGTAAAGGTAATCCCATAGCAGACAGTGCTGTCAGTGATGGAGTGCTAGAGCTTTTTATGAGGAAAGGTAGTAAGTTAAATTCGTTGCTGCCTTTACTTCCTTAATAATAAACCAAGTACCCATTTACATATCAGTTGACAGGAATGTGTCAATAATGGGGATGCAACCCGATACCTTTGTCATAAGAAGCAAGCATTCTACCACTCCATTACTCAGACTATAGCAAGATGTGCAAATTATACAAATAAACAAAAAGTATGTAGTTTGATCACAAATTGTGTTTATAAATATATTTCTGTAGCTAGATAATGGCAAGTTAGCAACATCTAATAAAGGGCACACAATTTAGAACATGCTCAATGGTTTAATACTTGTATTAATATTTCCAATATTAATAATACAACTAAATGCTCACAGGTGGGATGGGGAAACTCCAAGGCTCTCTATTATTTTTAATGTGGAGGAAACTCCAAGGCTTTCTATTATTTTGTATAAGTGGAGGAAACTCCAAGGCTCTCTATTATTTTTGATGTGGAGGAAACTCCAAGGCTTTCTATTATTTTTGATAAGTGGAGAAAACTTCAAGGCTTTCTATTATTTTTGATGTGGAGAAAACTCGAAGGCTTTCTATTATTTTTGGTGTGGAGAAAACTCCAAGGCTTTCTATTATTTTTTATAAGTGGAGAAAACTCCAAGGCTTTCTATTATTTTTGTATTTTTTGATAAGTGAAGAAATGTCTAAGTTAGTTTTCTTTCCACTTGTGCCGTTAAGCGTCGTGGGGAGCTTAAGTTGTCTATCCTGCACCAAGTGTGTTGCATTGATCAATGTGAGCCCTTGTCGCTGCACGATCACTCTAATGTCATCTATCCACCTACATCGCAGCCGCCCCCTTGCCCTGTAGCCAGATCTACCAGCATTGTAAGCGATCAGTGGAAGTTGATGAGGGTGCATTCTCATGAGATGACCAAACCAACTTATTTTTTGCCTGGAAATGTATTCGACACAAGGCGAAGTGCCGGCCATACTTTGAATGTCGTCGTTCCGCATTCTGTCTCTTTTGGTAACACTGATAACCTTCCTCAAACACTTCATTTCATAAGTCAAAGTCAAAATTCTGTTCTAGTGCACCCTGTACCGAGGCCATGTTTAGCAAATCTCTAAGGATTTCTATTATTTTTGTATTTTTGATAAGTGGAGGAAACTAAGGATTTCTATTATTTTGGTAAGTAGAGGAAACTCCAAGGCTTTTTATTATTTTTGATTAGTGGAGGAAACTACAAGGATTTTTTTTTTTTTTTATAGGTGGATATTTGTAAAGGTAAATGTAAAACGATGTACAGCGTAGAGGTAAGAGAAGAATGAAAGACATGGTGGGCAATCAACAGCAGAAGTCAATGATAAAAAGTGCTCTAGAAAAACTCACAAGTGAAAAGTACAGTGATTCTGGCTGATCAACCTCTAATGGACATGTGATGGTAATGGTGACTTGTGTATGAACAGGAAATGATTGTTCATACTTGTGATCATCATACACTTATTCAAGTCTTAACTTAATGTCTGGGAAGGAAGATTAACGTCTGGTCAGACACAACATACTGATCAGACATATTAGTCAGGGTCAGGCACAACACACTGATCAGACATGTTAGTCAGGGTCAGGCACAACATACTGATCAGACATGTTAGTCAGGGGCAGGCACAACATACTGATCAGACATGTTAGTCAGGGTCAGACACAACATACTGATCAGACATATTAGTCAGGGTCAGGCACAACACACTGATCAGACATGTTAGTCAGGGTCAGGCACAACATACTGATCAGACATGTTAGTCAGGGTCAGGCAAAATATACTGGCCAAGACCCTCACTCGGCTTCTGTGCAGCTCTTCCTGGAAATTGGCTGTTTTCACGACAGCTTGGTTAACGAGGTGAGGGATCAACATGATCTCCATAGTAGTGAGCAACAGGCAGATGAAGTCAAGCATAGCACAATCGCCTGGAGGACCCCGGTCCACCTTCATCAGCACGCTCGGGATGTGAGGAAAGCAACGACAACTCACCACTTAACGTCCTTTTTTAGGGCGCACAAAAGAGTAAACCTACTCACTGCGGGCATTCAACAACAACCTAACATCTTTATACTTGTTTAGTAGACTCTGCGGAGGCTGTATATGACCAGTTTATGTGTTGGTGCTATCTTCCTCTTGTAAACCAATCACTTAGGATGAGACATGAGTAGTTGCATGAGTGAGAATGTTTGGTATGTTTCATACTACGTACATTAAGTGCTACATATGACTACAATTGTATGATCTTGTTACATAAATATCACACCAAACTTATGGACCAAAATATATTGTCCAATTTATTTACTCTAAAAAAAATTGAATTTCTTTTAACAAGTTACACCATCAAAACAGTGCATTCAAAATCAATTGTACATTAACAAATATCAATTGGAAGCAACATATTTTTGCTCTATCCCTAAAGCTTCTATCTGTCTCCACTTTCATCGGTTTTCTCACTATCCTTGTGTGTGTTTCTCTCTCTTTTTTAATGACCATTTCACACTGGTTTTATGTTCTCTTTTTCTTGATGTGAAAGTTTCCAACTCTGCTGGTATATATTCTCCTTGTTTATCTTGTTGTAACAGCTGCTGTTGTGAAAGAGTTTCCAACTCTGCTGGTATATATTCTCCTTGTTTATCTTGTTGTAACAGCTGCTGTTGTGAAAGAGTTTCCAACTCTGCTGGTATATATTCTCCTTGTTTATCTTGTTGTAACAGCTGCTGTTGTGAAAGAGTTTCCAACTCTGATGGTATATATTCTCCTTGTTTATCTTGTTGTAACAGCTGCTGTTGTGAAAGAGTTTCCAACTCTGATGGTATATATTCTCCTTGTTTATCTTGTTGTAACAGCTGCTGTTGTGAAAGAGTTTCCAACTCTGATGGTATATATTCTCCTTGTTTATCTTGTTGTAACAGCTGCTGTTGTGAAAGAGTTTCCAACTCTGATGGTATATATTCTCCTTGTTTATCTTGTTGTAACAGCTGCTGTTGTGAAAGAGTTTCCAACTCTGATGGTATATATTCTCCTTGTTTATCTTGTTGTAACAGCTGCTGTTGTGAAAGAGTTTCCAACTCTGATGGTATATATTCTCCTTGTTTATCTTGTTGTAACAGCTGCTGTTGTGAAAGAGTTTCCAACTCTGATGGTATATATTCTCCTTGTTTATCTTGTTGTAACAGCTGCTGTTGTGAAAGAGTTTCCAACTCTGATGGTATATATTCTCCTTGTTTATCTTGTTGTAACAGCTGCTGTTGTGAAAGAGTTTCCAACTCTGATGGTATATATTCTCCTTGTTTATCTTGTTGTAACAGCTGCTGTTGTGAAAGAGTTTCCAACTCTGATGGTATATATTCTCCTTGTTTATCTTGTTGTAACAGCTGCTGTTGTGAAAGAGTTTCCAACTCTGCTGGTATATATTCTCCTTGTTGATCTTGTTGTGACAGCTGCTGTTGTGAAAGAGTTTCCAACTCTGATGGTATATATCTTTCTTGTTTATCTTGTTGTGACAGCTGCTGTTGTGAAAGAGTTTCCAACTCTGATGGTATATATCTTTCTTGTTTATCTTGTTGTATAACAGCTGCTATTTTTTAAATGGAATTTCTTGCTCTAATCAATGGTTTTCCAATATTGGGGTTTCTTGTATTTGATGTAATGAAATATCATTACTTGTTTCCTGTTTCACTTCCTCTTGTTCTTCTTGAGGCTGTCATATATCTGTTTGTGACTGCATGGAGTTTGTTTGCACCTGATCCTATCAATGTTTTTGTTAACATCTCCCTGAGCATGTTTTCATCTCCCTGAGCATGTTTTCATCTCCCTGAGCACGTTTTTCATCTCCATGAGCATGTCTTTCTTCTTTAGCTCTATAAACTGAAATGATCATCTATTTGTTTTTCATTCCTCATCAGACTGCGATGTTTCTTTTACATCTCCTTTGCTTGTTTCTTTAAGCGTGTCCTCACCATTACTTAAAGTGTCGTCTCCAACCAATTCACCTTTCTGTGATTTTTCTCTACTATTCTCTTCATTTACTGCTTCTTCCTTGTGAGTTTTTTCTTTCCTCTTGTCTGGACGCTTCTCAAGTTTTCCTTCATTCTTTGGCCTAGACATGGAAGATGACGTAGGCATGTTGAGCACTAGGGACAAAAGAGATTTTACACTGGCTTGTCTTCCAGATGTACCAAGCTGTTCACCTTGATCCTTCTCTTTTGTTTCTCTGCACTCTTGTTGATCTGATGAAATTTTGTTTACGTTCTTTCTATCTTTTGACTTAGAAGTATTGTGAGTTAAACCTCTTGAGCTGTTTAGTTTACTGTAAATGAAAATATCAAAATTTGCAAGTTAATTTTGTTGTTTCTATAAATATAAACAAAGTTTCAGAAAACAAACATTGAAAGGGAGTAAAATATGGATGTAAACTTAACTTGATAGAACAGGATAAAGCATATGATATCAGTTGTATGGCATTGGTTACCCAAACCTCATCATCATCATGTAGTATGTTCTTTGTAGAATGTCACTCCCATCACAGCCCATCTGAATGAAACTCACTCACTAGCCAAATCTTCATCCTCCGTCCCAGCTCTTCTATGTTCAACTCTTGCCGAATGTTTATATTTTTCCTTTCTCTCAGTCCAGGACAAAAAATTTTTACAAAACAAAACAAACCTTGCAGTTTTATATTACAATTAGACACTTTATATATCAATTGTATAGCATATGTTACTCAAATCTAAAAGTTTTATATTGGAATTTTACAATTATACATTTTATATATCAATTGTATAGCATGGGTTACCCAAATCTAGAAGTTTTATGTTATAATTTTACAATTAGACACTTTATATTCAAATTGTATGGCATGGGTTAATGTTTTCAGGATTCTTCTCTGGTGTGATTTATTTTCCTTTTGTCGTTTCGTCTTGATGTCTGGCAGGTGATGTAATCATCTTGCTTCTTGGAGGTCAACCAACCCTTGTAAGCTTTCTTTTTAGACCGTATAGCCTCCCTTACCACATCACTCCACCACCAAGCTGTTCTTATAATCTATTTCAAGTCGTAAGTTCTTTGTTACACAGTACTTGTGAAGTGCCATCGTCACAGTTTAAAGATAGCCCATTGACTATTTATGTCCCTAGGTTCTTCTGTAAGTGCCATAAAGACATTTGTAACTTCTCAACATACACTACTCCATACAACTTCCTCCCCTAACATTTAAAGGTTTGTTATCAAAACTGATTTGACCATCTTTGGACTAGTCCTGTGTGGAAGTACTTGTGTCAGCACGACTGGTCGATGGTCAGTACCCATACAGATGTTAGGAATAACCCTAGAATCTGTTGTGTTTCTTCTCTGCTGTCTGATGTCTGTGTCTGATGAGAATGAAATCTTTTTTTTTTTTTTTTTTTACATTCGCCTTATTTCTCTATTCCCCAAGGCGGTATGCATTGCACTATGTTTTTATTTTGTGCCTGTCGGCCCAGTGCATCCGACTTCTGCATGCATTTTATGTAAGGGTTTGCTTCCTCCTGCATTTTCTAAGGGTTTGCTTCCTCAAGGTAACGGCTGGTGCTGTGATGGGGATTGAACCCAGTGCCTTCGGATTGTGAGCCGTATCACTTAACCACTAGCCCACGCTGTCCCCTGAAGTTTATTTGAGATGCTACGTCTGTGTTATTCCACCTGTACCACGTTTTGACATGACTCCGCTGGTGCTGGAAGATGGTATTTGTCATTATTAGCCCCTGCTCAATACATAAGTTAATAAGTTTCTCTCCATTGCCGTTCCTTTTAAAGAGGTGTCACTGTGGATCCCTAGTTGGCATTCATGAGATGATCTTTTCTTTTCCATTCTTCTATGGCCTTTGCGCCATATAGTCACCCATCACAATAAAATCATCCGTCTCGTCAACGCCGTTGATAGCATTAGAAAGACTCTGGAAGAATTCCATCCCTTCCGCCACATTGCTGTTATCGTTACACAGGGCATAGACCTTGATCAGTGTCATTGTTTTTCCTTACTCGATCAATTGTAGGCGTATCAGTTTTTCACTGATGTATTCTGTATGGTCGTAATGAACTTGGCATTTTCAGGATGAAGGAGAAAGGTAACACCGTTCTTGGCTCTTTCTCCATGACACTCAACGGCACAAGTGGAAAAAAAACTAACTAGCATGGGTTACCCAAATCTAGCAGTTTTATATTACAACCGGACGCTTTATATATCAATTGTGTAGCATGGGTTACCCAAGCCTAGCAGTTTTAGATAGCAACCAGACATTTATATTTGCTTCAATATTTAATTATTCTGACCTACATAGACCAAAGGAGATCTCAATTTACTTTGGTCTCAAAGTATGTCCACTTTGAAAGATGTGTCCTCTTACATTTAATGACAGACCTTTGTAATTTATGTGAATGCCTAACAGAAAGAGTCTGTGGAGTGATACGGCACTTAATAAAACGTATATTTATTTAATTTTCCATGAACTGCTAAAAAAACTATTTTCAAACAAAACAAAACAAAACTAACAAACCATGGCCTACTTTAGATAGGCCATCTAACTCCCCGGGAAAACCCCTTGAAACGTCACATTCCACTGCGGACTAAATAATGGAACTCATTTGTGCCAAGGTTTATAATCAATCAAACAAATCCACGCTACGAAACACAACAAATCCTTTCACAAAATCCTGCTCTCAAACCAACTGTATATCCATCTTTGTTTCCCGAACATGTTATTATAGTTACACTGATAGTTGACACATGCATGTTTCGTAATTTAGTCAGACGTAGAATGTGACGTTTCAAAGGGATTTATCCGTGAGTCAAAAGGCCTGTGTCTACAGTAGGCTGTGAACAAACCTGTCTTTAGTTAAACCTTATGAAAGTAAGCAGTTACCTTCCGACTTTTGTTTGTGGTCGTGGTCCTATTTCATCAGTATATGGCAACAGACCCTTTCTACTTCCAGGGGCAGACCTGGAACATTTCAGCTGGCCAGTGGTCAATGGTCTAGTTTTAGTTTTGTCAGGCTTACCTAGATACTGACTATACTTGACCAAATCTTCAAATTTGTAATTCCCTGAAATGTAAACAAATAATTAATGACATGAAGTCATATTAGGTTAAACTATTCTTTAGGTTGAAGCTGTTCTAACACCAATCTGGCAGGTTGTTGTTCTTTTGTTGTTTGTGAATGCCCACAACGAGTAGGTTACTCTTTTGTGCGTCCTGAAAAGAACGTTAAGTGATGCATTGCAGTAGGTTTCCTCACATCCTGAGCGTGCTGATAAAGGTGGACCGAGGTATTCCAGGCGGTTGTGCTATGCTTGGCTTCATCTGTGTGACACTCACTACTTCAGGGATCACGTCAATCCTCACCCTGTTAGCATGGCTGCCATGAAAACAGCCCGTTTCCAGGGAGGGCTACTAGGAAGCCGAGGTGAGGGTCTTGGCCAGTATGTTTTGCCTGACTCTGACTAACATGTCTGATCAGTATGATGTGTTTGGCCAGATGTTAGTCTTCCTCCCCATCTGGCATGTAGATTGTGGATGTCCAAAAATTGTCAAACTTTTCTATACTTGTGTAAATTTCGGATGGTTATCTAGTTCTATATTAAGTTGACTTGATGAAAGGGTTAGCTTTCATCTCTCTGAACTTAAATGTTGTGGAAAACTCCTGTAACAAATTGTTCAGATGATTTTTTGTAACAAGTCAAACATTACTTCTGTGTCCTGATGTTGACTAGAGAATGGGTTTTAGTCTTGCTTTTTCAATTCACAAAACAAACTTCGATAAAATTAGCAAATTCCAAAACCAAGCCATGAGAGTTATAACAGGAGGAATGAAGTCAACGCCAATTGTAGAACTTGAAAAGATTACAAAACTGCAATCCATGACCGACACAAGAGACTGCAGAGCCCAGCTGCAATCAGAGAAACTCAGAAGACTGACTGACCATCCAATGCACCAGAGACTAAACAATTTCGGAAATGGGAAACTAAAGCGAAGAAACTTTGCAGAAATAGCCAAAGCAAAGATGCACAAAAACCCCATGAACGCACTAACACCAAAGCCCATCCCTACTGTACGAACACCTACCTGGAGGCAGCATATATTTCCAGAGGTGGTAGAAAATATACCAGGTATTGGAAACAAAAACTGCCAGTCTGAAAAAGAAAGAAGAGATACTACCCTGAGTTATATAACGGAAAACTATCCAAGCATGGACTGGACCCATGCATACACCGACGGTTCCGTAACAAATACAACACAGAACGGAGGGGCAGGGGCATTACTGAACCTACCAAATGGCAGAAAAATAACACTGTCATTCGCTACTGGAAAATACACAAGCAATTTCAGAGCGGAGGCAGAGGCACTGAGGGCGGCAGTGGAAGAAATGGTGACAGGTAAAAGTAATGAAAGCCATAGTCCTGCTTACAGATGCTCTGGCTGTAGTCACAGCACTAAAAAGCCAGAAAAATACTGAACTTAATGATTTAAGAGCAGTACTCTGCCAACTATGCCAGCAGTCTGCACCAAAAAGGGTAGTGGTGCAGTGGGTTCCATCTCACTGCAACATCCAAGGCAATGAGGAGGCAGACAGACTGACAAAAGAAGGTGCAAAACTACCACAACCAGATACTAGTATGACATACGAAGAGTCAAAACGGCTTATTAGAGCTAGATACATGACCAAATGGGAAAGCGAACATACTGGCTACACAAAAAACGATGCCTATTACCAGTTGAACAGAAGAGAGCAAGTCGTGGTCTTCAGACTTTGCACTGGCCACAATAGACTGAGGTACCACCTATTCAACAAATTGAAGATAGGTGGCACCAACGAATGCCCGTGTGGTACCGGGAAAATGACCGCTTAGCATTTGCTGCAAAACTGCCCGACATACGAGGATCAGAGAGAGCAGATGTGGCCATCACCAGTGGCAACACTAGACAAGCTCTATGGCAGTGTCGACAGCCTCAGGATGACCGCTGCTTTTAAAAAAAAAATAATGGCTACTGTCTGACTGCGTACGAAGAAGACAATTCACAAAGTTGATGATTTAGAAAAGACTGTTAGCTCGTTTTCCATTGAGTTTACTTAGCAGTCAGTACTTCTGTAAGAAATCTTAGAGATTACTTCTGTGTCCTAATGTCGACTTAGTGAATTGGTTTTAGTCTTACCTATTCCTTCACAAAGTCTAATTTGTCAAGTTGATGATTTAGAGGAGACTGTTAGCTTGATTTACGTTGAGTTTACTTAGCGTATAGTACTTCTGTAAGAAATCATAGCAATTATTTCTGTGTCCTGACATTGACTTAGAAAATTTTAATCTGTCAAAGAGGGATGTGTCAGACCGAAAGGTGCAAATATTGCAGTCAAGCTGTAAACTAGCGACACAATGCATTCTGTTCTCCTGACTAAATCCTGCTACTTGCAAAGCCCTGTTCAGAGCTTGGTAGCGGGAGATTGAGAACGAACACAGAAGAAGAAGGAGAGAATTTTAATATTTATCATCAGGTCATGTCATGTCCTTCCGTTGATCTCCAGTCTTAAACTCTCAATCTCGATTATTCGTCTCTCTGGTCATTTCTCGAATCCCCAAACTTGACCAGCCCATCCGCTAATATCACTGTGGCTGACTTTTTGCTTTCCCTGAGCAAGCGTTGTCTCCATTACTAATGCTTATCCTGCTAGACAAAGTGACATTTGCACCATATAGACTAGGTCATTTTTCATAAGCCGATGAGTGTAATGTTTGGGTTATATCTTGTGGGTTCAAACTATCTCATGGGACAGAATCTGTTACACACTAACTACAAACTTTCAGATGGTTTATCATCAACTAAGCCAGCAGTCCACACCCAAAAAGAGTCATGGTATAGCGGGTCCCATCCAACTGTAACATTCAAGGCAACAAGGAGGCAGACAGACTGGCAAAAGAAGGTGTAAAGTTACCACAATCAGATTCAAGTGTGACCTGCGAAGAGTCCAGGGGGTTTATTAGCGTCAGATACATGGACAAATGGGAAACAGAGCATACTGGCTACCCAAACAATGATGCTTATTACCAGTTGAACAGAAGAGAGCAGGTGGTGGTCTTCAGACTCCGCACAGACCACAGCAGACTGAGGTACCATCTATTCAATAAACTGAAAATCGGTGCTTTTAACGAATGCACCTGTAGTACTGGGAAAATTACCCCTGAACATCTGCTGCAAAATTGCTGCCAGAAATACAAGAACCAGAGAAAGCACATGTGGCCATCACCAGTACCAACACTAGCCAAACTCTATGGCAGTGTCGACAGCCTCTGGATGACCGCTGCTTTCTTTGAACAAATTCAATGTGACATCTGACAGCGTACGAAGAAGAAGATGGTTTATTCAATAATATTATTTGATGATACAGTCCACACAAAAAAAACATCTTTACCTTTACTAATAGCATTCCATAGCAGTTGACTACACTGCATTCGTTTTCTCTGTCTCATGTCATCAACATCGTAGACTTTTTTAATACTGTTTAGATAAAGTTTCTCTCCTTGAGATAGACTGGAGCCACTAGGATTGGGGGCCAGAGTTCTATTCCTTCTAAAGGTTGGTCTAGCAACTGGGAACTGATGTGTTTCATGCCTGCTAGTGGTGTCACACTCTATGTTGCTCTGACAATTGACGTGGTAGATTGGGTTAACCCATGAGCCATCTGGTTTGAAAAATAAAACAGTTGTGATTTTATGATAATTTTCATACAGCTCCAGCATTCGTGACCAGAGCCAGTTCAAGCTGGACTCAGCATTGTCACATACATAACATATATTACAAAAGTCTTGATAAACTGATGACATAGGCTGATAAACTGATGATATAAGCTGATAAACTAATGATATAGGCTGATAAACTCACTATCAGCAAAAGAAAAAAATGTACATGAAATATACATAATCATTTTATCTCAGAAAGTTAAAATGTTTCGTTTTCTTCATTCATCCTGAAAATGACATTGTGTTCCATTATTTTTATTTCAGAGTCATACAATGGGACAAAGATTACATTGCAGTTAATTATTTTTATATTTGTGTTGGACTTAATTTCTTTTGATTTACATAAGCTCCCAAGTGCAATGAAAGCTCCTTTCATCTTTTCATATTTTATTTTCTTAATTCGACATCTGTCCTGAAACGGACATTTGTCGTAGTTTACATTGACGCTGTGATATCTGCACTTTTCAGCCCGACACGTTCGATTTCAGCAGACTTTTTTGAGCATTGGATTTGCCTTACCTCTATGATCCATATTTCTTGGCCAGACTACACTAGTGCAGACTGTTTCCAGGGCCACAACACTGAGGTGGGATAGGGTCTTGGTCAGCTATGTTTAGCTGATCCTCATGCAAGCTGTCAGCTATGAGTCTCTGGCTACTATCAGCTCGTGCACTGCTGCCTTTTGGCCCCTTTTGGTATTTATAGTTTAATATCTCTAACCACACCTCCTACTTTGTCTATATTGCTACTAAGATATATGAATGATTACACATCTTGTATAAGTGTGTCTACCAACACAATCTTGGAACTGAGGCACTAGTCCAGTCAGGCACAACAAACTGGCCAGGACATCGCGTCAGGGTCAGGCACAATACACGGACCAAGACCACAATCTCTTTTCCATGAGCATTCTCTGGAAACAGGTCGAAGAGACAATAACAATCACTACTTCATACCACCTCACCCCAGTGTAGAAGAATGACTAACAATCACTACTTCATACCACTTCACCTCAAGGAAGAAGAATGACTAACAATTACTACTTCATACAACCTCACCCCAAGGTAGAAAAGTCAATAACAATAACTACTTCATACCACCTCACCCCAGAGTAGAAAAAGAGTGACCAAGCAATCATAATTCATACCAGGTATAGATCGAGTAACAATATTCAGACTGAAATGACCATTGCAAATGTTGGCACCATCTGCTCAACAAATTAAAAATACGCAGATTTGTGCCTTATGTGGGGAGAACAAACAAACAGTGAAACATGTTCTACAGACCTGTCGATTCCATTAGAGGAATACAGTAACAGCACAATCCCATTCAACCCAGATGATGGATTAACTGACAAGAGTGACCAGAGATGGACTGTCAAGTTAATAAGAGAAATAAGATGTGATTATATAAGAGCAAACAACTAAGAAGAAGAAGAAGAAGAATGCTAAAAACAAGAATCTTACTGTATGTCAGTGAGGAGTCCTGTGATCTGTTGATCCTTGGTGAAGCAGATGTAAATCTACTTGGCCAAACTGTGACACACCCCTCAAGATCTGATTTGATGCATTGTTGATGATAGTGGCACTTTATGCGCTCAGGATCTAAGGACACGTAGACATGATGATAATGACGATAAGTCTAAGGTCAGAGGAGGGACAACATTTTGTGAATATAACCAGATATATATTTCTTAAATGATCAATGTGGGGGATGGCGTGGCCTAGTGGTTAAGTGACATGACTCATAATCCGAAGGTGCTGGGTTCGGTCCCTAATCACAGCTAGGGCTGTTACCCCAGGGAAACAAACCCTTAAAAAATGCAGGAGGAAGCAGACCCTTACATAAATTGCATGCAAAGTCGGATGTACTGAACCAACATGCGCAAAATAAAAACACAGTACAACGCACGCTGTCTTAGTACACCCAAAAATAAAAATTACAAAATAATTTTTAATATTTTTTTAAAACAATCAATGTTCATAACCAAAGATTTTTAGTTTTAGCCATTTTCCAGTCATCCACAATACCATTTGCTAGAGAAGTGTAGAATATATTAATGGATATGGTGAACGAATAAAGCAGTCCCATAGCAGACACTGCCGTCAGGGATAAAGTATTGAGATTTTCTTATAATAGGCCTCAGCATTTTGTGTTGCAAACCTGCCCTTCCTAACTATAAATCAGATACCAATTACAGTTGAGTATACTTGGCCTTGCCAAGATCCTGGAATGGTTTCAGCCCTTTGTCAGAGCAATATACAATAGCCTGCACTGTCATTGCGTACATATCCTTTTACATATATTTTTATGTTGGGAAAAATATATATATATTTATATAAATAGTACACTTTCTTGTCCTAAGCAGTAAAAAAAAATAAATGAAAAAAAAATGTTTAAAGTTAATTAAAATTAAATTTAATCAAAATTAAAATTGAAAATTGAAAATGAGTATGAACAGGTGCCGCACTGAGACGAAAACACAAACGAAACGTAAGTTACGACCATTAGGCCTTCATCAGGGACAAAAAATAACAACAATGCTGAACTAGCAAATCATAGAAGAAAGGAAGCAGACCTTGAATAGCTTTAACTAAAGAGAGTCTCATTAAAACTACACGGCTTTCCAACTTGTGTGAAAACTGTTGGAATTAGGTAACCACATAAATCACATATATATGTATTACTATATGTTTAGAAACATAAACATCAAAATATACTACAAAATACATACATCACTACAACTATAGATCTACATACATTTTGCTGAGTGCCTTTCTGGTTCTGGCTTGCTAGAGAATAGATCAATTAAAAGAATGATGTATTTTATATGAGAACAAAAGTGGTTATAAGACAAATATTGATGATACCAGTATCAAGGTTATGTATAACAATACCAACTTCGTTAATACATTTAGCAATAACAATATCTGAGGTAAGGTTATCACTATCAGAATTTGTAATAAGTTTAGCAAAAACTTTACTTACTTTACTTTATCCTTCTACTGATGCTGTGAAGTGTAGTGGGGAGCTATAAGTCTCGTACTTGGGCCGGATGTGTTGCTGTGGCTGTTGTAGCCCGTGCTGGTAAAGGATGTCTTTGATGTTGTCTATCCATTTGCCTCGCTGTCTTCCTTTGGCTCAAAACTCTGATCTCCTACTGTTATATGTTTGTAATGGCAGCCAATCTGATTTCATTCTCATGAGATGATCACGTCTCTTAACCTTCTGTCTATCCATGTATTCTTTGGAGGACATTGTTCCCACAACTTTTCTAAAATCGTTATTTTTCATTCTGACTCTTCTGGTTAAGTTGATTTTTCTTGGGAATCTAATTTCACAGGCTGCAATTTTCTTTTCCTGTGTCTTGGACAGAGGTCAGGTTTGTCACTGATAGCACAGGGTTAGTAAGAAAATAGTGTTTATCATTTGCTGTTGTGTTTCTATACTGATGTTCCAATGTTTGATTATGTTTCTATACTGATGTTCCAAAGTTTGATTGTGTTTCTATACTGATGTTCCGATGTTTGAGCAATAGTGACAGTTAGTAGGTCACTGTACTTGCTTTTTGACATCTGGTTTCGATTTCTCTGTCCAATCATCCGTTCTTAGTGAAACTGCTTCCCAGGTAACAACAGCAATAACAACAACTCTTATTATGAAGCTAAAAGGGGCCAAGAAGTCTAAATTGTGATTACTTGAAAAATGATCAAATTTAAACTAGACTATAAATTATATATTTAACTTCATTTTCTCTCTTAAGCTCGGTCTACTTACACAATATCTCCTTCAATAGATGTTTGTCCTCTAAGTCTTGAACTTTTAGATATCTAAAGATTGAAAAGAAATTTAGCTAGCTACAGAACAACAACTACATTTTATGGATCATTTATCTGGTCATGCCTAACCAGTATATTAAAAGTAATATTGCGAAATATATTGCTACTAAGATACTAGCTCGGCAGAGTTTGGTCCCAGCAAAGACTCTCTTTGGAGAACGGGCTTCGTATTTACTCTTCCTGCATCGTCCTCATTCTCCTGTACAGCTCTGAGTCCTGAAAACTACTACAGCAGGACCGGCAACGTCTTGAGGCCTTCCACCTGTGCAACCAGAGGCGCATCTTCATGATCATCTGGCATGACATGATTTCCAACAGCGAAGTAGTTCGACGTACTCAACTTGCAGGCATTGTCTCAACGATTGATTGCTGTTGCCTCTCACTCTTCGGTCACATTGCTCGCCTGTCCCGGGAAGTCCCAGCCAACAAGATGCTCTGACAGGCTCTTGGGGTAAGCTACGGGAAGAAGCCGTGCTCATTCTGAAGACATCTTTGGGGCCGCCGTTGTAACACCTGGCTAAAACAGATTGCCACCTCCCCAACAGAACTGCAGCCCGCCTGGGATGCGGTCATCCTACGTGGTCATGGACACAGTCATTCGACACAACGGGCCCTAGTCGCCTAAGCGTACTATTGTATGGTAAGATCAAAACAGCAACAACAAAAATGTGACTCCTGATAAGAATGCTATTCAACTACCTAAAGCTAGGAGATTAAATTAGGAAATATAGAAAAAACAATATTATGAGGTCACTACCAACCAAATAACATAGAAGACAGGCAATATCATTGGTAATATTATTAAAACAAAGACTGAAAAACAAAGTGACAGCTGGAAAGTTCATGAATTTTTTTAAAAGAATCATTGAGATGATCTCAGACAAACACAAGCAGCTGACTGGGAAAATGAATATTTAACAATGCTCAACACTTCGGAAGGAAGACTAACGTCTGGTCAGGCAAAACATACTGGTCAGACATGTTAGTCAGGGTCAGGCAAAACATACTGGTCAGACATGTTAGTCAGGGTCAGGCAAAACATACTGGTCAGACATGTTAGTCAGGGTCAGACAAAACATACTGATCAGACATGTTAGTCAGGGTCAGGCAAAACATACTGGTCAGACATGTTAGTCAGGGTCAGACAAAACATACTGGACAAGATCCTTAGCCTTGGCTTCCTCGTAGCCCATCCTGGAAACAGGATGTTTTCATGGCAGCCTGGATAACAAGGTGAGGGATTAATGCAATCCATGTAGTAGTGAGCGACACTCAAATGAAGCCAAGCATAGCAGAACCATCTGCAGGACCCCGGTCCTCCATCAGCACGCTCGGAATGTGAGGACTGATACGACAACCCGCCACTTAACGTCATTTTTAGGGCGCACAAATGAGTAATCCTACTCATTGTGGGCATTCAATAACAACAACATTACTCCCAACATGACATCCCATTCATTGACTATATAATGAGTATCTAACATTACTCAACACTTGATATCTCATTCATGGATTTTTAAAAAATTACTTGACACAATTGGGCAAAGAATATCTCGGGAAGTTTCTCAGACTATGGAGTAACCATGAAGTGGATTAAAAACATTGTTTTAAAACATATGAAGATCAAAAATGTAGAGTTCTACATGAAGGTCAGTTTTCTGAGCCCTTTGAGATAAGAACTGGTGTGAGACAGGGATGTCTTACAAGCTTTTCTCTTTCTGCTAGATTATGAAGACAAAAACATCAACCAACAAAAATGAAAGCTGACAAAACAACTTGATGATCTAGTATTTGATCTTCTGTCCCATAACTGCACTCAGATGCAAAATAAATTACGTATTTGCTTAACTTCTTTATACTGGTTTAGAAGACTCTGTCTGCCAGTGACGAATGTGTCAGACCGAAAGGTACAACTATCACTGTCAAGCTGTAAACTAGTGACATAACACATTCCGTTCTCCAGACTACACCCTGCTACTTGCAAAGCCTTGTTCAGGGCTTGATAGCGGGAGATTGAGAACGAACACAGAAGAAGGAGAAGAAGACTCTGTAGAGTCTGTATTCAAACAGTTTATTTTACATTTCCTTGATCTAAAAACTATGTGCATCTAATCTATTCTTGAATGCATTAATTTACCCTGCCTCCACTATTTCTTGTGGCAATGCATTCCAAGGATTCACTACTCTCACTAAAAACATATTTCCTGATATCTAATCTTGACCTTTCTTTAATTAATTTATGGCTGTGCCCCATTGTTCTTTAAGGAGGCTGTATTTTTTAGAAAAAAATATTATAGTCTAATCTATCCTTTTCGTTGATTATCTTGTTAACCTGTACTGTCATCTCAAATTCTTGTCTTTTCTAAACACTGTAGGCTGATTTTTCTGAGTCTTTCCTCGTGACTGTAATTCTGGAATCCCACTATCAGCTTTGTCGCTCTTCTTTGTATCCTTTCCAGCATGTTTATATCCCCTCTACGATAAGGACTCCACACCTGTATACAGTACTCCAATCTAGGTCTAACTAATGCTTTATACAGTTTGACTTTTACTTCTTTGCTCTTATGTTTAATATTTCTTTTTATCATACCTAACATTGCATTTTCCTTTTTCACTGCTACCTGGACTTGTTCACTCACCTTATCTGTATGATCTATTATAACCCCTAGGTCCCTTTCCTTTTTCTATATTTCTAATATTGCTCCCTCCCATTCTGTAATTACGTTTCATGTTGGATCTACCCATGTGGAAGACTGTACATTTATAGGAAATACACAAACAAACAAAAAATAATAAATGCAACTAACAACAATCAGATTGTGTTGCCAAATGGCAGAAAAATAACTCTGTCATTCGCTACTGGTAAGTACACAAGCAATTTCAGAGCAGAGACAGAGGCACTGAGGGCGGCAGTGGAAGAAATGGTGACACACAGTGAAAATGAGAGCCATATAGTCCTGCTGACAGATGCTCTCGCCGTAGTCACAGCGCTAAAAAGCCAGAAAAACACTGAGCTTAATGACTTAAGAGCAGCACTCTGCAAACTGTGCCAGCAGTCCGCACCAAAAAGGGTAGTGGTACAGTGGGTCCCGGCACACTGCAACATCCAAGGCAACGAGGAGGGAGACAGACTGGCAAAAGAAGGTGCAAGACTACCACAAACAGATACCAGTATGACGTACGAAGAGTCAAAACGGCTTATCAAAGCCAGATACATGACCAAATGGGAAACCGAACATACTGGTTACACCAAAAACGATGCCTATTACCAGTTGAACCGAAGAGAGCAGGTCGTTGTCTTCAGACTTCGCACTGGCCACAACAGACTGAGGTACCACCTATTCAACAAATTGAAGATAGGGAGTACCGACGAATGCCCGTGCGGTACTGGTAAAATGACCACTGAACATCTGCTGCAGAACTGCCCGACATACGAGGATCAGAGAGAGCAGATGTGGCCATTACCAGTGGAACTGCAAGACAAGCTCTATGGCAGTAGCGAGAGCCTCAGGATGACCGCCGCTTTTTTCGAAAAAATAATGGTTACTGTCTTACTGTGTACGCAGAAGAAGAAGAAGATTGTGTTGAGAGACACACTTCCACAAGATGTGAAATTATTCATATATATTGGCAGAAATATAGAAACAGTAAGAGATAAAGATATAAAAATAAGAATAACAAAGGTGAGTCTAGCTTTCAATGTATTGGCAAACTTTTTATTTTTTTTTAAATTAAGTAAAACACAAAAATATAAATCTTCAACTTCAAGTTCATTCTATTGTATGGCCCAGATAGGTAGAGAACAGCAAAAACAACACAAACAAGAAATGTACTTTCATAAATGTGCGCCTGCACAGAATAGAGAGATTGGAATGATATAATAAATAACATCCATAATGTCCAAACTGTCAGACAGAACCAGATAGACATCAATGAAGAGAAGATCATGGCATTAGATAGGACACACATTAAGAAAACCAGTCTCTGTTATGGAATACAGAAGGCAAGATTAGTAGAAGCAGATCAAAACATACTTGGAGAAGCGAACTTGAAACAAACATAAAGTAAACTGGAAAGATGTGGACAGATCTGGAACAGGTGGTCAACGACAGTTGTACTTGGGGTGTATATATGCTCCATAGGGAACTGAAAGGTTTTAATTGATTTGATTGAAAGTTATTGAATGATAAAAATGACAGACAATTCTTCTTCTTCTCATTCGTCAATCCAGGGTTGGTTTGCATGGTACAGTGGTTGCTGGTACACCTACTGGTCTAGTACCTCTATCTTTAGCACTTATTTTACAAAAGAACCCTCTAGCTGGGGACTTTGACTTCAACTTAACCTCATTTTCTATCTCATCTTACGTCCTGTTGGGGTTAAAACCCAGCGTTTGGCAAGATCCCTGGGTATAACAGGGTTGACCAACGTATAGGTGAGGTAGACTGTCAAACGAGAGGCTATGAGACATGTGAGTCTTGTAATGTGCAATTACTGCCACATTTGGACCCTGACACAGATAGTTCAAGAAATGTTATTGTTAATGACACTACTACTTCTGCATTCGTTCTCAATCTCCCGCTACTAAACCCTGATCAGGGCTTTGCAATTAGTAAGATGAAATCAGGAGAACGAAATGCTTTGTGTCTCTAATTAACAGCTTGACTGCAAAATTTGCACCTTTCGGTCCAACACATCCATCTTCAGCAGAGTTAATGACACTAGACTTAACATATGATGATAATACTTGATTTCTAGATATACTTTCAGTCTGTTTGTTTTTTGTCTTAATTTTACTTCTATACTTGTCAGCCTAGTGTTAGTATATTCTAGTTTCCATATTTGTCAGCCTAGTGTTAGTATATTCTAGTTTCCATATTTGTCAGCCTACTATTAGTATATTCTAGTTTCCATATTTGTCAGCCTAGTGTTAGTATATTCTAGTTTCCATATTTGTCCGCCTACTATTAGTATATTCTAGTTTCCATATTTGTCAGCCTAGTGTTAATATATTCTAGTTTCCATATTTGTCAGCCTAGTGTTAGTATATTCTAGTTTCCATATTTGTCAGCCTACTGTTAGTATATTCTAGTTTCCATATTTTTCTGCTTAGTGTTAGCATATTCTAGTTTCCATATTTGTCAGCCTACTGTTAGTATATTCCAGTTTCCATATTTTTCAGCCTATTGTTAGTATATTTTAGTTTCAAAACAAACAGTAGCTTACCCTAGAAAACTTATTATTGAGAACAATTAAGCGTGTGCTGGAGTTACAAACATCATACACAGTGGAGACTGGACTGTTCTTTGGCCAAGGGTGACCATTTAAAGACATTCTGAAATATAAAACAAAGTGACAATATTGATAATGTTGCTGCTACGTTTTCGTTCTGAGTTCCAGTCAAGCACATTCCTGGTTATAAGGTCAGAGTGATGCAACGCAGATGATGTATATTACTAACTCTCCTGAAAAGATCAGGTTATCGTACTTCATCTCTGAACTGGCCCCAACAGAATGAGTCACCCCCTCTACACCAAATTCAGAATAGATACCTCCAGTCTTCGTGACTGCGGCCTGGCACACAGATCCGAGGAAAAGCATGTGGCCCACACCCACTCAGCCAAGAAGAGAAGATTGTGGCCCACACTCACTCTACCCTGAGGAGGATGTGGCCCACACCCACTCAGCCAAGAGGAGAAGGTTGTGGCCCACACCCACTCAGCCAAGAGGAGGAGGATGTGGCCCACACCCACTCAGCCAAGAGGAGGAGGATGTAGCCCACACCCACTCAGTCAAGAGAAGGAGAATGTGACCCATACCCACTCAGTCAAGAGGAGGAGGATGTGGCCCACACCCACTCAGTCAAGAGAAGGAGAATGTGGCCCACACCCACTCAGTCAAGAGGAGGAGGATGTGGCCCACACCCACTCAATCAAGAGAAGGAGAATGTGGCTGAAGTAGAATTGTGGATGGGTTCTAAATTCTGTCCAAATGCTCCCATTGCATGCATACCACATATTCTGTGCTGTCAGCGAAATCCTAACTCCTGGTCTTAACATGGAGTGACCCTTTGTGCTTACTAACAAAAGGAGGTGCAAGTCCCTGGCGCCCTTAAACCAGTCTGCTCTGGGCCGATGTAGCCCGTAAGTCATAGGAGGCAATTCATATAGGGGAAGGAACAACTCTAACTTCAAAATCATCTAAAGCCTTCCAAGTAGGCTGACGACAGCCAAACAGACACTAATATGATGATTGTGGTGTGTTCATTCTCTGTGATGCGTCAATCAATCTCTGTGATGCTCTCATTAAAGTTACTGGATCATAACTTTTTCTTGTATTATCTATTAGTTTTATTTGAATTTCTTGCATCTTTAGACATGTATGCAGTGGTAAATCACTTGTTAATCTCTGTGGTTCTTTGTCTGGGACGTAATATCTGTCTTTAATCTCACTGACATAGTGGAGGACTGACTTTTAATTTATTCTCTGCTTTTCATGCCATTTTCTACAAGATCCTATGGGGACAGTCTTTAGTCATCCGTTTACTCCTCTCATAAACTTCCATAGCAGCCACATCTCTTCGCATCTCAAGGGGCTTCACATTTACATAAATTTCACATGCAGCAGTGGTTGCTGACCTCATTGCTCCACTAATAATGTGCAGGGCATTGTTCAGTACTTTGTTCAAGGACTCTACATTAATCTGTGAGCATGTTGTCAGAAGTGCACAGCTGTATTCTAAAGCACAGCATACATATCCAAGATACAAGCCTCTTAGAGTGTTATTGTCTGATCCCCATGCTGTACCAGCGAGCCTCTTCAATAACTGAAGCCGCCTCAACGCTTTATTTTTAAATATGTGAACATGTTTCTTAAGGCTGAACTGTCGGTCAAGAGTGATTCAAATATATGTAGGCTCTTCCTCTATGGGTAATTTCTGTTTGCCAAATCTCAGACTGATATTTTGCTTGGCAACTTTTTGGCTATTGGTAAAGATAGTGTAAACAGTCTTTTCACAGTTTTCTTCAGTTTCCACATTTGGCAATACTCATGCAGTCTTCTAAGGTCTCCATTTTGTCTCTGTGCTGCACTTTCTACATCGTCATGGCTCTGCCATATTGCCAGATCATCAACACACATGGCTTTTTCAGCTTTGATGTGCTTGGCCAGGTCATTAATGTAGATGAGACAAAGAGTGCTGCTCAAAGCAGAGCCCTGTGGTAATCCTTCTTCTGAGACTTCTTTCGAAGAGACTGCATTATTCATCTTTGTCTGGATTGTTCGGTCAATGAAAACATACTTTATCCAGTTGTACAGCTTTCCGCTAATCTCCATGTCAGTCATCTTCATCACGGGACCTTTTCTCCATTCTCAGTCATAGGCCTGTTGTAAGTCAAAGAAGATGGCTACTGTATTTTTTATTATTTTTGAACCCATCATGAATTCTTTGTGCTAGACTGAAAAGCAGGTCTTCTGTGCAACTGCTCTTTCTAAAGCATGTATATTCATGGCAAAGAATTTCTGAGTTCTCAAGGAACCAGTGCATTTTCCATTCTTTCTGTTAATTTGCCAAGGCATGATATTAATAAAGATAGGACAGTAGCTTTTGGATTCACCTGGGGGTTTGTTGTCTTTCAGAACAAGAATAACATGTGCACTCTTCCGGTCTTTGGGCAGTTGCCCATTTCTGCAAGCCATGTTGAGAACTATAATGGGATCAGGTGAGTCAGTGCTTCAAGCCCACTATTTAGATTTCCATTGATTTCTAGTAATCCATAACAAACAGAGTCATTGACTACCGTCACAACAGCCACCATGGGAATCATGTAATCCTGACTGACAGCAAAGTTAAGAATGAATTACCGTTTTAATCTTTCTCTCTCAGTCATACTCATTCTTGTTACGTTAATTGTTGTTTTATTTTACCGAGAATAGCGGTTTATCTCTTTTTTGTGTGTTTATGTTTTCCCCATGTCCTTCTTCTTCTTCTGCGTTCGTTCTCAATCTCCCGCTACCAAGTCATGAACAGGGCTTTGCAAGTAGCAGGATGTTGTCCAGAGAACGGAATGCATTGTGCCGCTAATTTACAGCTTGACTGTGATATTTGCACCTTTCAGTCCGACACATCCGTCTTCTACAGCTTCCCTGTGGCCTATTTTTGTACAGTTGACATTTTAAATGTCTTGCTTATTATCGTTATTGACTTGACTTAGTAGCCCATGTTCTACCATTGTGTGTAGAGAACTTTTCTTATTCTTGTTGCTGATATGTTTTTACATGATTGGGTAACTGGCCTTATGCACAACCTTCCTTAGTGGAATCTTACAATGTCTGACAGGATAAATTCTGACTAATCTCTGCTTCCCTTACAGGCACTGATAATACGCAGGTGGAGATTGCTTTCACAATCAATAATTGATTTGAGAAAGTGCAGGTTTATTTATTGTAGTGTTTTATGTCTCCTGTGACATTTTGAGTCTCAGCACCAGGAATTGTATTATTTGTGTGTTTGCCTTATCTTGTGCAGACATTAATGTCTACACCCTAGTAAAAAAAAATACTGACTAGGGCCTCTAAATGAATGTCATAGCCTGATAAATAACCTCCTTTCCTGTGTTGAATTTGTTTCATTGTATATGTAATCTTCAACAAGCTGTCGTGAAAAGGGTTATTGGACCTGTTATGGCTTATGCTGATATTGAAATACTGAAAGAAAAGTTGGCAGGGAAAGTAAGAATAAATGAAAGAGGGCATTAACAAACAGTAGATAACAAAGATATATTTTTTCTCCATTTTCTTATGAGCACTATTAATGTGTTGCGTTGAAAAAAGCCTTACTATAGATAAAACATTATTGATTGATGAAGGGGGGGGGGGGGGGGGGGGGTGTTTGAGTAGGACACAAGGACTGTTGTTATGCTCTCTTAATAGTGTATTTATTAGGGCACGACTGATTGGGCTACATAGAAACCAAGAGTCATCCACTTTGTGCTTGGCGTATCGATCGAATGAATAAAAGAATAGGTTATGGTATATAATCACTGAATATTCATCTAGTTTTAACATGACAGAGCAAGATATCTACAAGTACCATCTTTTAATTCACGAACAAGGTCCGAGGTAATTTTCTACTAAACTGCATGTCAGATCAAAATGATTTTTTTGCATTCAACCTTAGAATATCCATGACAAAAAAACATTGATATTATTTAGACCATAGGTGTTAAGACATTTGCACATCCACGAATTCTTTTGAACTTTTAGGACCATTGCAAAGAAATGACATTAAATTTAAGATTTTACAGTGTGCAGCTGAATTTCTCAGCATTTTGTTCATAGGCGTATCTCCTTAATGTCTTGATAGATCAAGTAATTGTTTGTGTTCCCCTTTATGTACAATTGTAAAAATGACACCAATATGCAACTTTAGTGCAGCCATTCGGTCACCTTAGACACCCCCCAAGGCTGTATCAACTGCGCAGCTAATTTTATGTTGTGTAACGAATTTGAATATTGCAATGGGTTTGTTGATATTGTATGGACACCCAATTGTTTTTATAAACACACTCTAATTCATCCAAGTCTGCTAATCAGTATGTCCACAAAATATGATATTAATCATCCGAATCTGTCAATTCAAAGAGGTTGATAATTGTTACTGGCTGGACAAATTGTAATACATCTCGTTGCCAGTACTGTTCTTCTTCCCGGAGCACATGTTCAACACACTTCATCTCCGAGCACATGTTCAACACACTTCTTCCAGAACTGTATATCTATTTTTGAAAGGTACTCACTTGTCAGCACTTCAACATCCCACATTTTCAACGTCCTGTTCTGTTCACCAACTTGTCCTTTGACTTTAGCCCACACAAGCTCGAATGTTCATTTTAGTTTCCGGGGAGTAACAAGTTGATTTTTCGTCAACAGTTTCAATATCTCCCGTTTTACGACATCTCTGTCAAAATCGTCAAATTTCATTTTCCTTCCTTACTTGATATGAGTGCACTCTGAATCCTGTCCAACCCAACGGTTAAAGAATGATCTATCTAAACGCGAATTGGGTTCATTTCTCTGGGTCATGAATTTCGCAATATAAATGACCCATCTTAGATTCCCATGCGGAAGAACTGTTATTGCAAAACGGTAACCTTCTCTGCATTGTTATACATGTAACTTCAAACTCATTTTGAAATTGATATCAATGTAAGTTTTGAAAAAGTAACTATATGCCACAATAACCACACATCAAACTATTAATGTGTATTGATTGACATCTGTCAGTCTAGAGAGGCACTGGACCAGGCTAGAGTGGGGGGCAGTCAGTTGTTGCCCTTGCTTTTGCCGCACACATTTGGAGTCTGCATCTTAACGCATCTTGTCTTCTCTTGCCTGCAGACCAACACACAAAGTATGCATCCAGCCAGGTCTGTCTTTGGTAAGTTTCTCCCAGTTGCAGGTGTTCGTATCCAACGCCTGCAGGTCACGTTTGCAAACATCTTTGTAGCGGAAGAAGGTTCTACCTATTTTATGTTTGCCTGTGCTCAGATCTCCATATAGGATATCCTTTTGGTATTCGTCCATCCTCCATTCTGCACACGTAACCAAGCCACCGCAAGCGACGCTGGCGGAGGATCGTAACTAAACTGGCAATCTTTGCACGGTCCAACAAGTCGCTGTTAGTCACCGTCACTCCATGAAATTCCAAGTATGCGTCTCAGACAGCGCATATGAAAAACATTTAGCCTTTTTTCATGAGAGACATGCATAGTCCATGTTTCGCTGCCATTGATAGTTTTGTCCATCACGAGTGATGAAGACCACTCTCTTTGTTCAGCCGTGTGGACAGTCGTATCTCTTGCTGTGTCCGCTGAAATGGGTGACTTGCGCGGAGATTTGGATTAAAGTGAGGAAGAAACTGCGCCTTTTGTCAACCTCACTCACAGAGCCTAAGCTACCTTTTGCCAGTGGCAAGACATTCATCGAGACGACTAGAGATAGCATAGGATGCAGATTTTGCCTCAGGGTTACCACCGAAGCGTTTCCGTAAACATGTAACCCGCAGGGTAGAAAGGTGGGAAGGCATCTAACGCAGTTTGTCGTGCCTTTTCGATAACCACAAGAGGTCGTATGGACAACACTCAGCGTGTGAGTGAGTCTAGCATCTCTCCCCAGCTGTATTCAGTTCATCATAGTAGCATCTAAAATTCCCACACGCCATATTCGTAAAAGTGAACCGGCAGAACTAACCCGTGAGATACGACACACAGGTATAACTAGTTTAAGCATAGCGCCGTACAGCCGGCGTCCAGACCAGAATAAACGGATGGAAGAAATCACAAAAAAAGAACGAAATAACAAGTCCAGACGGAAAACAACACCACGTTTCCGTGAACACAAGTGTAAGTCGTCGACTAGTGTGAATTCCAGGCAAATCCGTGGTCTGGCAGCATCCATAATGATCCAAAACAGTAGAGAAATGTAGACTCGCAGCCAGTTATGGCGCCATCTTTGCCATAGAGAGTACTAATAACACAGGATATGTGCACATCAAGGGTCCAGTAGCTTCTTTGACTATCATTAACTTTCCTATTTTCCCTAGAAATTGTGTCTGTGTTTATGATGCTTATATAGTCCTCTTCTTTAAGCACACCCATAAAACATAACTATTTCTATCTTATGTGTGTAATAAGCTTACATTGGTGCATACGATTCTTTTACTGCATCCACAATTTATTTATGGTGCGCATGAGATTATTATTATTCTGTAAAAACATTTCAAATTGCCTCCAACAGGCTCAGCTGTTCATTATTTACTGCCATATGTTGTGGTTGGTTTTTTTTACAACACTCTTCGTTATTTTCATTCTGCAAAGATTTTTCGCACAATAAGATTTTCATGTTCTCATAGAAGACAATTTTGTTCTTATGTTAATCTTAATTAACCTGCGCTTGATCAGTGAAAAATACACTCAGCACAAACATAATTTGTACCAGGTCTTCATTGACTTTAAAAAGGCTTTTGATAGGGTGGAACATGAAGCCTTATGGGAAACTCTGCACAAGTACAAGATATGATGGCGGCTCACCCACGTGATTGAGAAACTTTACTCCGATGCCAGCAGTGCAGTTTACCTCAACGGGACCACAGGTGAGTGGTTCCGCTCGACAGTTGGCGTTCGTCAGGGGTGTCTCCTCTCTCCGACACTTTTCAATGATTTTCTAGAACGCATTATGTCAGAAGTATTGGATGAACACGTATGGACGGTCAGTATAGGTGGACGGTCAGTATAGGTGGACGCATACTCACCAACCTCTGGTTTGTCGACGACATTACCGGTCTTGGCTTTAACAGAGCCTGATCTCGCAAGGCTAGTCGCAAACCTGGACAATGCTGCCCAGAAATGTGGGATGGAAATCAGTGCCGAGAAGAGTAAGATCATGGTCAACGCCGCAAAGGGTATTTAAAACCCGATGATGATCAAAGGTGAACCTCTGGAAAATGTTACACGGTTCAAATATCTGGTAGCAGAAATTAATGCGGAGAGGTCTAGATCCAGTCAAGAACAGCGATGGCCATGGTCGCCGTGACCAGACTGCGATCTGGAGAGACGAGAACATTAGCCTTAAATCGAAGCTGACTTTAATGTATACAATGGTCACCTCGGTATATCTCTACGCGTGTGAGACTTGGACTCTGACGGCTGCCCTAAAACGTAAAATGTGCGCAATGGAAATGCGATGCTTGCGAAGAACTCTTGTCATGTCATATCTGGATCGCGTTACAAACGAGAGTGTTCTTGAGACTGTAAGGAAGGAGTTAGGTCAATATAATAACTTATTGACTATAGTACAAACACGAAAATTGACATGGTATGGACATATATCACGATCGGTGACCAAGAGTGTCCTGCAAGGCGCTGTGCCTGGGAAGCGTGGGAGAGGGAGACCAAAAGATATGGGAGGACAATATAAAAGAGTGGACGGGAAGGTCTATAGCTGAAACTAATACCTGCCGAAAAATCGAGACGTATGGCGGGAACTGGTTCGACAAACTGCAATAACGACCTTCTAGGTTATAGGACTGATGACGAATCTTAATTGCTAAATTGCACTACCTTTTTCATGTTATCGGACTGCGTAAGTAATGTGTGCTGCCTTTTTACGACTTTTGTGCAAGTTCTCGAACCTGCTTACTACTTGGAAACAAAAGTCTACACATGCAGGCAGCCAAAAAACAAAACAAAAAACAGGCTGGCAGACAAATAAGGAGAAAAATGGACTGAATGGAAGAATATTTCATTCCTGAAAATGCAACGTCTCAAAGAGAGAGAAGTGAAAATCTAATGAAATTTTACAGAATTAGACATTTCTGACTTCATTTGACGAAGTTTATTGTCCTGAGACAAAACGAGGACATAGAAAGAGGATAAATGAATTTAGAGAGTTGTGCATGGGGCTAGCAATTGCATCATGTAAAACATATGTACTACAGAAGCCAGCACTGTAAGAGCACACTAAGTGTTTTTTGTGCAGGCTTCCTGTGAGGAGACTAACAATGGTTGTCCAATGTTCTTTGGGACAAGAAGAAAAACGATTTCCCTAAGTCATATCAAATGCATAAATATTACAGGTACAATGGTAGAAAATATTATAAATAGCTGTTAGATGTATGTGAACTAATTCTGTAATTCATTTTATTATTCAATTTATAACAATAAATTTAGCAAAATCCACTTAACGCTTCACAGTTCAGTATAATTGATTAAATGTATGTCTTAAATCATGAATCTGATTAGTTAGGCTAGACTGTAACAGGTTAAGACACAGATAACATCAATTAGGCAAGGCTATAAAGGGTTAATGCACAGATCACATCAATTAGGTCAGGCTATAAAAAGTTAAGACACTGATCACATCAATTAGGTCAGGATATAAAGGGTTAAGACGGATCACATCAATTAGGTCAGGCTATAAAGGGTTAAGACAGATCACATCAATTAGGTCAGGCTATAAAAAGTTAAGACACTGATCACATCAATTAGGTCAGGATATAAAGGGTTAAGACGGATCACATCAATTAGGCAGGCTATAAAGGGTTAAGACAGATCACATCAATTAGGTCAGGCTATAAAGGGTTAAGACAGATCACATCAATTAGGTCAGGCTATACAGGGTTAAGACTCAGATCACATCAATTAGGTCAGGCTATAAAGGGTTAATACACCAATCACATCAATTAGGAAGGCTTTAAAGGGTTAATACACCAATCACATCAATTAGGTCAGTCTATAAAGGGTTAGTACACCAATCACATCAATTATGAAGGCTATAAAGGGTTAAGACACAGATCACATCAATTAGGCCAGGCTATAAAGGGTTAAGACACAGATCACATCAATTAGGACAGTCTATAAAGGGTTAATACACTGATCACATCAATTAGGTCAGGCTATTAAGGGTTAAGACACTGATCACATCAATTGGGAAAGTATATAAAGGGTTAAGATACAGATCACATCAATTAGGTCAGGCTATAAAGGGTTAAGACACAGAGCACACCAATTAGGTCAGACTATAAAGGGTTGAGACACAATCAAATCAATTAGGGGGGGGGGGGGGTCCTTTGTGTATGACAAGGACAAGAATAGCACCACTGCCTCACAGAGAGCATGTCGTAAGAGACAACTAACTGTGTGACATGGCATAACACCGGCAATGGTTAGGTGGTTTGTTTGGAGCAGCATAGATGCACCTAACAGGCTGCGGGTCTACTTTACTCTAGTGTTTTAGTCTACTGAGATGAGCTTGCACATCGGTTAACCACCCTCCTGTAAGTGATTGTCCCATCGCAGTAGAGTATTAAGCTGCTCGAGCCTAACAGGCTTATCAGGAGATTCTCCTCCCGGCTACATCCAGCTCATACCAGAGCTGGAACCTGCACATGGGCATCTGCTCCTGTAGAGGTACAGGTCGACCAAGAATCTAAGAACCTAAGATAAAGGGTTAAGACACGAATCTAATCAATTAGGACTATAAGAAGTTTAAGAAAAGTCTATCCATTAGGCCAGTCTGTAAAGGATTAACCATTACTTCATAAATTGTGTCAAATAAATCCAACTGAATATTCTGCATGGATTAGAAAATTTAACTAGAACTGAATGTAAAACATTTTAAAAAGAAACATTGAAAGATACAAAATAAATAAGTAAAAATATTCAAGTTCTCACAATCTTTAACTAATGGTCTGTTACTAAATTTACCTCTTTAATTTTCTCTCATTCTCTACTGTTTCAGGGCTTCCTGGAATCAACTTTTTATTTAAGCCACTTGAAGAAAATAGTAATCCTGGAAACAGACTTGTCATATTGACGGTTTTTATGGATGAATATCTATTTTTATCTTCTGTTGAAGCATGGATATAATTATATTATTGTCAGTTTCACAAATATGTAAACCCTGAAAGGAATAATAGCAAGCACAAGTTTTGAGACTAATGGACAAGTTGTATGTGAATTATAATGTAATATATAATAAAGTGGACATCTGACAAAATCTTATAATATCTCTTCAGGAAACTGATTTCAGAACAACTGATGTTGCTTAGCTTAACGAAGAAGACAATAAAGTTGACATTGTCATTGCGTGTGTACCAAATGAAGATTCAAGAATTTATGTCAAAGTAGAATTTTTTTTAGTTCATTTTAAAAAGCATTGATCGTGGTCATGCAAGATTATCCTTCTGAAAGATTTTAACACATGGTTTGCAATCACGATTTTAAATTGGGTTGAGTGATTGGTAGGTGTGGTAAAGATGTTCTTAATGACAATGGAGGGCGATTCCTTAGATTTAACGGTGAACAAAAAACCTTATCATTACAAAAACAAAGTAGCCTCACAACCACATACAAACCTACAGAAGATGTGAACCAACAAGAAAACCATTATTAGTTATACCATAGTGGGGACGGCATTGATTAGTGGTCAAGTGACACGGCTCAAAAACCTAAGGTGCTGGATTCGTTCCCCATAATAGCACTGGGCATTACCCCGAGCAAGCAAACTCTTAGAAAATGCAGGAGGAAGCAGACCCTTACATAAAATGCATGCCGAAGATACACTGGGCCGAGAGGCGCAAAATGAAAATCGTAGTACAACGCACACTGCCTTGGGGAATAGAGAAATAAGGCGAACATAAACAAAAAATACCATAGTGAGGAAACACAAATTTTGTATTCCCACAAAAATTTGTCAAGAGATATAGTCTAGACGTGGAAACAGAAATAAACAGAACATATACTGAGAAAACTAGTCTTTAAAATAACTCATCACTCTGATATGGAACCCACAATAAAGCGTTGGAAGTGAAGCCTAAGCTTGAATTGAAGGATAGTGGGAAGTGACGAATGCCAGAAAGATTTGAAAAATTGAAGCATATTGACATTGTTACAAGTGTAACACCAAACTAAGATCATCGACTGGTTAAAATGGAAGCAATGTTGACATTGTAACAAGTGTAACAACAAGCTAAGATCATCGACTGGTTAAAATGGAAGCAATGTTGACATTGTAACAAGTGTAACACCAAACTAAGATCATCGACTGGTTAAAATGGAAGCAATGTTGACATTGTAACAAGTGTAACAACAAGCTAAGATCATCGACTGGTTATTTTTTGGGTTGTTTTTTTTGGTGTTCGCCTTATTCATTAATTCCCCAAGGCAGTATGCATTGCACTGTGGTTTTTATTTTGCGCCTGTCGGCCCAGTGCATCCGACTTCAGCGTGCATTTTATGTAAGGGTCTGCTTCCTCATGCATTTTTTAAGGGTTTGCTTCCCCTGGGTAACGGATGGTGCTGTGATGGGGATCGAACCCAGCACCTTTGGGTTGTGAGCCATGCCACTTAACAACTAGGCCACGCCGTCCCCCCATCGACTGGTTAAAATGAAAGCAATGTTGACATTGTTACAAGTGTAACAGCAAACTAAGATCATCGACTGGTTAAAATGGAAGCAATGTTGACATTGTTACAAGTGTAACAACAAGCTAAGATCATTGACTGGTTAATTAAATATAACTTAATTGGCTCTATTTGCAGCAGCTTGTATTTTTAGTTCAAATAGTTCCCAACATGCAATTATGGGTGAAAGTCAAAGTGTGAGGAGGTGACAAAATAAAGTTTGCAGCTGGAATTAGCACATTTTGCATTTTAGAGTAACAATGTACATGGTCAGAATTTGTTGTATTCACTATTCTATTTCTTCTTCTGCGTTCATTCTCAATCTCCCACTACTAAGCCCTGAACAGGGCTTTGCAAGTAGCAGGATGTAGTCCGGAGAACGGCTTTGCGTTGAGTCGCTAGTTTACAGTTTGACTGCGATATTTGCACCTTTCGGTCCGACACTTCCGTCTTCGCCAGGACTATTCTATTAAGATGTTGTTGTTGTTGTTTCGAATGCCCACAATGAGTAGGTTACTCTTATGTGCGCCCTGAAAAGGGCGTTAAGTGACGGGTTACAGTAGCTTTCCTCACATCTCGAGCGTGCTGATGAAGGTGGACCGTGGTCCTCCAAGCGGTTGTGCTATGCTTGACTTCATCTGAACATCGCTCACTACCGCGGAGATCATGTCAAACCTCACCTTGTTAGCCAGACTGTTGTCGAGGACAACAGCCCGTTTCCAGGACAACCAACAAGGAGGTCAGGTGAGGGACTTGGCCAGTATATTTCTCCTGACCCTGGCTAACATTCTCTGATCAGTATGTTTTGCCTGACCAAACGTTAGCCTAATCGTCCCATCCTATTAAGTATAACTAGATGCCAGATTGACTTTTGTTGCTTTACTCTAATTAAATGTATGACTTGAGAGGCTCAGCAAATTGAAGCATATTTCAAGTTTATCAAATAAACTCCCAATGCACTACTGCTATACAGAACATCTTTGTCTAAGGTTTCTCTCAAATTTGGCTAATTCACACACTTGTATTGCTAGTCAACTGAAATATGTTTGCACAAACTCTCAAATTTGGCTAATCCACACACTTGTATTGTTAGTCCACTAAGATATGTTTGCACAAACTCTCAAATTCAACATCATAATCACTATTAGGCCTAGCTATCTAAGCTATTCCACATTCAGTATCCAATTTCTTTGCCTAATCCCACTCTCTTCAGCTTTCCTTCGTCTTTTATCACAGCAGAATGTCAAACTGAATGAACACTACACTTTACAATATCCCAAAAAAATTATGTACATATTAATATATCAGTTTTGTCACAAATGTTCATTTCAATTTGAACAGGCTGAGACACCACTCGTACAACTGGCATTATGCCAAATATGCAAAATCTTTTGTATCATACAGGTCCCAAGAAATAGAGTCACACAATTTTTTTTTCCAAAGGCTTTTAAAATGTATGCTTTCATTTATAACGCGTTGGAGCTTTATATCTGTCAATGGTAGTTAGGGTTTAGAATTTCATAATTGACATGTTTGAATGCTTCATGGTAAATGATTGAGTTTATTACTCTGCAGGTTAGTGTGAATGTGGATTCTTTTACAGGATAAATACAATGGCTAATCTTTTTTTAAATAATCTGTAATTTTGTAAAACTGTTAAGATAGGTTGTCTCCATTGGGTTGTATTAATTCCTTAACAACAATTGTTGTGTTTACCCATTAACGTATTAACTGCACTCATTTATGGCTAGTTATATTCTTCTCTTGTACATGGATCATTCACAGAAACTATTTTTAAAAAATCAATACTAGCTAGACATAAAAGCTTTTGACACGCCTACAATTTAGTTCTGCCAATATTGATGCCCTTACTGTGGCAAGCTTTGATAGCTTTGAGTATCCTGACAACACCTCAAGCAATGCCAGTGAGAGAACACTCCTGGTAGGTTTTACCAAACTGGAAAGGTCTACGTGGGTAGGGATTCAGGTTTTAGTACAGGGCTGACAGCCTGGTCTATGTACAAAAATTACTTTATAATAGACACAATGAGCGAAAAACTATCTTTATCACAGGGTGGACATCAGGATTATAAAGCTTGCATGACTGCCAGTTATGAAAGTTGAACGGAAGCCACAAGTATGACCACGGATGTCATGGATGGGAAACATGATATAGGAATTGGGTTTTTGAATGTTAAGATGATAAATGAGGCAGGTAAACTAAAACAAATTACAGTGCAATTACACAGTTATAAATTACATATCTTAGGATTAAGTGAGAGCAGATGAACAGGAACAGGTAAGGTAAAAACAACAACAGAAGAAACAATATTCTACTCAGGAAGAGAGGACAGACAACACAGTGGAGGCATGGTTATTATCCTAGAGAAGGAAATGGAGATAACATTCAAAAGGCAAAGGCCGTCGTCCATCATAGACAAAGATGGCATAATTAATTTTGCTAGCGCTATTTTTAGTAAGGATTAACTGCGTTACCTTTTATCCTCACTCTCTTGTCTCGTGCCGCCCGACCCCAGTGGCAAGTCAAGAACAAGACGAATAGGGGGCGACTACGAGATGCAGGGGACTCCGCATCAAGTACCCATGAAAAAGACAGCGCGTTCGGAGTCGAACCCACACCATCTGATCATGAGGTAAACGGCTTAACCACTTAGCCACGGAATCCCCAGAGAGAGATAACATTACTGGAATGAAAACCAATCAATAATTGACAGATAAAAGTCAGACTAAGGAGGAGATTTACCAACATCACTCTATAATACCATGCTGCAACAGTCATGAAGAGGTACTGGGAGAATTTTAATAGCAGCTACAAAAGTAAATGGAAACAATATTAAGATATGACCACATCCTTGTTATGGGAGACCTCACAGTCAATGTTGGAAAGGACAATATATGCAGAAAAAGAGTAGTGAAATTATGGGGTAGTGATACAGTAAATGAGAACCTTCTTCTTTGTCCTTATCACCTTAGGGTACATAGGCCATCAAACAACATTCTACATGAAGACACGGTCATGTGCTATTTCCTCCATTTCTTTCCAGCTTGTTCCTATTTTTCTCTTGGTCTCTTCTCCGTGTGTTCTTTGGTCTACCTTTGTCTCTTTTTCCCTGTGAGTTCCATGACACAAATTTCCTGGTGATACTTGTGTGGGATTCTGCACTATCAAACACTATCTTCTTCCCAAGATTTTCTGTTCCACCTGTTTTTGTCCTGTTCTATCCCATAAGCTTTCGTTTGTAACCTTGTCAAACCACTGGAGGCCTAGAATCTTTCTCAGAGATTCATTCATAAAGTCCTGTAACCTCTTAATATTGAGTTTGGTCATCCACCATGTTTCCAGTCTATATAAAAGGAATGACAGACACTGTCACGATCTTTTCCATGCTTAGTTTTCAAAGGATTCGATGGCTGAGACACACTCAGAGGATGGATGATGGCAGAATACCAAAATATATTCTTTACAGGGAATTATATTATTAAAATCCTAGATTTATGTATCACTTGTTTCAAACATAAATTATATTGGAGTGCGACACTCCATCCAAAGATGATTACTTTAAATGTTTGTGCCCACCGATTCACTCTGTAGTTCTCCTCTTTGCTCTATCCTCTAAACCTCCCATATCCTACCTTAATTATTAATGTCATCAAATCAAAACCATTCAACTTCCTGTCTGTGGAGCAGAGGTCTTCCCCAAATATTCGCCACGTCTTCCTGTCAAGTGCTTTCTTTTCCACCTCTGCCCACGTCTCCTAATTTTATGCATGTTTCGTTTTCTCTTCTCCGTGGTCCTGAGAATTCCAGAACAGTGGTTGTCTTGTAATGCTACCAATTGTTTTCTGTAATGTATGTCCTATGCTCTCGCCAGCACCTTCTCTTTATAACAAGTCCCACTGGTATCTGTCCGGTTCTTTCCCCACAATTCTATGTTAGTGATTATCATACCATTGTATTCCCTTTATTCTGCGAGAGCATCCATAAATGAAAACTTGAATCTTTTTAATTGTACTTTTCATTGTTTCCCATGTCACAGAGCCAAACAATAGAATGGACTTTACATTGGAGTTGAAGATTTGTGGTGCAATGACTTCTTCTTCTTCCTCGTTCGTCTTCAGACCACGACTTCAATGACTATAACAAAGGCAGCAGTCGACTCAGGACTCCATGCACTTCCATACAGTTGCCAAATGCTACTTCTTTTGTTGGTATACAGTGGGCAGGACTGCAAAATATGGTCTGCTATCAAGGGGGCTGTGCCGCAGGCACAAAGGTCTGTAGCGCCAATCTTGAACTTGTTGTACAGATGACATCTCAGTCTGGTGTGACCTGTGAGTAGCCGGAGAATGATCGCCTGGTCTCACCCTGAAGAGTTGGGGGTAGGCATCGTTTTCTAAGTGGCCAGGGTGGTCTTTTTTCCATTTTGCACCATATGTTGCCCGGATGAATGCTTTATTCTCATTGTATGTGATTTCGGTATCACTCTGCTGCATCATCTCTGATAAGTCTGTCCACCTCATCGTTGCCTGGAATGTCACAGTGGGCTAATATCCATTGAACTATGTTTTTTTTAAGGACCTGGACAAGCGTTTGAGCGAGTCTGCCAGAGGACCAAGTTCATTTTTGTGCTGATTCTTGAGCACCATTAACACTGAGAGGGCATCTGTGAGAGTGACCACTTGCTTTTCTGTCTATTCCTTATGGTCTTTAAGGATCCCAGCTGCTTGGCTCAGGGCACTGGCTTCAGCACTGAAGTTGCTGTAGCATCTCCCAGTGGCAAATGCTGCAGAGTATTCTTCGCTTTTTAGTTTTATAGTGATGCCTCCTCCTCCGTGCAGTGACTTCCGCAATGAGATAGCTTTTTGAGACCTCTTTATCGTATGCTGTAATTATTTCTGGCTGTCAATCCTTGCTTCAGAATGGTACAAAAGGGCTAGTTGTGATAGGTGTGGATAGCAGACATAAAGGCCTCAAACTTTCAGGATCTCATGTGGATCTACTGTCCTGATCATGCTGGTGTTTGCAGGAATGAAAGAAGCTTACATACTGACTGAGTGATCAGCCGGGGTCTTTGTGAATGACAAGGACAAGAATAGCCCCACTGCCTCACAAATATTATGTTGTAAGAGGCGACTGACTAACTGTGTGACATGGCATAACATCGGTCATGGTTAGGTGGTTTGTTTAGAGCAGCATAGATGGCACCTAACAGGCTGCGGGTCTACTTTTCTCTAGTGTTTGAGTCTATTAAGAGGAACTCGTACATCGGTTAACCATCCTCCATAAGCGATTGTCCCAACGGAGTGGAGTATTAAGTTGCCCGAGCCTAACCCGCTAAGCAGGAAATCCTTCTCCCGGCTACATCCAGCTGAGACCAGAGCTGGGACCTACACAGGGTCATCTGCTCCTGTAGAAGTACAGGTCGACTAAGAACTAAGAACATGCTGACCACATAGTCTGAACATTGGCAATGTATAGAAATGAAATTATGAAGTTGATCAGTGATCACCTTTCACATGATAATACTGCAATCAATGCACTGATAATGCACAGATTGTAAAGTTTTGAAACCCTACACTGGTCCAGCAGAGACGGTGCCTGGGTGGATTGAGCAGAAGTGTGCAAAACCAACAAGGTACTGGAACCATCAGTATCTACACTCTTCAATATTTGCTAAAAGTAACTGAGAACCTATGGGTCTGCCAGGTTTTCAATGATGTTGTTTTGTTAACTGAGCAGAACAGAAATGCTAGTCCCATGCTCAACACTTCTTCGAAAATGTGGTATATTTATAAACTTTAAAGTTTCTTCTTGGGGTTAACGTCTTTTATGTTCACTTTCTTTCTCACATTAACAAAAAGTATTTGTTTTAATCTCTTAATTTAACCTGTTAGTAATCAATGTTATTCGTGCTTAGCAAAAATTAAAATTAATTCAATAAACGATGCGTCGAATCTCTATATTTGCGAAATTTTTAATATATTCACTTTATTTAATGTACATTTGCTTTGCGATATTGAAGCCAGGCATAGCACAGAAGCCTGGTGGACTCTTGTCGACCCTCACCAGCATAACAACTTTTCAAGGCGCACAAAAGAGTAAATTTACTAATCGTGGGCATTCTACAATAACAAACTATATTGTCGACCGACATAATCAATATCAAATGAAATGGTTGTGTCGATTGATAAAACATATTATTAACATTCGATTCCTCTGCAAGTGCTGCTTACACCCAGTCCCTGCTGACATATGCAAATTGTTTTCGCGAGTGTGTCATTAGACAGTCATTAATACTAATAGTATGTAGCTATTGTAGGCTCTAACTTAAACTAATTATTAGATAGTATGGCATGTGTTACTCAGTGTTAGACTCACAAAAGCATGGTACGCGACTTTTAGCAGAACAACTTCACAAGTTGCGGTCAAACTTTGTTGCCTTGTCTTGTGACAAATTGATGGAATGAAGAAAATTAGAAGCAAAGTAGAAGCATTCTAATATTAATAACTAATATTACTTACTATTATTAAGTATTAGTTACTAATATACTAATTTATTAATTAACTAATAGTAAAACTAATAATACTAATATTAATATTTTATATGTAATAATAAATATTATTACGATTCGCAATCAAATATGATGCATTAATTTGTGATTAATAGAATTATAGTCACGTTTTAAAGTCATTCTAATCAACATAGGCTGTCATGTATACGTACATTCGATCACGTTAATTATCAGATCTTAGAAAACTTACTTGCACTAGACGTTTACCAAAGTGGCGTCGCACAAAACCTATCGAGCCACCTCATAAAGTTGATGTCGGCCATTTTAAAACTGTTCCCTTGGTAACGTCCATTCAATTGTTATCGACAGGTTACTTTCTTAAACGTTGTTTTTAAGCAATTTAAGTTCGATTTAAGCGGTTTAAATTCCTAGTTTTGGTTAAAATTGATTATTTTACATTAGTCTTGTTTTTTGTTGTGGCTGTAACGTAGGTAAGGTTTTTTTTAAAATTGTCACGAGGTGCGGTCACTTGTGACTTGACTAAGTAATAGTACTATAGTGACTTAGGTATTCATATAATATGTTTTTTATCGACTTTTAACCTGCATCTTCGATCTATCTATTTCAGTCTAAATCAGCAATCATCGCAGAAGAATAAATGAGATTTTACTTTTTCAGTAACAATTTGAACAATTATATAGTAAAGGCTGAACTCACGGGCATCATATTTGAGGGATGCACCATTGACAGGTGTGACAGGTTGAAATACCTCGAAGGGACGTTTGATCGCAGTCTTTCCTATAATTGCCAATGTTGACCAGACCATACAAAGATGTACGTAAGGGAGGGCTAAGAGCACTCAAGACTATGGCTGCTGTCAACTTAAACAGCGCCTTCTGTTCATCCTATTTCGTCAGGTCGTATTGTCTGTCATCGATTACAGACTAGGCATCCTCGCACTATCAAGAACACAGTGTGAAAGGTTGGAACGCATCCAGAATGAAGGTATGTGACTAGTTCTGAGCTGCACTAGAGATACCCCTACTGTGATGATGCGGTACATGTTGGGATTGTTATCAGTGACATCCAGATATAAACTGGCACAAGTCGAAGCCTTTATGCGTGTCACCACAGACACACGGCACCCGATGCACAATAGTATCTTAGACATCAAGAGTCATGGAGGGCACAGACAGAGAAAACAATCCGACATGTCATCCCAGTTGAGACGATATCCAAGGGAGAAGAATGGGTCCACATTGGTGATAGAATGATAGAGTACCAGTCATCATAACCTTGGGCAAGGATGGCAGAGAATAGAACAACGGGAGAGCAGTGCACGAGGTGAATCAGCTGATAAAGGTGAACACACAGCATAGTGATGCCGTTATATACACCGACGGATCAGTGTGGCTCAGCGGGACATCAGGCTGGGGCTTCCCGGCTAGAGTGAGAGGCAGGTCGTTGCTGAGTGGGACATCAGGCTGGGGCGAGATGACAGGTCGTTGCTGAGTGGGACATCAGGCTGGGGCTTACCGGCTAGAGTGAGAGACAGGTCGTTGCTGAGTGGGACATCAGGCTGGGGCGAGATGACAGGTCGTTGCTGAGTGGGACATCAGGCTGGGGCTTACCGGCTAGAGTGAGAGACAGGTCGTTGCTGAGTGGGACATCAGGCTGGGGCGAGATGACAGGTCGTTGCTGAGTGGGACATCAGGCTGGGGCTTACCGGCTAGAGTGAGAGACAGGTCGTTGCTGAGTGGGACATCAGGCTGGGGCTTCCCCGCTAGAGTGAGATGACAGGTCGTTGCTGAGTGCAGTAGGGAATACATGTCAACAACCTCCAGTTTAAGAATGGAGATGGAAGCAGTGACCTCAGCGCTGAAATGGATATCTAAGACTTCTTTGACAACGGCAGTCATCGTGACAAACGCCCAAGCCGTACTTCAGAAGGTACAGAAGGGGTGGCTTTGGTACGAATGGATAGCAGCTGGTGAGGCTTCAAACCTCTAGGGGTTGACATGGATCTACAGTCATGGTCATGTCGGGGTTCGTAGCAATGAAAGAGCTGACATATTGGCTTCACAAGTTTCCACCAAGGGCACGTTAATAATGGACAAGTGACATTTTGAAATCAATCAATGACCGCCTGTTAGTTGAGGACACCGCAATAGATGAAGCAGCAATCCATAGGCAGCAGTTTTGACATTAAACAACGTTCATGTAGGGCGCATGAGAGAACAGAGCAAAAGGAGTGTACAACCAGCGAGCTACAGAAACCATCAGCATCCACACACTGCGCCATTTGCTGAGAGAGATTGAACACCTATAGGTATGCCCTGAGTGCAGTGACGTCGATTCTTAGAAACAGAAGACAGTAACAATTTGTTTTACAGCCAGGACATGTTGTGCTACTTGCTGGTCCTACCTACGGTTATGCACAACAATCTGTGTACTATGACTTCTTCATGTGCGCTCATTGCATAACACTATCATTTGATCATTGTTTATTCACATTGTCAGAGGGAAGCGATGTAACAGGGGATGTAATCTAGCTATTCTTTCAATGCGCCTTTTCGCACCAACTGATGCATGCTGTCACCACTACAGCAAGCTGGCTACTTTTCATGACGCATGTATTTGAGCATTTGCTGTTTCTATAGCAATGGTTTTACGCGATGACATTGCTAGTTCTATGTACAACCATCTTTGGTCACCTTTTATGACATGGTCCTATTCTTGTAAGCCATTAACCACTCGGTTGGACCAACATAACCAATGTGGCGTGTCCATAAAGCAACTTCAGGGCTGAAATATAAGTTCTTAAAACGACAGCCGAAATAGCCCTACAAAACAAAAGCCACATGCATGGGAAAATCGTGATACTAAATGACGTACAGCCATCCATAGGGGCACTCAAATCACACTACAGCATTGAACTAAATGAAATAAAAGCAGTCTTGACGTAAATACCTCAAAAGTCCAAGAAAGCAGTTGTCTTCTTCTGAGTTCGTTCTCAATCCCCCGCTACCAAGCCATGAGTATGACTTTACAAATAGGATGTAGTCCAGAGAACGAAATGCTTTGTGTTGCTCGCTAGTTTACACCTTGACTGTAATATTTGCACATTTCGGTCCGATACATGCGTCTTCGGTAGAAGAAAGCAGTGATTCAGTGAATACCATCACACCGTAACATCAAGTGAAACGAGGTGATCGACAGTCCAGACAAACATGGAACGAAACGGATACAGGAAGATCATCTGGTCAACTAAGAAGGAAAAAACCACAACACAAGGACAATATAATGTAAGGTTGGAAGATCACCAAGCAGATGACGGATACTTCCAACTGTCCAGAAAAGACCATGGCATCACACACATGTACATCAAATTCAAGATGGGTACCTACAGCACGAATACTCCATGACTGTTCTCAACACACATATCTCATGCCCACACCCACTCCCTCAAGGAGAAACTGTATGGTGGTATCGAGACCCTGAAGAAGGCAGTGAAGAAGGCAGCTGACTTTGGTGAATCCAGAAGAGGATGAGAAGACCAAGAAGTAAAACTATTAAACAGAGAGACCACTTTTGGGGCATTTGGTGTGATCATAGGATATTCTTAATGGGGGAAAAAAGGTGAATAGAATTCCAGTGTCCTCGAGTCGCTCATGTTAGGGTTGGACATAACGTTTTAGGCTGTGTTCTTAAACAGAAACTTTTTTCATTATAAATTAAACAGTGTTTTTTTTCCGATTCAAAATAAAGAAGTCCATCTTTTCTGTAAAGTATTAAATACTGTATTAACTTTCCGTTGTTTTCTTGACATTGCCGTTGTGTAACTAACTTGGGACAACTGATTGCCAACTGGCAACAACTTCCTTATTAAAATGTACCTGCCGTCCACCTCTACCCCTACGATCCTTTCCTTCCTACTCATTCCAATATCAACGAATACAAAGTTACATCCCCTTTTTAAAAATCTCAGATACTTGCCTATCGAATGACAAAGTTGGTTTTCTATGTACATGTCCAGCCTCATTTCGAGGAAATTTAGTTATTAATATTTCCCTCCAGCCCATTGACCATTATTAATATTTCCCTCCAGCCCATTGACCATTATTAATATTTCCCTCCACCCCATTGACCATTATTAATATTTCCCTCCACCCCATTGACCATTATTAATATTTCCCTCCACCCCATTGACCATTATTAATATTTCCCTCCACCCCATTGACCATTATTAATATTTCCCTCCACCCCATTGACCATTATTAATATTTCCCTCCACCCCATTGACCATTATTGTAAATGTTGACGAGATTGCTGATCTCAGAGGAAGGGTGGTGAGGGTGTAACAGACCCTCTGCTTGCCCTGGCCGGGATCTAACCTAGAACATTCTCACACTCATCCACATCATCATGACCATACTCAGTAAATAACATATCAAACAGCAGGTGGCATATTTATTATATCATACTCATATCATACAATGAGTAGAGAAATTACAAACACAATATAACACATATCTTAACTAAACATTATACTAAAACGGGAATTGTAAGCATTAGCTATTGATGGAATTCCCAACTAACTAAAAAACCCAGTTCTATTGCCTTGCAATTGCATCACACACACATCGCCTTAACTGCGTCTTCAACGCACCTTATCAAATACTCTTCCTCACAGAAATCCCCTCAGGCGGGCGATCTCGACATACTCGCTCACAATGTGTTCTTGCTTACAAACACACTCTCAGATTATCCATTAATGCAAAACTCACACACCTATTTGAGCGATCCTGTTCTATCACTAAACATTCGTCCAACCGTCTATCAATCGCTCCTCTATCTAAAGTCGGTGAGTTAAACACACTATCTACATCCTGTCTCTCTCTCTCTCACTCTCCATACAGCCTCACTCTCTCTCCAGCCTCTGAGCTAAACTTTGTCTCGAGTTATATATCCTCAAGCAAGGCCAGAGCTTGACCAATCGATCTCAGGTATGGTCATCTTCAATCCCAATTGGAACGAAACACTTTGCACACCTGTCACTCATTCTCTCGCAGCAAGCCCCGTTGCCAATTTCGTCTGTCAATCAATCTCCCCCTACCAAAATCGGAAGGCCAGTGGTCAGTTTCTACCTGTCCACATTCCTTAACTCAACTCTGTTCTCCTTTGCTGAGACGGTGAGTGATCTTGACATGCATTCAGATAGCTTTAGGCTTTAACATGTTCATGCATCCTAAACTCCCCTTGCTCCGGCGGGAACTGTTACATTACCTCCCTAAACTACAGACCGAAACATGGATGGTAATTTTTTTCATCTGGCAAATGACCACCATTTTCGTCTTCACTATCCAAAATGTAAACACTACTCCTGTTTACAACTTCACTCACATCGTACATGCATAAAAAATACATGTCATTTGATACATATAAACTTTTTGTAATACATACACAATCAATACAAGCAGAAGAAAAACACTGGCTGGTCGTTTTTACAACACAAGCCACCACTTTTACATCGTTTTGCAGTCAAATACACCCAAGTCTGTCCCTGCGGGACCTTTAACTCATCAAAACAGAAACACCTTAAGGAATTCTCTTTACTCATTTGAGGTCAACATACCTCGCCCTGTTTCCCGTGCCTTCCTCTAAGGACACGAACCTTCATTGTTACACTCGACCAGTTCAGGTCAATTTTCTCAGGCGGTCTCATTACACGCCTGGCCGACGATTCACTTCATACTAACTCCTGTGAGGCCACGAATTTACGTGGGTTATCCTCAGGCTAGTTATCATTGTCTCTCTTGACAGCTATCTTTTCTCAACGAAACAGCAAAATTCTTTATGTTTCCCACAAAAACGATATTTGACAACATATGTCATAGTCAATATTACAACTTCTGATCAATATAGTCTTCTCTGCAAAGACTCCACATACATGTGATAAAATAACAATATGTCTTGTTATGATGTATCTCCGATTAAGTCGTCCAGCTGAGTGTCCCACATGCTAGTTCTTATTCTGGAACTCGTGGTGACCTGTGCTTGCGGAGGCCTACAGTCTGGATGAGATATACTGCTCTGTAGATCACCTATATAACCTGTATAAAATATCTGTAAACATGATGATTCAACAACAACAACAAAAACCAACAAATTAAAGACAAATGCATTGCATACAATGTCGTAACCCAAAACCAAAATATTTGCACGCATACTTATGATATCAATATTTCAGTCAGCAAGTATCACACTTTGATACTGTCAGGATATGTAATCATGTTTTAACAACAAAACAACAACAGAATAAAGAAAAATTCAATGTATACTATATCGACCATACAATCTACTAAAAATGCAAGTAATACCATTAGTCAAAACCCAAACACCAAATACAAATGTCAAAATATTTGCACGCATACTCATGATATCAGTATTTCAGTCCGTAAGTATCACACCTTGATACTTTTGTCAGGACACATAATCATGTTTAAACAAACAACAACAATCAATTAAAGTGCAAGTAATACGATTGTCAAAATCCAAATATCAAAATATTTACACACATAAACATGACCAAGTGCCATCAACCTTCACTCCTGCTCGTGCCCCACAGATGAGCACCTGTTAATGCCCCCTTTATAAGATACTAAACTATGACTAAGTTCTACTAGACTATGACTAAGTTGTAACTTAATCAGATACCAAACTATATCTGAGTCAAAAGTCAAAAACCGAATCGTCCACCTGTCGAATTACGTCATGCTGTAACCCTACTAGTCCAGGTGCAGTCTTTGTCCCGAGGAATCAAAACCGAGTATTGTGATTTAACTAATTCACCGCTGTTTCCCCAAATTCCCCGCATCAAAGCTACCTGGTCAGATATTAACCGAAACATCGCGTCCACGTGTTACCCTGCGTCGCGTAATCATTACCTGGCGCATCCAGCTATCCTGCGTCTCTTGTCCGTTTCTCTGGTCGGAAATGTCCCTTTGATCTCGGTCAGTCTAGCTTCAGACTGACCGTCCGCTCATTGTCTGGCGTGTACTTCAGACAACGAATTCAAAGGAATTTTTAACATCTGGTCATTCCTCCTTCTCTATACCCTACCCCCTAATTATCCAAATCTCCGTTTCCCAAGGATAACGGCAGATGAAACAAATTTTATGCAAATGCATACATTAACTGGAGTTTCACATGATAGCCCATGTGTGTAAGTACTCCACACGACTTTACCTAATTCCATTTCTGATTTCCATGTTTTTGGCTAGCGTCAGTAAACATTGTATCAACCGTTCCTTGTCAGTACTGCTTATTTTAACCAGACTATGCGCTGCCCCATCAGCTGTCTCTGATTGCTGCGCGATTTCCTCCTGTAAAACGCCCATCGTCTGGTCTGTTTGTTTCACGGTTGTTTGGTTCGTATCCACCGGTTCTCTGGTAGTGTTACGTACACTTACATCGTCCGCTACTTCAGCCTTCCGTCCATCTGTATTCACTATTTGTGGGAAAGACCTTTCACACTGTTCGTTTGACTGTTGGCTTATCTCGAACTGAGATCTTTTCTTCATCTTTGCTTCGATGACTGATTTGCTGTCCTGGCTGTGGTTAACCTGTCTTTCCCTTTTCTTCGTTTTCCTTAGAAACTCTGTTCCTCCTTTGTTGGCTGCTGTTGGTGCGTCCGTTTCGCATTCCAACTGTGCGTCATTTCCACTTCCATCCTCGGTGGCCGAAGGGTTGTCCCTTCTTTCGGTCTGTTCAACCACTTCTCCCGCATGGCTAGAACCTGGCTTGGGTGGGCACGAAACCATAGCTGGTCCTGCCACCATTCCTCCTCCTCTCCTTTCTTCTTTATCTGACGAATCTCTGACTATTTCCTTGTTCGATTCTTCGTCGACTTTAACTAATGTTCTACCAGGCTTGACCACAAGTTCCTGGTAAACTTGGCTCCTTTCAGCACGCCCGACCATGTTAATCGACGTAATACCCTCTTCCTGAATTCTCGGCCTACACTGTCCGATGCGGTAACATTTTATCTGGACCTCTGAGCGAACGTTTGTCTCGTTTGCATTGCGTAACCTGCCCTCCGTCCCTAACTTTTCTGGATACACAAAACCTGTATCTCTTTCTTTCTGTCCATCCGCCTCGTGCTTAAAGTCTCTTTGATAGCTCCTGTCCTGCCTCTCCATCTGTAACCGTGCAAAAGGCCTCTTGTGGGCTAAGAATCTGCCCGATTCAAACTTCTGCCCAACCATTCCTCCTCCCCTCACTTGACTTGGCCTCTCCACCTGGGTCAAACTTCTATACTTTTCGACACCTCTTTCCAGTCGTCCACACACGTCCGTCCTGAGATTTCCACCTCTGTCCCTCCACGGATTGGAATGTGGAAGTTGGATGGGCTTCCTACTCACTTTCCTACCACTCTGTCCCCTTCTAAAATACTGGGCCGTATTTACTCCTGTGATTTCTGTATTTCTTCTCTCCTTCCTAGCTGGTTTGAAAGCTCCGTTTTCAAACTGTTGCAACAGCTGTCGCAGCTTCCATTGGAGATCTTTTTCCTCTTTCCAGCCGAATAACTCTGCTTGTTAGTTCTTTTAGCTGGTTTTGTAGTTGACTTTTGTCCTCCCACGTATCGCTGACTGTAGCTCGTGCCATGAAAGGCTTGTTTTTGACAAACAGTCCTCCTCTTCTCCAGGAACTGTTAATATTCCGAAGAATATTAGGGCATCCGATAGACAAATGTCCAAAAGCTAGACAATGATAACATTGTTTAACATTGTCCAACCTCGACATATTGAATAAGCCCGTCTGGCCCACCAAAAAAATTTATAAGACTGTCGAGTACGCACAAAGTCTTGTCAATAATACAACAATGGGTGGAAGAAAAATGTCACACTTACCAGTCAGATGATTGGAAAAGCTGTCTATGGTACTAACACTCTAACCACTAGCTACTCCTCTATTCCTAACTACACACACAAGTTATATATAACTGCGATACTTGTGTTAAACATGCAAATCAAGATCTATAGCTACACACGCACTATATTTATAAATCTACCACGACTATCCGTGGTCAACAGGCACCATAATAATAATAACGTGTAACAGACCCTCTCCTTGCCCTGGCCGCGATCTAACTTAGAACATTCTCACACTCATCCACATCATCATGACCATACTCAGTAAATGACATATCAAACAGCAGGTGGCATATTTATTATATCATACTCATATCATACAATGAGTAGAGAAATTACAAACACAATATAATACATATCTTAACTAAACATTATACTAAAACGGGAATTATAAGCATTAGCTATTGATGGAATTCCCAACTAACTAAAAAACCCAGTTATATTGCCTTGCAATTGCATCACACACACATCGCCTTAACTGCGTCTTCAACACACCTTATCAAATACTCTTCCTCACAGAAATCCCCTCAGGCGGGCGATCTCGACATACTCGCTCACAATGTGTCCTTGCTTACAAACACACTTTCAGATTATCCATTAATGCAAAACTCACACACCTATTTGAGCGATCCTGTTCTATCACTAAACATTCGTCCAACCGTCTATCAATCGCTCCTCTATCTAAAGTCGGTGAGTTAAACACACTATCTACATTCAGTCTCTCTCTCTCTCACTCTCCATACAGCCTCACTCTCTCTCCAGCCTCTGAGCTAAACTTTGTCTCGAGTTATATATCCTCAAGCAAGGCCAGAGCTTGACCAATCGATCTCAGGTATGGTCATCTTCAATCCCAATTGGAACGAAACACTTTGCACACCTGTCACTCATTCTCTCGCAGCAAGCCACGTTGCCAATTTCGTCTGTCAATCAATCTCCCCCTACCAAAATCGGAAGGCCAGTGATCAGTTTCTACCTGTCCACATTCCTTAACTCAACTCTGTTCTCCTTTGCTGAGACGGTGAGTGACCTTGACATGCATTCAGGTAGCTTTAGGCTTTAACATGTTCATGCATCCTAAACTCCCCTTGCTCCGGCGAGAACTGTTACAAGGGGGTGGGGTACCAATCAGACAGGTCGTTATTTATTTGTGCTGAGAAGTCTATTTTGCGGTGTACAGGTCTTTGTAAATAATATTGTTTGTAATACAACATTCTTCTGTATGCCAGTGAGGCGTGGACTGTGTACAGCAGATATGCTAGGAAAATAAACCACATCCACACAAGCTGCTTCCGTAGATTGTTGAGAATACAGCGACAGGATATGGTACCAGACACTGATATGCTCATGAAGGCAAACATGCCGGTCATCCACACACTGTTGCCAGACAACTGCATCTACGAACAACTAGTATATGGTGAGCTTCTTCTTCTTCTGCGTTTGTTCTCAATCTTCCTCTACCAAGCCCTGAACATGGCTTTGCAAGTAGCAGGATGTAGTCCGGAGAACGGAATGCGTTGTGTTGCTAGTTTACAGCTTGGCTGCGATATATGCAACTTTCGGTCCGACACATCCATCTTCGGCAGAGTATGGTGAGCTAAAAGATAGCCTGGGTCTGGTCAGTGTTCAAAAGAAGCGTTTCAGACTCCCTCAAAGCATCTATTGACACGTTTCAGCATTGATGCAAACGCATAAGAATGCCTCGCACAGGACCGCAAGGGCATCGCGTGGAACAACCATCAGAGGCACCTCCATTGCTGAGAAACGCCGGCCTCCGAATCACAGAAAAAACGCACTTTGCGAACAGACAAAACAACTGACACTTGCATCTCAATTCTGATCTGAAATGCTACATATGTGGAATGGGTTTCCTTGCTAGAATTGGACTATACAGCCATCTCTGGACTCACCTGTGAAGTGCAGCGCAATATGTCTGACTGATGTCACCATCGCTTGCGATGGACGGCTAATATTATTGTTTGTAAACTTAGCTATTCAGATTTGTTTTCAAGCTTATTGAAGAAAAAAATTGTCCACAAAGGGAACCGCGTCCAGGTAATCATTCCGTTGAAATCGTGCATTTACCTGGACCAAGAAACAACAAACTCTCAAAAAATAAATCGTGAGCTGTCACGAAGGATAGCAGAAGGATAGTATGAAACCCATGCTTCATCAGATATACAACGACAAGAACTCACAAATTCAACAGCATGGTTATTCCAGCCATGATATAAGGCAGCCAGATATGCGACATATGAAAAGCAGACGCAGTGAAGCTTAAGGTTGATAAAAGAACAATCGAGCAAAGAACATTGACAGTCTCTTTATAAGACTGAATTTTCAACACAAAAATCAGGCGCTAAACTTCTTTCAAGGTCGTAGTAGATACTGCATTGTTCAGAAAATAGAGATGGACCGAGCACTTAGTACGCACGGCTGACAATATAAAAGTAACGCCCTGGTCGCCCCACAACGTATTCACTCGACGTCCATAAATGAGATTGAAAAATGGCCGAAGTAAAGACGTTGGTCCAACATGATATCCCAAGGCAAAAGACCGAAACAAGTTTAAACATGCGACTATCTGGCATCAGACATTTGCCCGGGCTGAAGATTTTGATTGAAGCTTTTGTCTAGAGTGAAAAGTAAGGTCTTGGCTGAGAAGCGCAGCACATACATGACTACAACCTCCGGTGGAGAGGAAGACTTAACGTCTGGTCAGGCAAAATATACTGGCCAAGACCATCACCTCGGCTTTTTAATAACCCCCCCTGGAAACAGGGCTGTTTTCATGGCAGCCTGGCTAACGAGGTGAGGGATCTACGTGATCCCCATATTAGTGAGTGACACGCAGATGAAGCCAAGCATAGCACAACCGCCTGGAAGACCCAGGTCCACCTTGATCAGCACGCTCAGGATGTGGGGAAAGCTTCTACAACCCGCCACTTAACGTCCTTTTCAGGGCGCACAAAAGAGTAACCTACTCATTGTGGGCATTGTCAAACAACCACTTCCAGCATGAGATTGGAGCCATGACTTAAACTCAGAGACCTCTTTAACATTGTCTGTCATTGTATCAGACTCTCAAACCATGCTTCAGAAGGTACATGAGGCTGGCTACATCATGAGTGGATAACCGACATAGATGCCTTAAACGTTAAAGCTATGTTGGGCTTCTTAGCAATGAACGATCTGATGTCCTGAACTTGAAGACATATTTATAGGGGTGACATACTGAGGTCGATAAACGACTGTCTCGTATATGTTGACAGTGATCAACTACTGTCTCATATATATTGACAGTGATCAACTACTGTCTCGTATATGTTGACAGTGATCAACTGCTGTCTCATATATATTGACAGTGATCAACTACTGTCTCATATATATTGACAGTGATTAACTACTTTCTCGTATATATTGACAGTGATCAATGACTGTCGCTTGTATGTTGACAGTGACCAATGACTCTCTCATGTATGTTGACAGTAACCAATGACTCTCTCGTGTATGTTGACAGTAACCAATGACTCTCTCTTGTATGTTGACAGTGACCAATGACTGACTCTTGTATGTTAACAATGACCAATGACTCTCTTCAAGAGCTTTTTCACTTAGTTGCATGAGTGTGAAGATCAAGGTCTTGAGTACTTTCATTTGCTCTGAAACTGCATTGGGCTTTGATAATCTGTGGTTCAGTCATATCCCTTATTCCCTACTCCCAGAGTCACTTTGCTGAGGACACTAAAGAGGAATATGCCTCTATGGCTTTTGCGCTGTCGGCTGTCACGCTTTTTGAACATTGATGATGTTGTTTAATGCCCACAAAAGTAAGTTTGCTCTTTTGTGTGCCCTGAAAAGGACGTCAAGTGGCTGGTTGTAGTAGCTTTCCTCCCATCCTGATCATGTTGATGAAGGTGGACCGGGGTCCTCCAGGTGGTTGTGCAATGCTTGGCTTCATCTGTGCGGTGCTCACTACTACGGAGATCACATCTCATCAGCCAGATTGCCTTGAAAACAGCCTGTCTCCAGGGAAAACTGCACAGAAGAGAGATTGTGGTCTTGGTCAGTATATTGTGCCTGACCCTGGTGCAAAGTCTTGGTCAGTATGTTGTGCCTGACCCTGGTGCAATGTCTTGGTCAGTATATTGTGCCTGACCCTGGTGCAAAGTCTTGGTCAGTATGTTGTGCCTGACCCTGGTGCAATGTCTTGGTCAGTATATTGTGCCTGACCCTGGTGCAATGTCTTGGTCAGTATGTTGTGCCTGACCCTGGTGCAATGTCTTGGTTAGTATGTTGTGCCTGACCCTGGTGCAATGTCTTGGTCAGTATGTTGTGCCTGACCCTGGTGCAATGTCTTGGTCAGTATATTGTGCCTGACCCTGGTGCAATGTCTTGGTCAGTATATTGTGCCTGACCCTGGTGCAATGTCTTGGTCAATATGTTGTGCCTGACCCTGGTGCAATGTCTTGGTCAGTATATTGTGCCTGGCCCTGGTGCAATGTCTTGGTCAGTATGTTGTGCCTGATCCTGGTGCAATGTCTTGGTCAGTATATTGTGCCTGACCCTGGTGCAATGTCTTGGTCAGTATGTTGTGCCTGACCCTGGTGCAATGTCCTGGTCAGTATGTTGTGCTTCACAGGACAAGTGTCTCAGCTCCTCGAAAATGACATACATTGGGGAGACTGGTATGGAACCGTGTGAGCGTTTCCGACAACAACTCAATGATTTCCGTAACCGCACTGGTTCGCCAATTGCCAGCCACTTCAATGGTCCATGGCACCGGGGTAAGGCTGATGTAAGTGTCACAGGCTTAGTTTCTTGCTTCTCTGACGATCGTCATCGATTCACCCTTGAGAACAGACTTATCTCCAGCATGGGTTGCCTCCAACCACACAACATTAATATCTTCCATACTTTTTCTTAAAATCTCATACTGAACCACCCCCACCCACCCCCCGCACCCCCCACCCCGCCCCCTCTCATTATTTTTGTCTTTGCAACTGGCTTATACAGCCCTTTCCCGTTAATTTCTAATGCTCATTTGGAACAAAGATAACGACCTGATAAGTCGCGATGCGAGACGGAATATCAGATAAGTACACTATTTCCTCTTAAATGTTGACATCCCCCATATATGTATTCATCCATTCTTTTATGATTTGCTAGCTCAGCATTGCTGCTATATATTGTTCCTGGTAAAGGCCTATTGTTAGTAACGATCTCGTTTGTGTTTTTATCTCGGTGCTGTATCTGACCAAACCCATTTGAAAATTTGATTAAATTTAATTTTAATTAACTTTAAACAATTTTTTCCATTTTTTTCTCTCCCGAAAATTGATATAATGATGGCTATCTCCCAGTCCTTTGGTATCGCCTTGTGGTACCAAGCTGCCCGGAGAAACATCAGGAAAAATTCTTCTTCTTCTTCGTACGCTGTCAAACGTCAACCTGTATTTTTTCGAAAAAAAGCAGCGGTCATCCTGAGGCTGTCGACACTGCCATTGAGCTTGTCTAGTGTTGCCACTGGTGATGGCCACATCTGCTTTCTCTGGTCTTTGTATGTCGGGCAGTTCTGCAGCAGATGCTCAGCGGTCATTTTCCCGGTACCACACGGGCATTCGTCGGTACCACACGGGCATTCGTCGGTACCACCTATCTTCAGTTTATTGAATAGGTGGTACATCAGTCTGTTATGGCCTGTGCGGAGTCTGAAGACCACGACCTGCTCTCTTCTGTTCAGCTGGTAATAGGCATCGTTTTTTGTGTAGCCAGTATGTTCTGTTTCCCATTTGGCCATGTATCTGGCCCTAATAAACCTTTTTGGACTCTTCGTAGGTCACACTAGAATCTGGTTGTGGTAGTCTTGCGCCTTCTTTTGCCAGTCTGTCTGCCTCCTCGTTGCCTTGGATGTTACAGTGGGATGGAACCCACTGTACCACTACTCTTTTTTGTGCGGACTGCTGGCATAGTTGACAGAGTACTGCTCTTAAACCATTAAGTTCAGTATTTTTCTGGCTTTTTAGTGCTGTGACTATGGTCAGGGCATCTGTAAACATGACTATCTGGCTTTCATTGCTTTCGCCTGTCAGCATTGCTTCTACTGCAGCCCTCAGTGCCTCTGCCTCCGCTCTGAAATTGCTTGAGAATTTTCCAGTTGCCACTGACAGTGCTATTTTTCTACCATTTGGTAGGCTCAGGAATGCCCCTGCCCCTCCGTTCTGTGTTGTGTTTGTTACAGAACCGTCGGTGTATGCATGGGTCCAGTCCATGCTTGGGTAGTTTTTCGTTACGTACCTCAGTTTTATATCTCTTCTTTCTTTTTCAGTCTGGCTGTTCTTATTTCCAATACCTGGTATATTTTCTACCACCTCCAGAAAAATATGATGCTTCCAGGTAGGTTTGTGTACAGTAGGGATGGGCTTTGCTCTGGCATAATGTTCTATAAAGGCGTTTGTTGCTTTTTTCCAGTAAGCATGTTGTTGCCCTGTTTGATGGTAATTTGTTTATTTGATGGTGTTTTGTCATTAATGGCTCTGACTAACTTCCATATATTGTTCCCTTCTTTATCACACGGGATAACAAACGAAATGCTGATGGGGCTGGGCCAAACAGCAAAGAGAAAACGGCTATCAGTCCTGAACCAACGCTGGAAAAGGGGTATTGTACCCCAGGCATGGAAAGACGCAGTACTTGTACCAGTACCAAAGAAAAGAAAAGATAAAACAGATCCAAATGGATACAGGCCTATCAGCCTACTGAGCTGTGTCGGCAAACTGATGGAACGTATAATAAACACCAGACTGATGTGGCATCTGGAAGAAAAACGAATACTAATTCCACAGCAAGCAGGCTTTAGATAGCACAGATCCACTGAAGATCAGGTCATCCTCATAGCCCAGGAAATAGAAGATGCCTACCAGGAGCAGAAACACACAGTAGCGGCTTGGGTGGATCTGAAAAAGGCATTTGACAAAGTCTGGAAAGAGGGACTTAGAGTCAAGCTAACAAGAAGTGAAGTTTGTGGGAAAATGTACAAATGGATCAGTCACTACCTCAAAACAGAACACCTAGAGTTCAAGTACAAGGGCAGATGAGCAAAAAGGTGACACTTGAGCAGGGAGTACCCCAAGGGGGAGTACTGTCACCCACACTCTTCCTGGTGTATACAAATAACATTACAGAGAATATTCCAAGAAGAGTCCATAGCTCAACGTTTGCGGACGATCTGGCTATGTGGACCTCTGAAAAGAATCTCACCATAGCAAGTAATCGGATGCAACAGGCCCTAACATCGCTGGAAGAGTTGGCGAACTCATGGCTGGTCAAAATAAACGAGGAAAAAACCACATGTACAATATTCTCGCTATCAAACAAACCCCAAAATACCAAAATAAGTTTAAATGGCAAATACCTGCAGCCAAACGACAACCCTACTCTACCTGGGAGTCACATTTGATCTGCGCATGACATGGAAAAGTCAGATCGAGAGAAACCGAATGAGAGCCAGACAAAGAATGGCAATCATGAGGAAACTTGCTGGCACAAGCTGGGGAGCAGACGAAAGTATACTAAAGAAACTGTACACTGGAAGAGTGAGAACAGTTCTCGAGTATGGCATTGCGGCATGGACAACAGCAGCAAAGGCGAACTTCGATAAAATTAGCAAACTCCAAAACCAAGCCATGAGAGTTATAACAGGAGGCATGAAGTCAACGCCAATTGTAGAACTTGAAAAGATTACAAAACTGCAATCCATGACCGACAGAAGAGACTTCAGAGCCCAGTTGCAATCAGAGTAACTCAGAAGACTGACTGACCATACAATGCACCAGAGACTAAACAATTTCGGAAATGGGAAACTAAAGCGGAGAAACTTTGCAGAAATAGCCAAAGCAAAGATGCACGAAAAGCCCATGAACGCACTAACAACACCAAAGCCCATCCCTACTGTACGAAAACCTATCTGGAGGCAGGATATATTTCCAGAGGTGGTAGAAAATATACCAGGTATTGGAAACAACAACAGCCAGACTGAAAAAGAAAGAAGAGATACTACCCTGAGCTACATATCGAAAAACTATCCAAGCATGGACTGGACCCATGCATACACCGACGGCTCTGTAACAAGCACTACACAGAACGGAGGGGCAGGAGCATTTCTGAACCTACCAAATGGCAGAAAAATAGCACTGTCATTCGCTACTGGAAAATACACAAGCAATTTCAGAGCGGAGGCAGAGGCACTGAGGGCGGCAGTGGAAGAAATGGCGACAGGTAAAAGGAATGAAAGCCATATAGTCCTGCTTACCGATGCCTTGGCCATAGCCACAGCACTGAAAAGCCAGAAAAATACTGAATTTAATGATTTAAGAGCAGTACTCTGTCAACTATGCCAGCAGTCCGCACCAAAAAGGATAGTGGTACAGTGGGTTCCATCCCACTGTAACATCAAAGGCAACGAGGAGGCAGACAGACTGGCAAAAGAAGATGCAAGACTACCACAACCAGATACTAGTATGACGTACGAAGAGTCAAAACGGCTTATTAGAGCTAGATACATGACCAAATGGGAAACCGAACATACTGGCTACACAAAAAACGATGCCTATTACCAGTTGAACAGAAGAGAGCAGGTCGTATTCTTCAGACTTCGCACTGGCCACAATAGACTCAGGTACCACCTATTCAACAAATTGAAGATAGGTGGCACTGACGAATGCCCGTGTGGTACCAGTAAAATGACCGCTGAGCATTTGCTACAAAACTGCCCGACATACGAGGATCAGAGAGAGCAGATGTGGCCATCACAAATGGCAACACTAGACAAGCTCAATGGCAGTGTCGACAGCCTCAGGATGACCGCTGCTTTTTTCGAAAAAATTATGGTTGATGTCTGACTGCGTACGATGAAGAAGAAGAAGAAGAAGTTCCCTTCTTTATCTAAATTGAGGCTGTCTGTTTTGTTTTTCCAGCTGTCTCTTGTTATTTGGTTTAGTGTTCTTGTGTATTTCGCCGTGATGGCATTGAGGACGATATTTGACTCCATAGATTGCTCTCTCTCTCTGCCATGTTCCTAGCATTTGAGACTTCATCCTCCGCTTTCTGCAGTTCATCATTCCAATATGGCTTGTAGTTTTTCCTTGCTCCTCTTGGGATGGTTTCGGTGGCTGCTTGCATTATTGCTTTGCTTAGGCTTTCCACCATAGGTATCATATTGTTATTCCGTGTGTCGATCGTTTCACACAGCCCATCTGTCAGCATTGCAAATATATCCCAGTCGGCTCGTTTATAGTTCCAACGTGGGAGCGGTTTTATTTCCTGTGGGCCTACTTCCATATCAATTTCTAGCCTAATTGGCCTGTGATCGCTACCTGCCAATTGGTTGAGCACCTGGCGGTCTATTTTGTGGTGAATATCCCCCAAAAAAGAAAAGAAAAGGCCAAGTCTGGAGTAGAGGTGGTATGCCATGTTCTAGAATAGAAGCTAGGGCTGTCCTCCGGCCTATTGATAAGATAGAGATTTGTGTCTATCTCCCAGTCTTCCACTTCATCCCCTCTGTTGTCTGTGTCCGAATATCCCCAAATCTCCGAGTGGCTGTTGAAGTCTTCAACCACTAGGCAGCTGGAGTGCTTGATTTCCATACTCGAGAGCGACAGGTCTTTGTTGGGTGAGCCATACAGGTTGAAGATGCGGATCTTCGTTTCTTGAGCCATTATGTCGACTCCTACAATTTCTGCTTGTCTGGTGTGATTGACAGCTACTGTGCTACTTGGTATGCAGTTACGTGTCAGTATCAGAACCCCTCATTTGTGACCTTCTCTGTCGAGACGGAAGGTCTGGTATCCTCTGATTGAGAAATTATGGTTGCTGTTGAGGTGCGTTTCTTGGAAACATGCCACGTCAATCTTACCTTCATGCAGGTGATGTGTTAGGGAAAGCTTTTTTGTTAATGACTCCCTCCGCATTCCACTGTAGTATTCTGAGAGTCTTGGGTTTTTGGTCAATAGTTTTTGCTCCATCACCTTGTGCCTTGACTCCACAGCACATGGGTGGGCCCCTTCGAGGCGTGAGGCCCAGCACTCCCGTTGCCTGGCGGGACTCCATAGGATGAGCACCATACTTTTTTCTGTTAGGTTGTGACGTCATCATACAGCGATTTACGTTGCACTGTTTCGTTAAGCCTGTGGCCCAGTGCATCCGATTTCAACAGGCGTTTCAGTAGGGATGCCCTCCTTAGCCTTTGACTGTCCCCAGCCTATCTGCAAGGCAGCATTTGTTTGTGGCCAGAGTTGTCTCTCTTAGAGAAGTTGTCTTGCAGGACTATCGAGTCTTCACCACTCGTGTCTATAGGGTGTGGTGATGATATATGATATGATATGATGGACTATATGTACTAGTTTGTACTATCCCGGAAGAGAGGCAGTCCAGTGTGTCTGTGTCCCAGGATCGTCAAGTCCTGCCAGAAACGTAGCATATGCATGTGAGTGGGGTATCTCCTATCTCCCTTTATTTTCTCGGCTCCTCTGCAGTGATGGTACGCCTAGCATTCCCCGCCACCTGGGAGGTTGTCACAATAGGGCAGAGGTGCAATGTCCGCTGGCCTGCATATCTTCTGCGTCCATTGGGATGACTGATAGCAGACATAGGTAAAGAACGAGGCAGGAGTGCATTTAACCAGGGGACAAGCCTGGTCATGGCACGGAGATGTTGTTCGCCTGGTGTGTGGACATATCTCATGATCAAGGGCTGAGTCTCAACAGTTCGCAGTGAGGTGGCTGCTCTACTGCTTACGACACCCCGACCGAGAACTAAGTCTTCTACTAGTGGTTTCACACCTCAACGCCGTATGGGGTGAATATCGAGCAGCTCCCCGTCCGCTTTGATAGCCGGCTCGACCAGGACGGGCTGAGACGCAAGCCCCAGGTCCCAATCATATCGTTGCCTCCCGTAGCAGTGGTGCTGAGATTCAGGTGGGGGGGATTCCGGCTTAGAGGCGTTAGACCGTAATCCCTCATATGGTAGCCTCGCGCCATTGGCTTATCAGTCAAGCACGTGGACCAAGTGTCTGAGACCTGCGATTCCTCTCGGATTGAGCAGGATTACCGTAGCAACGCCCTGTCATTAGTAGGGTAAAACTGACCTGTCTTCCGAAGGTCTAATTCCAGCACACGTTCCCTATTAGACCCAACGAAAGTGCTCTCGACCTGTCAATCATTACAGTGTTGCTGTGTTGAGTCAAATTAAGCTGCAGGCTTCACTCCTGATGGTGCCCTTCCCTCAATTCCTTTAAGTTTCAGCTTTGCAACCATACTTCTCCCGGAACCCAAACACTTTGGTTTGCCGGAAGCTGCCCGCAGAGTCATCGAAGCAACTACTGCGGATTGCTAGTCGGCATCGTTTATGGCCAGAACTACGACGGTATCTGATCGTCTTCGCGCCTCTGACTTTCGTTCTTGATTAATTAAAACATTCTTGACAAATGCTTCCGCAGTAGCTCGTCTTGCGGCGATCCAAGAATTTCACCTCTAACGCGGCAATACGAATGCCTCCGTTTGCCACTGTTAATCGTTACCTCCAGTTCCGAAAACCAACACAATAGAACCGAGGTCCTATTCCATTATTCCATGCACCCGAGGCCTGCTTTGAACACTCTAATTTTTTCAAAGTAAACGCGCCGGCCACCCGGGATGCTCAGCGAAGAGCACCCATGGGAGAGAGCCGGCAGACGGTAGGGCAGGAGACAACGGGCAGTGAACCGGCGTGAGCCGGACCGCCCGCCTGCGCCTGAAATCCAACTACGAGCTTTTTAACTGCAAAAACTTTAATATACGCTATTGGAGCTGGAATTACCGCGGCTGCTGGCACCAGACTTGCCCTCCAATAGATCCTCGTTAAAGGGTTTAAAGTGTACTCATTCCAATTACGGGGCCTCGAAAGAGTCTTGTATTGTTATTTTTCGTCACTACCTCCCCGTTCCGGGAGTGGGTAAGTTGCGCCTACTGCCTTCCTTGGATGTGGTAGCCGTTTCTCATGCTCACTCTCCGGAATCGAACCCTGATTCCCCGTTACAAACATGGTAGACATGTCACGTCGACATTTGATAGGGCAGACATTTGAAAGATGTGTCGCTGGCACATGAGGCCATGCGATCAGCACAAAGTTATCCAGAGTCACCAGTGGGGACGCCGCAACCCCGCGAGGGGAAACGACGATTGGTTTTGAACTAATAAAAGCGCTCTTTCCGCGAGGGTCGGAGCTTGGTAAGCATGTATTAGCTCTAGAATTGCCACAGTTATCCAAGTAGGATCGTGTCATCTAAGGAACCTCGACTGATTTAATGAGCCATTCGCGGTTTCACCGTGAGACAGTTCGAACTTAGACATGCATGGCTTAATCTTTGAGACAAGCATATGACTACTGGCAGGATCAACCAGATATCTGTCGTAGACGGGCGAACCACACACACCGGTCGGCGAAGGATGGATGTGTAAAAAGCCTCTCTAGAACGGCCGCAGGGACCGACTGGCGGACGGATGATTGTTCCATCCCTCACTCCGTCGACCTAGTACCGCCTGGCAGGAGCCTGTACACACACCAGACGACCGACCGACCGGGCTCGCTCGGGTAGGGATGGCAGCGCTCTGTGCAGAACGAATCCCAACAGCCCCAGCGATCACTCGGACTGGAGATGATTTTTGCCTGCCGGCCTGCCCTTCTCCGACCAGTTGGTCGGGTGAGGACAGGGCCTTTAGGCACGATTCCTACTTTCCAATTGCTGGTCACAAGCTCATTGCGAGAGAAGGACCTCTAGCGAGACTGTCGAGATTGGCTATACGCGCTAGTCTTCGACGAACCTCACGGACTGACAAAATTCTCGATACAGACTTCAGTAATGCACCGCTGCCAGCAGTACGATGTCACCAACTTGGTCCCGCTCGACAGCCGGGGAGACGCGGGCGAGCTTGGTAGGCAAGCCGCGCTCTCACTCCGCCTGGCGGGACTGAGATTGCTGTACGAACACTGGATGCGAGCCAATCGAGCCACCGAGAGACTAGCCCCAGATGAAAAATGATTCAATTCTAATGTATTTTATCATTTCTGTTGTTATACAATTTTGTCCGGTAGCTTTGACATCCTTTATATTAATGCACATTAATACAATTATTGCACACAAAAAATAACATTTGAATAAGATTAATGTATAAAATAATGATATTACGTGTACTACACAGAAAAGGTACTAGGTCTGCTACCCAGTTGCAACACACTCCAACTTATCAAGCTGTAAATGGGTACCTGTCCTATATTTAGGAAAGACAAGACAGCGAGGGAGGTTACTGGTCAGCCCACTTCACAAATTAGTGGAGACCTCATTTATTAAAGTCTCTAACACTTTATCCCCAATGACAGTGTGAGCTATAGGTCAATTATTAGGTTTTTTTTAATAGGATGATAATTTTATAGAATTTCTGCTGAGAATGGACAATGAGCTCTACAGTTAACCCACAAGATCTAAGTTAGGATACTTTAACAAGTTGTTTCTTGACACAGCTGCAGAAGTCATCCAGTTGATCATACCTCACACAGCTGCAGAAGTCATCCAGTTGATCATACCTCACACAGCTGCAGAAGTCATCCAGTTGATCATACCTCACAAGGCTGGAGAAATCAGCCAGTTGATCACACCTCACACAGCTGCAGAAGTCATCCAGTTGATCATACCTCACACAGCTGCAGAAGTCATCCAGTTTATCATGCCTCACATGGCTGTAGAAATCATCCAGTTGATCATGCCTCACATGGCTGGAGAAATCAGCCAGTTTATCATGCCTCACATGGCTGGAGAAATCAGCCAGTTGATCATGCCTCACATGGCTGGAGAAATCAGCCAGTTTATCATGCCTCACATGGCTGGAGAAATCAGCCAGTTGATCATGCCTCACATGGCTGGAAAAATCAGCCAGTTGATCATGCCTCACATGGCTGGAGAAATCACCCAGTTTATCATACCTCACATGGCTGCAGAAATCACCCAGTTTATCATACCTCACATGGCTGCAGAAATAATCCACATGGTGGTGATTACAAAATTAAACAATAAACAATCAACTATGCAACATAATATTTATTTATAGTAACAACGCATGGCATGCATATCAGGTACAGGACACAAAATCACTGTTCAATTCAAGCCTTACACCAAGGTGAGTTATGCCCAGGATCTTAGATCTCCTGTTCATTGACAACTGCTCTCTTAACAACTGCTCTCTTAACAACTGCTCAGAACAAGATATGCAACCATCATCACAGAGTTTTCGACGGCATGCAGTAACTTTGGTCTCACGATGAACACCAGAAAAACAGAGGTACTCTTCTAGTCTGCTCTTAGGAAGCTATACATTGAATCAAACAGTGTACAGAACATGGGAAAAAAACATGAAAAACACTTGTAAAAGTTGATTAAGGTTGAGTTTAATCAAAATTTACAAATGGGTATGGTCAGATACCGCACCGAGACGAGAACACAAACAAAACCTACGTTACGACCAATAGGCCTTCATCAGGGACAACAATACTGAACTAACAAATCAACATATAAGAAAAAATGGTCAACGCATCTGTTTCTGAAATTAGACCCAGTCTGTCTAAGCGGCCGGTTAGGCCAGATGCTGAATGAAACTGAATCGGAGCGGTCAAACACAAAGTGGCCAGGAGAGAGTGAGAAATGTGGGGGGGGGGGGGGGGGGCGCCGGATAAGCCAATGGTGGCCAAATAGTGGTCCAGATGGGAGAACAAAGAGAAGGTAGTATAAACTGGGAGGGCGTGAGATTGATATAGGAGGGGGGAGAAAGGAGAACTGATAGAAGAATGGGGGAGGGGGGGCAAAGGAAGACAAATAGATGGGGGCCAGTGTGAGGGTTTAAGAAAAAGTATGGAAGATATTTATACCATGTGGTTGGAGACAGCCCATACTAGAGACAAGTCTATTCTCAAGGGCGAATCGATGACGATCGTCAGAGAAGCAAGAAACTAGACCAGTGACACTAACGTCAGCCTTACCCCGGTGCTCAGGACCATTGAAGTGGCTGGCAGTTGGGGACCAGTGCGGTTGCGGATGTCGTTGAGGTGTTGGCGGAAACGCTCCCGAAGTTCCATACCAGTTTCCCCAATGTATGTCATACCACACTGGCGGCAGATGATAGAATAGATGAGGTTACGAGAATTGTATGTGAATCCCTCTTTGATGAAGAATTCTGCTTTAGGAACGGTGATGGAGCGAGAAAGGATGACACGAGGACAGGTAACACAGCCACGTGTATTTTTGCACAGCCTGATGCCTGGAAGGCTATGAGGGCTGATGTGTAGGCGACTACTGACCAGCAAGTCCCTCAGGTTCCTGTCCCATTTGTACAGAACATACGTCACCAGACAGTCAATAGCTTCACCTGCCTCGGCAGTACCCTAACAGAGAGGCTAATATTGACTCTGAGGGATTGAAAGGATTGAACAAATGAGCTCTGCGTTGGGAAGGCTGCAAGTAAATATCTAGAACCGACAGGGCATCAGTGTCACCAGCAAGGTTGAAGTGTGTTGTGCTGTAGATTTAACCACTCTGCCGCATGCCTGTGAAACATGGATAGTGCATAGCAGTCACACTAGACAGCAAACTTTTTTTCCTGGAGCTGTCTGCTTATCCTCAGGATCAGGTGGCATAACAAATTGCCTAACTCTCAAATTCAAGACTAACATGTTAAGCATCCATACACTTCTGCAATAAACCCAGATAAGATGGACAGAACATGTTGTTCACATGCCCGATGACCATATCCCCAAGTAGCTGTTATACGGTCAGCTTACAACAGGCAGACGCTCATTAGGGGAAACAGAAGAAACACTACAAAGACTCCTTGCAAGCATCTCTGAAAAGCTTCAACACCAATGTCTTCTCCTGAGAGTTGCTTGTATAGAACCATTCTACCTGGCATGCTAGTATCAGAAAAGGTGCTTAGATCGCAGAGCAAAACTCCACCGAGGAGGCTCAGAGAAAGTGAGCTGGCCGAAAAAGCAGAACGCATGAAGACTCCACAGCCGACTCCTCATGAGTGTTGCAGAGTCTGCTGTGCCAAGATTGATCTTTATAGCCATATGAGAACACATCTCACAGCACAAATCTGATGCTGTCACCACCTTCGCATGCGATCAGCAACTATTATATTCTTCAGAATATATGTATACATATGTTCCCTTGCAGTTATATCTTTTGAAATATATGTTCCCTTGCAGCCATATCTTTTGAAATATATGTTCCCTTGCAGCCATATCTTTTGAAATATATGTTCCCTTGCAGTTATATCCTTCGGAATAAATATGTTCTCTTCAACCATATTCTTCAGAAAACATTATTTTTATATATGCTCAAATGACCTGGAATGTGGTTCAACTTTTTCTCTCTATTGTGGTATTTTCATACAATACTTTAAGACCTCGGTGTCCCCCCTTCCCCCAAATATCACTTTTATGGATGAATATCATCTTTAGTTTTCACTAAAAGGTGCTCATTTTCTCCTGTTCTAAGATAAACTTTCTCCTCTCTACCTTCCTGCATGGCACAAAATCTGGCAGCAGTAAACAGGAAGTCACTCAACCTGAGGACAGAAAAACCGTGTTTTATGTTGGAATTAGCAGTTTAACAGGTGAGAAATTACTTATTTAATCAAGCTAATTAATTATCATATATTTTGATTACATGTAGATGTTCAATACGTCTGATTCAGACTCTAAAATGAATAACAGTGAGAGTGGTAATGTTTTAGATAGGATAAAGTTACAATTTGGACCAGTGCTGTGAGTAAAGATTATGAACAAATTATGTCGTATTCTCACCTCTGTATTCACAACTTTAACGCTTCATACTAATATCTACATTATCACCAGGGAAAACATCGCTCAAAATCATTCAACCTGGAAGAGTGTGGTCACAAAGGGCATTGAAATCAGTTAGGGTCTATGTGTTGAGATAACCAAGATAGGAAGTCTAGAGCACAGGGGATAGCAGAGGCAGTTGTGGACTATGTTTGCAAGTCATGTCATAGAACAGGAGACGGCATGGCCTAGTGGTTAAGTGGCATGGCTCACAAGCCGAAGGTGCTGGGTTCTTCTTCTTCGTACGCTCATGCTGGGTTCTTCTTCTTCTTCTTCTTCGTACGCAGTCAGACAGTAACCATTATTTTTTCGAAAAAAGCGGCGGTCATCCTGAGGCTGTCGACACTGCCATAGAGCTTGTCTTGTGGTTTCACTGGTGATGGCCACATCTGCTCTCTCTGATCCTCGTGTGTCGGGCAGTTCTGCAGCAGATGCTCAGCGGTCATTTTCCCGGTACCACACGGGCATTCGTCGGTACCACCTATCTTCAATTTGTTGAATAGGTGGTACCTCAGTCTATTGTGGCCAGTGCGAAGTCTGAAGACAACGACCTGCTCTCTTCTGTTCAACTGGTAATAGGCATCGTTTTTGGTGTAGCCGGTATGTTCAGTTTCCCATTTGGTCATGTATCTGGCTTTAATAAGCCGTTTTGACTCTTCGTACGTCATACTAGTATCTGTTTGTGGTAGTCTTGCACCTTCTTTTGCCAGTATGTCTGCCTCCTCGTTGCCTTGAATGTTGCAGTGTGATGGGACCCACTGTACCACTACCCTTTTTGGTGCAGACTGCTGGCATAGTTGACAGAGTACTGCTCTTAAGTCATTAAGCTCAGTGTTTTTCTGGCTTTTTAGCGCTGTGACTACGGCCAGAGCATCTGTAAGCAGGACTATATGGCTTTCATTTTCTTTATGTGTCACCATTTCTTCCACTGCCGCCCTCAGTGCCTCTGCCTCTGCTCTGAAATTGCTTGTGTATTTTCCAGTAGCGAATGACAGTGCTATTTTTCTGCCATTTGGTAGGTTCAGAAATGCTCCTGCCCCTCCGTTCTGTGTAGTGTTTGTTACAGAACCGTCGGTGTATGCATGGGTCCAGTCCATGCTTGGGTAGTTTTTCAATATAAAATGCTGGGTTCAATCCCCATCACAGCACCGGCCGTTACCCCGGCGAAGCAAAGTCTTAGAAAATGCAGGAGGAAGCAGACCCTTACATAAAATGCATGCTGAAGTCGGATGCACTGGGCTGACAGGAGCAAAATAAAAACATGTACACCGCCTTGGGAAATAGAATAATAAGGCGAACACAAATTTTTTTTTTAAATGTCATAGAACTTTCCACACTCACATTGGCTTAATCAGTCATGTGCGTGCACGCACATACTCAAGGATACAATATGACATGGGATGATGTTGGTGGTCATCATTGACAACGATGGACAAATCATTTTTACTAATATTTATTTTTATTATGAATACTTCATGCCATAAATAGTTTAATTATGTGTCTTAAGATCATAAATCTGCTGAAGACGGATGTGTCGGACTGAAAGGTGCAAATATTGCAGTCAAACTGTAAACTAGCGACACAACGCAAATCCGTTCTCCGGACTACATCCTGCTACTTGCAAAACCATGTTCGGGGCTTGGCAGCGGGAGATTGAGAATGAACGCAGAAGAAGAAAGATGAAGATCATAAATAGTTTAATTATGTTTCTTAAGATCTTTAGATCATATTTGTGGCTCAATTTGTTTAATATTCATTTATTTTATTTAGAAAAATAACTGCATACAGTGTTTGAGTCCTTGCCGTGGACTGTAAAACACAAATCTGCAAAACTAAGCAGAACTATTCAAAAGTTTAGGAAATACTAGTTAGTACACAAATCCAGGCCAACTGTCCTACATGCAAGGTTGAGCTAGACATGTTATTATCATAATGAACAAATCAAAGTTCGATATTAGTTTGGACATTAATACCTGTTCATGAACTTGATGGTTTCCTCGTTTATTTCTTTATCCCTGACTAGAGGAGACATACTGTGAATAAGAATATGACAAGTTTCATCATTATTATCAATGTCATTATTCTACCATAACAATTAGTTTTGATTTCATTCATAATTATAATGGTATATCAGTCTATAGATTAATAGTTTTGAAATAGAAAATCGAACTCACACATAATATTTGTTTCTTTATCAAAGCTAAGATTCACAATTTATCACCTGCGTTCAGCACGTCTGCACACTGATCTTGCAAAATGAAGACTGCAGGCTGACTTGCCACCAGACTTTAAAAAAGAGAAAGAAAAAAGGCAAGCTATAGTAAAGAAACAATAGATAACATTGTATCAACTACGTTAATGCTGCTTTGCAGTTTTTGTGAATGTTTAGGATTTTTTAATGAACATCTAAAGCCTACCAAAAAACTACTGTGATGCAACTGAAATAAAAAGTTTAAAAATGGTTGCTGACGAAATGATCTGAACAGAAACAACTAGCAATAAGAAATAGTATGTGATATAGAAATATAAAACCTGTCAAATAAGATTTTATGTAAAGTGTCATGAAATTATTGTATACAGTAGATATAAAGTGCTTCCTCATTTATATTTCTTAATTTGATCAATATTTTTATGAGGAAGTCATAAGTAACTATATCAACTGTAATCAAATGCAATAATTGTAATCAAAATTACATAGTTCAACCATCAATGTGGGTACAGTGGCTTGAAACCCTGAAGCAAATAACAGGTCCACTGCATCCTTTCAAGAATGGACAAAAAGATGAATATGTAGGACTGCAGATGGGGTTAGCAATCTCACCATGTAAAACATAGCACTGCAGATTTCAGGATTTAAAAAAATGCTTTAGTGCTTTTCTTGTAAGTGGACCAATTGCAGTGCCACCCTCATGTGTGCTAAAGAGCAAAAATGGACCCAAAAAATATATACATTCCAAGAGCAATAGTACTTTGTCATTATACAACTGCCCAAATCAATTTTAACAGGTTCTTCTCGTAAGTCATGTCATGTGCAGTCTTCCATAGTTCCAGTCCTCAACAATGATCAACAGCTGTCTTCAGTCTATTTCTTCCATAGTTCCAGTCCTCAACAATGATCAACAGCTGTCTTCAGTCTATTTCTTCCATAGTTCCAGTCCTCAACAATGATCAACAGCTGTCTTCAATCTATTTCTTCCATAGTTCCAGTCCTCAACAATGATCAACAGCTGTCCTACTGACCCTCAGTCTATTTCTTCCATAGTTCCAGTCCTCAACAATGATCAACAACTGACTCTCAGTCTATTTCTTCCATAGTTCCAGTCCTCAACAATGATCAACAGCTGTCTTCAGTCTATTTCTTCCATAGTTCCAGTCCTCAACGATCAACAGCTGTCCTGCTGACCCTCAGTCTATTTCTTCCATAGTTCTCCAGTCCTCAACAATGATCAACAGCTGTCCTGCTGACCCTCAGTCTATTTCTTCCATAGTTCCAGTCCTCAACAATGATCAACTGACCTTCAGTCCATTTTGATTGAATGATTCTGTTCAAGGTCAGACCTCTGATGATATAAGTAGTCTTTGAAGTCAAATATTTCCATATCTTATCATAATTTTATGAATTGGTTTCCAGCTGCCCACAAACTGAGATATCTAGTTGATGTCCATGAATGACTTGTGTTAATGAAAATATAGATTTTTTGGAGCTTCTTCTTCTTCTTCTTCTTTTGTGTTCGTTCTCAATCTCCCACTACCAAGCCCTGAACAGGGCTTTGCAAGTAGCAGGATGTAGTCCAGAGAACAGATTGTGCTGTGTCGCTAGTTTACAGCTTGACTGCGATATTTGCACCTTTCGATCCAACACATCCAACTTCAGAAGGCATTTTTGAGTATCGGGCTACCGTCCCTCTTCAATCGTTTCTGTTGCAGCCTGTTATCCAGGATCACTGCGCGAAGGTGTAGAAGGGTCTTGGCAGCTCTGGTTCGCTGGCCCTGACGCTAGCAGACAGCTATGGTTCGCTGACCACTGCAGCTGGTGCGCTGCTCAGCATTACGATCCCTCTGGTGCTAATTTCTCTCTGAGATATAAAATATGTTTGTGGGTCAAATAACTCACTGGTAAAATAAAATTCTTTAATGGTGGCAATTGTTCTGTCATTTCATCAATCCAGGACTCCAAATCAGTCACAAATTTGCTACTGAATTGAACCTTTTCTGTAATAAAAGAGTAAACAACTTTTACAAATCTAAAATCTGTTGTACTATGTAACCAAGATTATCATATCCAAGCTGCAGACCGTTACCAAACGATATCTCCATTGTAAATCTGAGATCAGTTGGACAAATTAGATAACATACCAGGTGCGATTAAAAAGTATCCAAAAAAAGTATACAAGGGTTACAGATTTATTGCCTTCATAGCAGTCATCCTCAAAAAGCTATACATTTAGCCCTGCGCTGTTTCCACTGCTCGAAACATGTTCTAAAGTCATCCCTAGAAATAGTGTACACCTGCTTCATCCCATCTCCTCAACATCCTGAAAACATTTTCCTTTCAAGTGGTATATGGCTTGGCTTGGCTTCATTCATTCTCAATCTCCCACTACCAACCCCCTAAAAGGGTTCAAGTAGCAGAATGTAGTCCAGAGAATGGAATGCGTTGTGTCGTAGTTTACAGCTTGACTGCGATATTTGCACCTTTCGGTCCAGCACATCCGACTTCAGCAAAAGTAGTATATGATTTTTGAGAAGAGAATAAAGTAAGTGAGTGAGATCTGGTGAATATGGTGGTTGGTGGATTTGAGACGTGGTGCTTAGCAAGGAACTGCTGCACAAGATGCGATGCATGAACAGGTGTGTTGTCATGATGGAGTTATCAGTTGCTACTCTCATACATTGCCCGCCGTCTTTCGCGACAAAATGTGTCCCTAACATGCCACAAAACTTGACAGTTGTACTCCTTGTTGATAGTCTGGCCTGATGGATCATATTCATGATGCACAATTTCCTTCTGATCGAAATAAAACAAACAGTCAGTCAGCATCATCTTGACATTGCTGCGGCCCTGTTGTGCTTTTTTTTTTGGGTCCTGGAGAGTTTGAGGTCTTCGACTTTAGTTTTTGGGGTCATGTCCCTGAACCCACAATTCATCACCAGTTATGATTGCTTTTAAAAACCTTTCATCATTTTTGACACATTCGAGCAGGTCATGAGCAGCTGAAAAACGAGCCTCTTTCTGATCAGCTGAGAGCAATTTTGGAACAAAATTGTCCGGAAAAAATAGACTTAAATGATCTCTAACTAATGTGTCAGTCTTCAGACAACTAACAAATTGTGATTCAATAATTCCGAGCACAGCAGGATGCACAAGTTCTACAGTATTTTCACTTTTGCTGGTTATGGGCCTCCCAGACTCTCCATCACTCTCAACATGTTTATGGCCATCTTTAAAACGTTTATAGCGCTCATAAACTTGTATACTGCTCATACAATTCTCTCCGCAGACTGTCTGTAACTTTAAGTGTGTGTATTTACATGCTTTGCCAAGTTTTGACACAATCTTCTTCTTCTTCATTTGTTCTCAATATCCCGCTTCTTAGCTTGAAAAGGGCTTTGCAAGTAGCAGGATGTCCAGACAACGTAATGCGTGGTCTCATAGTTTACAGCTTGACTGTGATATTTGCACCTTTTGGTCCAATACATCTGACTTCAGCAGGTATTTTTGAGTACCGGGTTAGCCTTCCCTCTTTGATCCTATCTCCTTAGTCAGTCTGCTCTGTTGCAGCCTGTTATCCAGGATCACCGTGTGGAGGTGTAGAAGGGTCTTGGCAGCTCTGGTTCAGTAGCCCTGATGTTAGCAGTCAGCTATGGGTTGCTGACCACTGCAGCTCACGCGCTGCTCAGCTCTGGTTCATTGACTTTCAGCTGTTTCCTGTAGTCGCTGCACAACTTCGGCAAGGCAAGCTACTTCATTATGTATCTTAAGATCTTTATAGATGTTAGCCCAATTTGTTTAATATAAAATGAAAAAAATATATTTTCTTTAAAGAACTATTTGACAGCTAGGATCAATAAACTATGATTATGCTAAGTGTGATGGAGACGAGAAGGGGACACTCCACACAATGAGAGCATGTTGTAAAAGGTAACTAACAGTACAATTTAACTCATCAAGTGTAGAAGATGCTACAACTCATTTACTTGCACATCCCACCTTTCACACGTCCAACGCCTGCTGAATGTGAAGGAGACTTCTAGGTTTGGTTTTTTTGTTTTATTTTTATTTGTTTTTGCGTTGGCCTTATTTCTCTATTCCCCAAGAAGGTGTGCATTGCACTATGTTTTTATTTTGCGCCTGTCGGCTCAGTGCATCCAACTTCGGCATGCATTTATGCAAAGGTCTCCTTTCTCCTGCATTTTCTAAGAGTTTGCTTCCCCGGGGTATTGACCGCTGCTGTGATTGGGGAGCGAACCCAGCACCTTTGGATTGTTAGTCGTTTCACTTAACCACTAGCCCAAGCTGTCCACTTCTAGGTTTGAAAGAAACCTCTATAAACAATACCTCAAATAAGATGCAGGAATAACAGAGTGAATAGCTCATTTTCCCTGAGAATAGAAGATGACATATGACACACAAAATCTCAAAATGTTGAACGGTGCAAATGGGGAGTAAGACTAATGTCTTCATACAACGTACTGATCAGACATGTTAGTCAGGGTCAGGCCAAGACCCTCACATCGGCTTTCTAGTAGTCCTTCTTGACAGTCCAGCTAACAAGGTGAGGGATCGACGTGATCCCCATAGTAGTGAGCAACACGCAGATGAAGCCAAGCATAGTACAAACTCCTGGAGGACACAGGTCCGCCTTCATCAGCACACTCAGGATGTGAGGAAAGCTGCAGCAACCTGCCAACTAACGTACTTTTCAGGGCACAAAAGAATTGTTTGCGTTGTTTGAGAATGCCCACAATGAGTAGGTTACTCTTTTGTGCGCCCTGAAAAGGACATTAAGTGGCGGGTTGCAGTTGCTTTCCTCACATCCTGAGCGTGCTGATGAAGGTGGCCCGGGCTCCTCCAGGAGGTTGTGCTATTCTTGGCTTCATCTGTGTGTCGCTCACTACTATGGGGATCACATTGATCCCTCACCTTGTTAGCTAGGTTACCATGAAAACAGCCCGTGTCCAGGGAGCGCTACTAGGAAGCCGAAGTGAGGGTCTGGCCAGTATGTTTTGCCTGACCTTGACTAACATGTTTAATCAGTATATTTTGCCTGACCATATGTTAGTCTTCCTTCCCGCACAAAATAGTAAACCTACTCATTGTAGGTGACATTCAACAACAACAACAGTGCAAATGGTCTTTATCAATGGAAATTCTCAATGCCAAACTCAGAGGGACCAAATATAGTTATATACTCTAGGGGTCTCTGTGGCCAAGCCGTTTGCCTTATGTTCAGACGATCAGGACTAGAAATCGAGCTCCGACAGTCGGTTCATGGTGGCAAATATTTCTCGATATCCCTGGGTTCATCGCTGGAGCTACAGAGTTATTGCTTTGTGGGATACCCATCTGCGGAGAGATACAGAGCCATATGGGGAAACCTGCAGCGATGAAGTCGAGCCCTCACCTTGAATTATCTGCTCATTGGCCATCTAACAAAACAAATAAAGTTTCAACACAATGACGCTTCAGAAATACTTACTTAAATGAACAGCCCGAGCTGAACTGATAGGCGTGGCAATATTGGAGCCAACATCTTGCAAGGCACACTGAATCTGAAATCAAAATAAATTCATAAATAATAAAAGGCACTACCAAAGAACAAGTTCTAAAATAATGACTACATGTAGCTTATCTTATCTTATTTATATTTTGTGGGATCATTATTAATGTTTCTTTTGGTATAGCTGCTGTTTTTGGAGATTCTTCAGGGAGGAAGACTAACGTCTGGTCAGACAAAATATACTGGTCAGACATGTTAGTCAGGGTCAGGCAAAACATACTGGCCAATACCCTCACCTCGGCTTCCTAGCAACCCTCCCTGGAAACGGGCTGTTTTCATGGCGGCCTGGCTAATGAGGTGAGGGATCGACATGATCCCTCTAGTAGTGAACAACACGCAGATGAAGCCAAGCATAGCATAACCACCTGGAGGACCCCGGTCCACCTTCAACGGCACGCTCGGGATGTGAGGAAAGCTACTGCAACCCACCACTGAACGTCCTTTTCAGGGCGCACAAAAGAGTAAACCTACTCATTGCGGGCATTCAAAACAACAACAGTGATTCTTCATATTGTGTGTTATGTTGTTGGTGACTTAGTTCTATCTGGTGACATGATAAAACAAGCTTTTGTATAGTGCACATGGACTTCATTTTCTTGTTCTGAATAGATACTTTCTCCTTTCTTTTATTTTCAGCTTCATTCCATCTTGTCTCAGGAAATCTCAAGAGGTTTATTGTTGAATATCTCATTTCCTTGCCCTTTGTGTTGTTTGTTTCTGTTTCAAACAGAATTGAATTTATATTGAATTTTTCAATCTGTTTTTGTCCTTGTTTTAATAAATTTGTTGAGGATTCTGCAGAGGTTGAGCCTACTGCTTATCTTGGGGATAGATGTACTCTCTTGCCTTTACTGCAGTCATCAATATGACTTTAGCTGAAACATTGATTCACTAGCTCACACGCATACCCTCACACAAACATTTTATAAAACAGTTAGAAATAGAAAAAAAGAACAGACAAGAAAATATTAACGTCAAGGTCGGTGAAACTCATGTCGCTGTCGGTAAACAAACAGGCTGTGTCACTGTAGTCTGGCCAACGAGGTGGGAATCAACACTACAAATCCCTTAGTAGTAAGGATACTGAGGACCTTAGTATTGCACTACAGCCAGGAGGACTCCAGTCCACCTTCTCAAGTACATCTCAGGATGTTAGAAGAGCCACTGTAACCCGCTACCAAAGAAACATCAAGCGTTAACTCAACAAGAATAGCTTCGAACAACAATATCAACAACACCAAAAGAACAGTACAAGAAATACTTTGGTCATTCATCTTTCCTCTAGATACGAAAAGCACAACGTTAACAAAAACTCAAAGAATGAAATGTTATTCATGAAATAAAAATGAATACAAACATTCTTGAAGTAATTTTAATATATCTTTTTTGTTCTTGAGATTTTGTCTAGTCGTGCTACTATGTTTGACTGTTAAACAGCTTTAACGCAGCAACTTACTCCATTCGAAACTATCATTCTTTATGCTGTTATTTAAAATGTATTTAACTGGGATCAAGATGCTGAGCAGCGCATGAGCTGCAGTGGTCAGCGACCCATAGCTGACTGCTAGTGTCAGGGTCAGTGAACTGGAGCTGCCAAGACCCTTCTACACCTCCATGCGGTGATCCTGCATAACAGGCTGCAGAAAGACAGACTGGCTAAGGAGAAGGGATCGAAGAGGGAATTCTAACCCGGTACTCAAAAAATGCTTTGCTGAAGTCAGGTGTGCTGGACCGAAATGTGCAAATATCGCAGTCAAGCTGTAAACTATGAAACAACACATTCTGTTCTCTGAACTACATTCTGCTACTTAAGCCCTTTCAGGGTTTGGTAGCGGGAAATTGAGAACAAACGAAGCCAAGCCAAGCCGCGTATTTAACTTTTTTAAAACCTTTAGAACGCCCTTGTCCGTTCTCTTCTAACCAGCTCGGCCTGCAAAAACGGTGTGCGGAAAAAAAATTTTTGTTTTTGAACGGAGTCACTCCTGACAGCCATTTTTTACTGCTGACTACGCCCTCCATATATACACGATATTTTGCCGGTTAAAGTATCGTGTGTTCGATTACAAATGGCTTTTGAACAGTTTTAATTTTGTATACGCCGTTTGGAGCAAGCCGACTTTTTGCGAAAGGGGAAGTAGGTTGTTGAGAAAGATTTTTATCGCGTAGATCTGTTTATTTTGTTTGTTTAAATGAAAGAACTGCGTTTGAATTGGAAACTAACAGTTGTGTCGATATTGTAAACACAGTATCGATACGTTGTTGTGGTTTCCATGGTTTTCTATTGAAGCGACTAGGCCTAGTGGTCGAGTCCAAATTTTTCCCGAGATTTTCATAAATTTTCAACTTCATCTTTTTAAATCTCAAAAACTAACAAACATACAACAAAAACAACAACACCCACATGTTCGTTATGCTATTGTGTGTCTACACGCCAGAAAATAGTATTTATTGACAAACATAAAAGTTACAAATTTTGAAAGACGACTACCACAGCGACTAATTAAGAAAATTAATTAGGTCAAATTTTTTTCACAAATTATGTGGCGTGCCTAAGGTTAAGCTAATGTTGCATACATTGGATTTTTTATATTGTAACTTTTTCAAGTGTTTCTTTCTATGCATTTGCTTTTTTTAATACAAATTTATCATTTCCAAGTTTACTTTTTTCCCAGGAAGGTCTGACCAAATTTAAATTATGTTATGTTCAGATGATTTCATGGCGATGAAGATGCAGTGGACAGGATAGCTGACTGCTTGTATCGATTCAGCGAACTAGAGCTGTCTAAGACTTTATTCTACCTCCAAGTGGCAGTCCTTGAAATGACAGAACAGAGATTGAAGACAAACTTTGTTACAAAAATGTGCAGTGCTGAATGGTGTAGATATTGCAACCTAGCTGTAAACTACATCACAATTTAACAAAAATGCCTTTTTCAGGACCGATGAAGAAGAGGAAGATGACTTCATGAAGCTTTTTCTTTCATATTCTATTTCCCTATCCCTTGGGAATCTACAGCAGATTTTCTATAGCAGCCGCAAACACTTGCCAGATACAATTTTTCCTCTACGTTGTGTCCTGCTTCTTTACAATGTTCAGCAGCGACCCTGATAGAGTAAAACATAACAATAGTTAAGCAATGAAAACTTTCCACAAATAAGAAATATCATGTAATGAAATCCATATTAATGAATATTGGCAGTATGTGTATGAACATATTTACATCTATGTGTACAGGGTTAATTACTGGATGGCATTTGTGCCTCGTACGTACACACTAAAGGTGCGGTACGAACAAATACCGATATAACAAATTGATTTCCAGTGATGAGTGGAATAATTTATATGGATAAAATCACACAGTTGGCTACCCCACATGAGGAGTCCCTAAATGGACTGTTATTTGCTGATGATCAGGTCATCTTTTACCAAAATGGAGAAGACCTACAATGCCACCTAACCTATTTCAGTTTCGCTTGTAAAGAATATGACATGAAGATTAACACAGAAAATGCCAAGACTATGATGATATCGTATGAAAATGTGCAGAGAAGTTTTCACAGCAGTGACAAAAGTATGTTCACTGATGATGGCAGAGTAGACAGAGAGATAGCCCATAGAATTCAGAAGGCGACAAGTGTCCACTATCAAATTGCACCGATTCTGAAACACCCTAGAGTGCTTCATTCAACTAAGAGAAGTCTGATAAATGTACTGTTCGTTCCTACATTCTGTTACCAATGTCAATCTTGGTCCTTACTAGAAACACATAAAAGTAAGATCTAGAGCTGTGAGGTGAGCTTTGTGAGATGTACAGCCAGAAAGGCAATTCATGACCGAATCTGCAACACCACGCTGAGGCAGATGGTGAGGACAAACTCAGTGTACATTGACGCCCAAAAAATCATGTGATTTAGTCATTTAGTACATGACCAGCCTGCAACAAGAGCATATCATATGCAGGTCACCAGTCCATGTGCAAGCAGCCAACCTCAGCGTAGGTCGATCGAGGGCGTCTCTGACACAATCAGAAAGTCCAACTTATCCCACCTGGCAATTCAAGAAATCTATACATTCAGCCTCTCTGTGACAACTCATGACAAAAGCAGTAGGACAAAAGAAGAAGTGTATGAACATACATTTGCAGAAATCAAGAATATAGCAACAATGATAGCAAAGAAAGTATATTTTAAGTACTCTAAATACATACAAAACAGGCAACAGAATGGAACATGAAATAATAGGAAATCTATTATTGAAGCACAGATTTAACCAGGTGATAGAGGCATCTCGCTGCAAGTAAGACATGAGTTAAGGAATTCAGCTAACTAGGCATCTTACATTTCTCTACATTGACACCACTATTTATTTTTTGTTTGCGTTCACCTTATTTCTCTAATCCCCAAGGCGGTGTTGACATCAATATGAAATAGCATCTAGGATGTTTTAAGCTTTGACATTTGCACACCAGAGTGGATACAGTGTTGGATGATGTAGTCTGAGATGTAAAAATGAACAGATGTTCACTTGGTGTATATTTGATAAATTTGTGTTGGTATTTTATGTCCTGCTCCTTCTTTGCATCAAGCAATTGTGGCCAGATGTATCCAACAAACAGCCGTTAATAAAAATCAAACCAGATTAATATTCCGACATTTTCAGTTTTGTTAAAAGAATCCTTTACTTGTCAAATGGGTCATATCTAATATTTGGGATCAAGATGCTAAGCAGTGCATGAGCTGCAGCAATCAGCGACCCAAAGCTGACTGCTAGCGTTAGGGCCAGCGAACCATAGCTGCCAAGACCCTTCTACACCTCTACAGTGATCTTGGATAACAGGCTGCAACAGAGCAGACTGGCTAAGGAGAATTCATTGAACAGGGATGGCTAACCCGGTAACCCTAAATTCCTGTTAAAGTCAGATGTGTCAGACCGAAAGGTGAAAATATCACTGTCAAGCTGTAAACTACGATGCAGCGCATTCCGTTCTCCAGACAACATCCTGCTACTTGTAAAGTCCTTTACAGGGCTTGGTAGCGGGAGTTTGAAAACAAACAATGAAGAAGAAAATGAAATCTCTAATATCAAATAATGGGGGAGCCGCGTAGCGCAGTGGTTAGCACGCTGGGTTCATTCCCCAGCTGAGGCAGAAATGGTTTTTCAGACCGCACTGGCTCCCAGGTCAACCCAGCCTTAAATTGGTACCGGTTAAGTCCGGGAAGTAAAAGCGGCCGATGTGACGCTGATCACATCCTCCACTAAAGTGCCATGGGTTACAAAATAATATGGGCCTAACACCATATTTCGTATGTGTTGCATGATGTGACGGGATCTTAACTTTTTGTTTGTTTGTTACTAAAATCAAAATTTATTTACCACAAACATACAATAAACATTCAACTACTATCACTATTAGGAATTGAGTCTTATAAAACAATAAAATAAATCATAAATGCACAGAAGTAGGATCTTATGTTATACTATCTCAGAATGATGCATAAGATCTTATAGACTGTTAGATAACTAATGAAAAATAAGCAAAAGAAGCTTATGAATAGTGCAATACCAAATATTCATTTCCTATTTACTTTGGAGCCAAATACTGCATTCAGTAAGCTAGGGGTGATAAATTTGCTTAGCATTTAGGAGCCAGGCATAGTGCTGGATATACCGTGATGGAGGACATTGAGCAAGTAAATCAACACTGGTCCTGAAATGTTAGGTGCCATAGCAACATTTCTAGATGCCATAGCAACCTGACACCTGGGATTTCTTGTGTCATGCAATGAGCTATTCTTACTTGACAGAATAGTACACTGCAATCAAATACAAATAGCACATCTTTTCAGAACTGGGAGAAACACATTTGCAGGCAATAGATGTTGCCCTTAGTCATAGAATGTTGGAGACCCATTTTTGTTAAAAAGGACATGCCTGTTTCATGCAGCCATGAATGTTTAGCTGGTATAGTGCTACCAACAAAAAAAACAAAGGATATCTGGTACGTTATCTACCGAATTTGATCCTTGAACTACACTAATAAATTTGTTACAGAGTTAGCATTAATTTGTCATAGATCTGTAATTCTTTAGTATCTTGAACCTTCACATGTTTGATGTTGTTTAATTTATAATTAATAAAAACATTAGCAGACTTAATACCACATATTACGTCAAGTCTGCACTCACAATACATATAATACGATCATGCATGGGATGGTGCTAGGCAGATGAAGGGGTCTACTGAAAAAGAGATAGGAGGACAATGCATAAAAGAATAGACCAATCTCCAACCAGAGGAGTCACAGACAGCAACCACTGACAGAGAGGAGTGGCGTGGGGTTGTCTTCATGTGTGCCCCAACAACCTCACAGGTTATGGAATGATTTGACTTAAGCCATATGCCTCTATTCATATTTAGAATATTAAAACCCCAGTTCGGTACATACATTCTTATGAAAAATTCCAAAGATAAAAAACAGTACAAAATATAAACAGTTCACATCGGACACATAGTGAAAAGGCAAACACATTAAAACATCCCAACATAGATTAATATCATCCAGGTATACAAAGACACAGACATGGGACGGCGTGGGCTGGTGGTTAAGTGACACGGTTCACAACCAGAAGGTGCTGGGTTCGATCCCCATCACAGCACCGGCCGTTATCCCGGGGAAGCAAACCCTTAGAAAATGCAGGAGGAAGCAGGCCCTTACATAAAATGCATGCTGAAGTCGGATGCACTGGGCCGAGAATAAAAACCACACTGCAACGCACACCGCCTTGGGGAATTGAGAAATAAGGCGAACGAAACAAAAACAAAAAAAACACACACAAAAAAACAGATAGTATGAAATGGTCACCCTTATACAACTGAACAGGAGGAAGTCAAGGAGTAAACTCGTGAAAAATGGCATCAATCAAGACAATGGACAGAAACTAGTTAAAAAGAGTACCAATTCATTTTTTAAAACCTTTTTTTCTTCACACTAAATTTTACAAACCCAATAGCCGATGACAGCTCATCAGTGGTGCCTAGAGCTTCAAAAATGGTGTCGTCTTTAGGCTTTCTGAGACCAGTAAAAGTCATGCTTGTTCCTGATAAATAGGTCAATATATTAACAATATAGAATATTTTTACTCCTATTCCATTAAGAAACTTCTACACAAAAATTAAATAATGAGACATACAGAAGACAGAAGAGTGTTATGACCCAACAGAAATCATAAATGATGAATATGGAAATCAGAGAAAGAATGGCAATCATGAGGAAACTTGCTGGCACAAGCTGGGGAGCAGACGAAGGCATACTAAAGAAACTGTACACTGGAAGAGTGAGACCAGTTCTCGAGTATGGCATTGCGGCATGGACAACAGCAGCGAAGGCGAACTTCGATAAAGTTAACAAACTTCAAAACCAAGCCATGAGAATTATAACAGGTGGCATGAAGTCAACGCCAATTGTAGAACTTGAAAAGATTACAAAACTGCAATCCATGACCGATAGAAGAAACTGCAGAGCCCAGCTGCAGTCAGAGAAACTCCGAAGACTGACCGACCATCCAATGCACCAGAGACTAAACAATTTCGGAAATGGGAAACTAAAGCGGAGAAACTTTGTAGAAATAGCCAAAGCAAAGATGCACGAAGATCCCATAAACGCACTAACAACACCAAAACCCATCACTACTGTACGAAAACCTACTTGGAGGCAGGATATATTTCCAGAGGTGGTAGAAAATATACCAGGTATTGCAAACAAAAACTGCCAGACTGAAAAAGAAAGGAGAGATACTACCCTAAGCTTCATAACGAAAAGCTACCCAAGCATGGACTGGACCCATGCATACACCGACGGTTCTGTAACAAACACAACACAGAACGGAGGGGCAGGAGCATTCCTGAACCTACCAAATGGCAGAAAAATAACACTGTCATTCGCTACTGGTAAGTACACAAGCAATTTCAGAGCAGAGGCAGAGGCACTGAGGGCGGCAGTGGAAGAAATGGTGACACACAGTGAAAATGAGAGCCATATAGTCCTGCTGACAGATGCTCTCGCCGTAGTCACAGCGCTAAAAAGCCAGAAAAACACTGAGCTTAATGACTTAAGAGCAGCACTCTGCAAACTGTGCCAGCAGTCCGCACCAAAAAGGGTAGTGGTACAGTGGGTCCCATCACACTGCAACATCCAAGGCAACGAGGAGGCAGACAGACTGGCAAAAGAACGTGCAAGACTACCACAAACAGATACCAGTATGACGTACAAAGAGTCAAAACGGCTTATCAAAGCCAGATACATGACCAAATGGGAAACCGAACATACTGGTTACACCAAAAACGATGCCTATTACCAGTTGAACCGAAGAGAGCAGGTCGTTGTCTTCAGACTTCGCACTGGCCACAATAGACTGAGGTACCACCTATTCAACAAATTGAAGATAGGTGGTACCGACGAATGCCCGTGCGGTACTGGTAAAATGACCGCTGAACATCTTCTGCAGAACTGCCCGACATACGAGGATCAGAGAGAGCAGATGTGGCCATTACCAGTGGAACTGCAAGACAAGCTCTATGGCAGTGTCGACAGCCTCAGGATGACCGCCGCTTTTTTCGAAAAAATAATGGTTACTGTCTGACTGCGTACGCAGAAGAAGAAGAAGAAGAATATGGAAATGATATGCACGACAAAAGAAAGATCATGGAAATATGACAACAATATTACGAAGAGCTACTAAATATTGATGAAATAAAGGTAGTACAGAATATCAACATAGAGATCACTACAGAGCTAGAACTAAATAAAACTAAATAAGAGATACAATTCGCAATACAAGCGCACTATTAAACAAGTCACCTGGACCGAATGACATCCCTGCTGAACTAACCAAGCCAACAAGAGATGTAGGGATAGCCTGGCTACACAGACTGAATAACCTATTATGGATTAATTAAGAAACACCAGAAGACTGGAGAAGTGCAACAATACTCCCCATATGGAAAAATAAGGGCAGCAAAAAGAACTGTACAAAATATAGAGGAATATCATTTCTTAGCCATACTGGAAAGATATGCTGTAAAATACTGAAAAAAAAAGACTATAGCCAATCATAGAACCTCAGCCTAGTGAAGCACAGATGGGATTTAGGAAGAACAGGAGCTGTACAAATTCAATCTTCGCACTCAGACGACTAGAGGAGAAAACAATCGTGTACAATCAGAACCTGCACGTTGATTTCATGGACCAAGAGATGGCATTCGATTGAGTGAATAGATACCAACTGGGGACAACATTAAAACGTCATGGAGTAAATAAACATTTGACCAATCTATGTAAAAGTCCTTATGTAAACAGCTAATGTACAGTAAGAACAAACGCAGGATATTCCTAAAAATTTCATAGATGACGGCAAAGTTGTGTACTATCTCCTTGACTGTTTATCACATATATACAGACGCAACATGTAAAAAAAAGCCAACATTAGTAAGGGAAACAACTGCAGTGATCATTTAAATGAACTTCTCTTTGCTGATGACCAAGCAATAATAACAACCTCAGAAAAACAACTGCGGGAACATATCAACAATCATAATGAGGTCTGTACGAATTACAGTATGAAAATCAACATAAAGAAAACTGAAATTATGAAGATTGCAAAGAAAAGAAATAAAAACAAATATATTTATACCAAACCAACATGTAGAACAGGTGAAAAATTTCACGTATCTGGGTAACATAATTTCAGCAAAGGAAGGAGGCATTGAAATCCAACACAGATGTAATAAAGCAAGTCAAATCATTGATATTACAATGTAAACACTGACAATGGATACAAAAAGAACGCTATACAACATGATATTCCTACCCTCATTGTGCTATCAGTGCCAAAATTTGACATTGCCAAACAAAGATAAATGAAAATTGTAACATCAGAGATGAAATGCCTACGCAGAATGCATGGATTAACAAGAATGGATAGAATCAGAAACGAAGATATTAGGAAACAAGTAGGTACAACACCAGTGCTAGACCTCATCAAGAGATAGCAAACCAAATGGTTTGGCCAGGTGACCCGACAAACGCCAGATAGTATCCCTCAGAAAGCAATGCTATACAGTTACAATGGATATAAAGCCAAAGGCTGACCACTGAAAAGATGGATAGCAGAAATAACAGCAGCAGTAAAACAAACCCCCCCCCCCCCCCCAGTGACCAGGGCCCCAGGGTCTACAAGGAACATGGCCATTGTAACAGATTCCAGGAGTGTATTCCAAGCCATCTCAAGATCTAAACAAGATCGACTCTCACATGAAATAAAATATAACATTGGGTTGCAGCCCCAAAAAACAGATCCGATCCTACAGTGGATTCCTGTCCACTGTGGGATCCTTGGAAACAAGAAGGCAGATGAGCTAGCAAAAGCTGGAAGTGGTAACATACAGACTCGCCATCCACAGAGCTATAAAGAAGCAAAGACACTCATCAAACGATCCATGAGAACGGAATGGAGAGACCAGCACAAAGAATATAGGCCAGAAAATGACAGCACATACAAATTTGGCAGAAGGGGGTACATGGGCTAGTGGTTAAGTGACACGGATCACAATCCAAAGGTGCTGAGTTCGTTCCCCATTACAGGGCAGGTCGTTACCCCAAGGAAGCAAACCCTTAGAAAATGTGGGAGGAAGCAGACCCTTACATAAAATGAATGCGGAAGTCGGATGCACTGGGCCAACAGGTGCAAAATAAAAACACAGTGCAACGCACACCGCCTTGGGGAATACAAAAATTAGGCGAATGCAAAAAAAACAAAAAAACTTGACAGTGATGGACAGATAAAGATCTTCATAATCAGAACAGAACATTGCAGACTCAAGGCCTACCTCCACAGAATGGGTCTTAGAGACACCGCTCCTGCCGAAGACAGATGTGTCGGACCGAAAGATGCAAATATCGCTGTCAATCTATAAACTAGCGACACAACACATTCCGTTCTCCAGACTACATCCTGCTACTTGCAAAGTCCTGTTCAGGGCTTGGTAGCAGGAGATTGAGAATGAACGCAGAAGAAGAAGAAGAAGAAGAAGAGACACCGCCACGTGTGATTGTGGAGCACCCAAGCAAACACCAGAACATATCCTGCTGGATGCCTTACTTACACAGACCAAAGAGAGGCAGTCTGGCCCGGTGGGAGCCCCAATGCTCTGAAAGTTGTGGGGGACCGGCGAAAACCTTAAACACCATCTCCTTCTTGAACCTCACAGGGCTAGAAGCAGCATAGCATCAGTTAATCAAAGAAGAAGTTGTTGGGGTTAGCCATTTAAATATTTGCAGCAATAATTTTTCCCCAACTCAACTTAAAAATGAACATGGCCCTTGAATTAATTATTTTCTTCTTCGTTCGTTCTCAATCTCCCGCTACCAAACCCTGAAAGGGCTTAAGTAGCAGAATGTAGTCCAAAGAACGGAATGCGTTGTGTCGTAGTTTACAGCTTGAATGCGATATTTGCACCTTTCGGTCCAACACATCCGACTTCAGCAAGCATCTTTTGAGTACCAGGTTAGCATTCCCTCTTCAATCCCTTCTCCTTAGCCAGTCTGCCCTGCTGCAGCCTGTTATCCAGGATCACCGCGTGGAGGTGTAGAAGGGTCTTGGCAGCTCTGGTTCATTGGCCCTGACGCTAGCAGTCAGCTATGGGTCGCTGACCACTGCAGCTCATGCGTTGCACAGCATCTTGATCCCGAATTAATTATTTTGAGTTGTATATACTTTCATGGAGAGGATTGTCATTATAAAATACAAATATAATACTCGTTATCCTGGATTCATCGTTTCATTATTAGTGCTAAATCAATGATGTGTAATGAGGGTCAACAGTATTGTGGTACTATGACAATATTGACAGAACTAATACCGTGAGTATAGTATGACTTAGTATAGTATGTTGTTTACCTTTGTCACCCGTTCTTGTGTATATCTTTTGGTAATATCTCATAGAACACACCGTCAACCTGGTTGAGAGATTAATTAAAATGCAACATTTTGTATTGTAGCTGCAAAGTGCTCTCTAAAATGTACAAAAATGACGAAAATTCCCTTCACATCATTTTCACCATCAAATGTTTACGTACGTGTGTGCTGACTGTCAGTATGATATGTACGGTGTGCCATAGAGAGACAGTGTCATGCTAGTAACTCAAGTAACTGCTAAGCTAGGTATTATCAATTTCATTATTATTTATTACATTTTGAAAATGTAATATATAATAATGAAATTGAAGCTCACTGACACATTTAGTCTCACCTTGGCGTGGTTCTTGCATATGTGTTCGCAAGAATAAACGCAATGCGTGAAGTTCTTTTTATGCTGTTCATTTTAGAACCCCCTAGTTATAAGATATTTACTTGAATGTTGTGACCAGAAGTCATGTCTTGAGAGGGATCACAATTAGTCAAGGGCGAGTACTCTTATCTGTTTGCATTGACATTATCTGTCCTTTGTCTGTTTTTCTTCTGCTGCTTCTTCGTTCATTCTCAGATCAAGGTCCAGGATCAAGATGCTGAGCAACGCATGAGCTGCAGTGGTCAGCGACCCATAGCTGACTGATAGCATCAGAGCCAGGGAACCAGAGCTTCCAAGACCCTTCTAAACCTCCACGCGGTGATCTTTGATGACAACAGACTGCAACAGAGCAGACCAGACTGGCTATGGAGTATGGAGAAGGCATGGAAGAGAGAAAGCTAACCCGGCACTCAAAAATGCCTGCTGAAAGATGTGTTCAACCAAAAGGTGCAAATATCGCAGTCAATCTGTAAACTAATATACAAAGCATTCCGTTCTCCTGACAATATCCGGCTACTTGCAAAGCCTTTTTCAGGACTTAGTAGCGTGCCTCTTACAAAATACACCGTTGAAAATAAACACATTAAAGCCAAAGACTCTTGTAATATCCAAGCAACACAGGCAAATAAATATGATCATCAATGGAGAAATAATCGAACAAGTACAGAAGTTTACATATTTAGGGCAAACCACAACAGAACAAAAGTAAGATGGTCACGCCTTAGTGGCTGCGCTCTCGACTCTCTCCGGTGTTTGTGTTCAGTTTTCCGATGTTTGGTGGTTCCTGTTCGGATTATATTTCACAACTCCTTCCACGGGTGGTATCAGAGGCTTTATTCTGTGGAATTGATGTGCTTTCGATCTGTTATCCTGTTTGTTATGTTGCATTTCTTGCCTGGCTCAAGCCATGGGAGACCAGGCCATGAGTTCAACGTTCCGCTTAACTGCACACCAGAATTAAGTTAAGATTAACACTACTCAAGGACATTTCTGCTCGGACAGAAGCCAACTTTCTCCTGCCCGCCCCTCCTTCCACCAGAGGTTACATGATACCTCTTCCAACATCGTATTCTCAGCACAGCAAGGGTCACGAAGACCAACAGGTGAACAGTCAGAAGCCTCGGCGGCAGGACAATGTCGAAACAGGGAGTTTGACACGGACAGACACGGAAAGCTTGACACAAACATTGGTCTAACACACTCCTCGCGGCCCTCAACCCAAGGCTGTGAAGTACACGGCTATACCTGGGGAGTCTGTCGGAATTTCGGTCGACACGCTACGCATCAACAGCAGTTGGACATGGTAGTGGTCGATCGACGCAACAGGCCTTTGACGCCTACGCAAACATTATTATTATAACAGATGATGTCTGCAGTGAGACAGAAATTAAGACAAAGATTGCAATGGCAAAAAAGGGTGTCAGAAAAAAACAGAAATTGTTAACCTCAAAGAATATCAGGATAGAACTGAGGAAAAAATAATCGCCACTCATATATGGCCAATGGCAATGTATCGCGCTGAAACATGGACTTTAGCGAAGAAAGATTTAAAAAGCTTGGAAGCGTTTGAAATGTGGTGTTTCCTTAGAATTGGAAGAGTGAGTTGGACAGAAAGAAGATCCAATGTACTCAGAGAAGTGGGCGCACAAAGACAAATATTGAAAATTAAACAGAAAGGGCAATTGAGTTAACTGGGACACAAGTCTTTACATCTTCTTCTTCTGCGTTTGTTCTCAATTTCCCGCTACCAAACCATGAAAGGGCTTAAGTAGCAGAATGTAGTCCAGAGAACGGAATGCATTGTGTCGTAGTTTACAGCTTGACTGCGATATTTACACCTTTCGGTCCAACACATCCGACTTCAGCAAGCATTTTTTGAGTACCGGGTTAGCATTCCCTCTTCGATCCCTTCTCCTTAGCCAGTCTGCCCTGCTGCAGCCTGTTATCCGGGATCACCACGTGGAGGTGTAGAAGGGTCTTGGCAGCTTTGGTTCGCTGGCCCTGACGCTAGCAGTCAGCTATGCGTCCCTTACCACTACAGCTCATGCGCTGCTCAGTGTCTTAACTTAATTTAACGTGTTTATACTGGTTTAGAAAACCCTGCAGAGTCCGTATACAACCAGTTACATTTACATCCCCTTGCTCTAAAAGCTATGCGCATCCAGTTTATTCTTAAATGCATTAACTGTCCCTGCCTCCACTACCTCCCTTGGCAATGCATTCCAAGTAGACACCACTCTCTGGCTAAAAAAATATTTCCTAATATCTAATCTGGACCTCTCTTTAGTCAGCTTGTAGTTATGCCCTCTTGTTATTGTGGGTGGCCGTATTTTAAAAAAACTTGTTATAGTCTAATTTATCCATTCCTCTGATCATCTTATAAACCTGTATTAAATTATCCACGAATTCTTCTCTCTTCTAGACACTGTAGGCCGGTTTTTCTGAGTCTTTCCTCATAACTGTAATTCTGGAATCCCACTATCATCTTTGTCGCTCTTTTTTGTATTCTTTTCAGCATGTTGATATCCCCTCTATGATAAGGACTCCACACCTGTACACAGTACTCCAACCTAGGTCTAACTAAAGCTTTATACAGTTTGACGATCACTTCCTTGTCCTATGTTTAATATTTCTTTTTATCATACCTACTATTGCATTTGCCTTTTTTACTGCTACCTGGACTTGCTCACTCACCTTACCTGTATGATCTATTTTAACCCCTAGATCCCTTTCCTTATCTATCTTTCTAATATTGTTTTCTCCCATTCTGTAATTATGTTCCATATTGGATCTACCCATGTGGATGACTGTACATTTATCTACATTAAACTTCATTTGCCAGCTTACAGACCATTCTCGAATTTTATCTAAATCCGACCTCAATATATCCACTTCTGCTTTAGATGAGACACTACTGCGTAGTTTTATGTCATCAGCAAATTTTGCAATCATGGATCCCATATCAATGTCCAAATCATTTATATATATCAAGAACAAAATTGGTCCCAAAACCGAGCCCTGTGGCACACCACTTTTCACTTCACACCACTCAGAGTACTCCTTATTTATGCCCACCCTGTCTTCTTCCCGTTAACCAATTTTCAATCCATTTGGCAACTTCTCCACCTATTCCATGTGATTTTAACTTTCGAAATAATCTTTGATGAGGTACTCTATCAAAGGCCTTTGCAAAGTCTAGATAAATAACATCCACTGGCTCCCCTTTATCTATGATTTTAGTAACCTCCTCCATGAATTCTAATAGATTTGTTAAGCATGATCTCCCTCTAGTAAACCCATGCTGACTAATTCTAATTAGAATAAATTTGTCTAAATGCATTATAATGTTTTCTTTGATTATTAAAGTGATTGAGAACATAATATAGCCAATGGTTTTGCTAGTTGGTCTCTAATTTCATACAGCAATTTTGGATGAATACCATCTTGACCTGGACATTTATCCACTTTCAACCCCTCCAATTTTTAAAAAACCATTTTCTCTGTAATACAGATTGATCTTAATCCCGCTGTATCCATGTGTCTTTGAAAAATATCTAAAGGCTCTGGGATCTTGGAGCAGTCCTCTTTTGTGTAGACTGTGCCAAAGTACTGATTGAGAAGATTAGCTGCCTCCCTATTCTCACTTATTATCCCTTGATCACTTGATCCCCTTTACATCTTATCTCTGGCATGCAGAAACATTAAAATACAAACCTATGCTGAAATGAAGAGAGCTGCAGAAGAATGTGTCAAATTGAGAGACATACTCATACAGCTAGTCTTAGGACTGATCAACCAGATGATGGTGAATACTGGACAAGACATCACAGTCATGAATACTATGTTTTCTTAGTTAATGTTTTCATCTCTTCATCTTGGAGTACAAGCCCAACAGCAGCTTACATTGCTTCCGCAGTTATTGGAGCATGTTCCCGTTGATAGTACGGTACTAGAGTTTGTTTTTCTTCTCCTCCGTTCCTTAGTCTGTATCAGACCGCCCCACTTCCTGTGTTAGCTGAACCATCTGTGAATACGTGTATCCATATTATTGTCGTGTATTTTCTCCTATTAAGTTCTGTTCTAAATACAGTATTGTATATGACGCATTAACATCAATGCACTCCATGTAGACTAATAGGTGGTTAGTCTCTTCCAAAAATAGCGATGTATGTGGATACGGATTGCTCCTGGTTGTGCACACTCCTGCTCTGTTCTCTTGTGTGTCCCTTCCTGCTCGACCCACATCTGCGATCTTCTTCGTTCGTTCTCAATCTCCCACTACAAAACCCTGAAAGGGCTTAAGTAGCAGAATGTAGTCCAGAGAACGGAATGCATTGTGTCGTAGTTTACAGCTTGACTGCGATATTTACACCTTTCGGTCCAACACATCCGACTTCAGCAATCATTTTTTGAGTACCGGGTTAGCATTCCCTCTTCGATCCCTTCTCCTTAGCCAGTCTGCCCTGCTGCAGCCTGTTATCCAGGATCACCGCGTGGAGGTGTAGAAGGGCCTTGACGCTCACAGTCAGCTATGGGTCGCTGACCACTGCAGCTCATGCGCTGCTCAGCATCTTGATCCCACATCTGCTTTCAAAATGCTGCAGTCTGCGAATTGCTGGTTCATTAATTACCCTGACATCATCCATGAGGCAGTCATTCATCTACTCGACAATGGCACTCCTATCCATATCCCCACAATATGTGGCTGGCTTTAGGGGCCAGTAAGTAAGTAATTTTAATATCGTTGAAACTCCCCCCACACACATACATCCATGACCAGGACAGTAGATCCATACACAACCTAGAGAATATATTGTCTCTATATCTGCCATAGCCAGTCCTTCTGTACCTTCCAAAGCAAAAGCTGAGAGCCTGACACAATGATTGTCTTCACTAAAGAGGTTTCAGATAGCCACATCAGAGCAGTTTCTATTCTCATACTGACAATTATTGTCATAAAGGTGTGCTCCACTCAACAATGACTTCACCTCTCACTCTAGCAGAAAAGTCCCAACATGATTTCTCACCACACAGTACAGATACATCGGTATATATTACATTATTAATCTAGTATTTGATTTTCTAGACGAGACCTGGATTCGTTGGTCATGGATGTGTTCGATCGACGCAACAGCCTTAGACGCCTACTCTAAATTATTATTATTTAAGTATCACCGATCAGCTGTTTAACCACACGCTCCACTTTCACATTGAACACTCTGCATTGACCATCAGCATCCATACTCTGTGCCATTTGCTGAGAGAAACTGAGCACCTATGTGTATGCCCCGAGTGCAGTGATGTCGATTTTTAGAAACGGAAACACTCTGCGCTCTATGTGAAAGGTAATGATGAGTTTATCATTTCAACGCTACTGCCAATCAACCCCCCCCCACCCCCCGATTACAGTCTCAACTGTGCGACATGGCATATCACCAGCAATGGTTAGGTGGTTTATTAATAGCAAAATAGATGGTGACTAACAGATGGCAGGTCTACTTTGCACTAGTAGTGTTTGAGTCTATTAAGAAGGCCTCACACATCGGTTAAACACCCTCCGCAGCACTTGTCCAAACGCAGCAGAGTTGAAAGCTGCTCTAGCGTAACCAGCTAAGCAGGAAATCCTCCTTTCGGCTACAGCCAGCTTATACCAGAGCTGGAACATGGTGTGCATTCGCCCCTGTAGAAGTACAGGTCGACTAAGACTGGGACCACTTTGATCTGGGCCAGTTCATATCTGAATTTTAAGGAAATATGTCTTAACACGTATCTTATTTTCACAATGGAGGGTATCCTTGGTGAAACTCAGGACCTTGACATTGGTGAAGATGCCTGACTGAATATATACAAGATAAGCACCATGTCAATCAAATCTTACAGAGATGCAACATGGTCTGACATTACTTACAACAATGGTAGCTGCAAACCTGGAACTGTGGTGGCTTTGTCAGGGCATCTTCACCAATGTCAAGGTCCTGAGTACTGGTCTGTGGTCTTCGTTGTTGTTATGATATATAAGTCATTTTCATTTGTGTTGTTAGTTGCCTCTGATGAAGGCCTTTTGGTCAAAACATAGATTTAGTTTCTGTCCTGATGTTGTATCTGAGCCATACTTGTACATGTTTCACATTAGACCAAATGTTCATCACCATCATGTAGCATGTCCTTTGCACAGAACTAACTCTCATAACAACAGTTCTGTAAGGGGCTCGATATTTGGTCAGTTATTATTGTGAAACTTATATTCTTGAACTTGTAATAAATATACCATGTGTACTACATGAGATGTTGATTGTAGATGTGTGATTCCAAGATTCAGCAAATGGGCAGCTTCGTTAAGTTAAATGTAGAATAAGGAACAGTGAAGAGGAAGGATAGAGCAGTGTAGTGAATTTAATAAGTGAATTATACTTTCTTCACAATCTCATCTAATTTGTTGTTTAAGAGACAAGTTAAGAAATTCTGCCTAAAGTCTTGAGCTGGTCAAAACTATGAACTTGTCTCCATATTGTCACAAGGCATTTCTACCACATGGAGGATCAAGGTTTTTCTTCTTCGGCATTCATACTGAAAAGGATGTTGTAATGTTGTGTCGTTGTTTATAGCGAGGCTGCAATATTTGTGCCTGACACATCCGATTTCAGTTCTGCATTTTTGGGACTGGGTTTGCCTTCAATATTCTCTTAGCCAGACTACACAAGTGCTGCCTGTTTCCAGGATCACCACTTAGAGGCGGAATAGGATCCTGGCAAGCTCTGGTTCACTGACTCTGATGCAAGCAGTCAGTGATGAGTCACTAACTGCTGTCAACTGTACACTGCATCTTTGATCCCATCTGCTCTACTAATGTTCCCTTTTAGGAGAGCATGTGCATTTACACACTAACTTTTCCCCCGGTTGTATTGTTTGGTCAATAAATCAGGATTCCTATTGCTTCTAAACTTGCATATTTGCTTGACTTGTTGCGGGACATTCTCTTCCGACTAGTTGATAGTCTACTCTCTTAAGGTTGTGCTTCAGTTCTGACTAGACATGAATTGCTCCAGAACACAAATTGCTTCTATTCTACTTCACTGCCTCGCTGAGGGTTTTTCACAGACTATGTACGCAACTTGTCACTCTCTGTGCAATTTCCTGGCTATCGACTTCAATGGCTGCTTGTTCCAATCTCTCTTGTTTTTTTTCATTCCTACTTTTTTAGAAAAATGCACTGCGCAGGAATCCCCACCCCCTAGGTACATCCTGTATTACTAGGATGTACTTTCCTACCTTCTACTCTATTTGACACGTCATGACCAAGCGCCACCTGCTCACAACCGTGCTGGTCAATTCTATCTTCTTCTAGACAGAGACCATTCTCAAAATTTTCAGTGTTAACTCGGCCTAGTCCCACCAACATGATGTAAAGGTGATGTAAATGTAAATGTAACTGGTTGTATACAGACTCTGCAGGGTCTTCTAAACCAGTATAAAGACGTTAAGTTAAGTTAAGTTAAGTTAAGTTAACATGCTTAGTGCCCTTGTCTGTAGGAATCCTCAGTTAGCGTGGGCAGCTGTTACATCATATCCACCTGGACTGATGTCTCCCACTTGCCTCAGTTGGGAATAGCAGCTATTGCGTCATCCTCATCTGGATTGGTGTCTACCATTTTTGAAGTATGTAGACTTTTGGCGTCGTCCGATTTAGTTCTCTCATCTGGTCATCTGACCTATTCCGTTACTCTAGCATGGGACTGAACCAGAGAATCCTTCCTACATTAGAAGGTTCTAATACCGCGTTGAAAGAAACCCCTCCTTCGACTTAATTCATGGGTTCTAAAACTGATGAACGAAACCCTAGGATCATTCTTGAGTCTGTCACAAAAGAAGTAAACAACTGAACACAGCACTTAATAAAGAAAATGAATGAGCAAAATAATCTGTGTTCTGTTTAAAAGATGAGATTACAGACAATAAAATAAGACATAGTTGTTTCATATTGACAAATATATTTAATTGATTTATTACTAGAGTTAGCACATTTGAGAAACATGATTAAGAAACAGATGGCAAAATCAACTGATTTATTCAGTCTGCTTCAAATGCAGATAGTAAGTGAGTAATAACACAGTATTTCTGTGACTTCTGACATCCAAGAGGTTTATTTAAGTGCTGTCAGCTTTGTGGATGGTATTTGCAAATGTGACTAGGGTTGTTTGGTCACATGGACAGAATAGAAACATTACTAATGGTCAGAGACAAGGGACCAAGAAGTTGGACAGCCACCATAACCCTGAACCTTTTGAATCACAGAAGAGACTTGGAAAGAGGATGACACAGACGAGACAGTGGATAATCACACATTCAGCAAACATTCTCTGTGGATTAGAATGCAGAAAAAGGAGTTTATGAGCATTGCCAAAAAGTTATTTGTTGTAGGAACTTTGAAGTTTCATAGATAGTTCTGTTAGCAGAATAAAAATGGAAAGGGTAAAGAATTATAAATTTGAACCCTGCCGAGGACGGATGTGTCGGACCGAAAGGTGCAAATATAGCAGCCAAGCTGTAAATTAGTGACACGACCCATTCCGTTCTCCGGACTGCATCCTGCTACTTGCAAAGCCCTGTTCAGAGCTTGGTAGTGGGAGATTGAGAACGAACGCAGAAGAAGAATTTGAACAATGAACACACATCGTCACGTCCATTTTGAAGAAGCAGGGGGAAACCACTGCAGTTGAAATCCATGTTAACATGTTACATAATGCTCCATGTGCTACTGCAGTGAAGGTATTGCAGCAATTTTTGAGCGTGATGAGGTTGCTAGGTTCACCAAGTCCTCTTAAATTTCCTTATACACATGCTTTGGAGGGCACAGTGAGCCCCAACATCCATTAGTGAGAACATACATTATATAGCACACAAACTGGTCAAATGTCAATTTGATTTACTTGAGTATCAGGTTCAGTGTTTTTCCGATGTTATTAAATAAATTTCACATGCAATTTTTAAAACTTTGTATTTGATATAACACATATTGATTAGAATATAATGATCAATATAAACACTTCATATAACTTTCCCTGGTCAATATACGGCAAAGAATCAATTCTACAACAAACCAGAAGAGAAGAGAAGAAGTTAAAACACGGGAATACTTGAGAACAGATATCAAAAAGATTAACAAAAGTGAGACTAAAAAGGTGGGATTTACAGGTAATAATTGTTAGGAGAAACATATACCAAAAGACTTTGTAGATTCTGCTCCCAAAAGATGCTATTGGTTTCCCTGTATTAGCTTGTCTTGGAATTTCTCATTCATCCTTGTTATGACCATCAAATTCAAATATTTTATTTCTATGAAATCATTTCTGTTTATATTAGTTAGTTATTCTCTATTATGTTGCTCTTTGTCACTGACAAGGAGCTTTTAGTTGAAACAGGTTGTTTTAAAAAACATGTGTACACATACCAAAATAAGTCACTTGTCTCAGCTCAGCTGCAGGCAATCTGGTTGTTGCCAAAAAATGCACAAACATTAAGAGAAGCTAACGGGCATTGATTAACCCATTACACCCTAACCTGTCCAGTATATTCTGTTGGAAGACCATTACTACTATTATGTTAAATGCAGCCTTCCACTTTTATTCTGTACTAGAATATCATTTCAATCCCATTAATAAACAAAAAGGATACGAGTGAGGCAAAGACATATCACCCTGCTCTAATGAATATGTATTTTTTAATTTTAAGACTAAGGGTGTAAAGGGTTAACAACTGATTTAAAACAGTTCTAACCACAAATTAAAAACACTCCAAGCAAGCAAAAATAGAAGGCACCAGATTAAGGGGATCCCAATGGCAAAATGATCACAGCACAAAATTGACTTAAAATGGGAAGAGAGAAATCATTACAATATTAGAGGTATGGGGAGAGACTGCCTATGTCGGGCAACAAGAATATCACTTTTCCCATTGCAGCTGTTTTGATTAGTTTCCCAAATGCTCCTTTATGTACGTGGAAATAGCTGATACAGAAAAAACAATCTTGCTTGCTCATAGAAACTTCTACAATGTAAGACATTTCGTTTTATACCAGGGGTCATCAACCAGTAGGGAATTTCAATGGGGGGGGGAGGGGGGGAAGCAGGCGCCCATTGGTGGAGAGAGAGAGAAATTATGTTTCAGTTTAGTCTTCTGATCAATCATTAGTTGTGAATATTTTAAAAGAAACACTACTTTTAACATTTTTTTCTATTGCTGTTAAATTTGTAAAACACTATAAACATAATCCAATTAAATGTGTATGTACGAGTATGGTAAAAATAAAAGATTTGCAATATTTTATGCACATTATTTTGAATGAAACTTTTGATTTAGACAATTTTGGAAAGGGAGGAATGATATTCTGACATTTGGTGAAAAGAGTGTATTGGGCTATGGTTCCAACTCTCAACACATTCCACCCCAAGTATTGAAACAGAGGAGGCACAACATGTTTTTCCAAGTCAAGAGTTTCCGTTGGAATAAAACTTGTAAATCTTGCAATAGATTTAAAAATGATAACTTCATTGAGATTTTCTGCTTTAAAAATGAAAACAAAAAGTGCTATTTGCCAGGTGCTTTCAGACACTAGGGTGTAAATGGTAAAATTAGAATACTAATCTAGGTGAACATGTGTGTTTCCATGACTAAGTTGTGCTTTAGTGATGGCTACAGCACAATTAGACAAATTTGAATCAGTGAAATAACTTAATGAGGTAAACAAATGAACACATATAGGGATGGAGACAGATATCTCTGATTCTGATGATGAAATCTTCATGCATTCCCTGGTCACACTGAATGCAGGCAGGACTCTAAATTATGCCATAATTTTGTAACGAATATAGGTACACATTAGTGCATGGTAACTCAGCGAGAAATATGACCTGAAAATTGCAGCAGCATCTTAAAGTATAGCCACATTTAGCAGAATGTTTTGAAAACATGGTCAACCAAGCAATGAGCACAGATTGGCATTTCTTATAATTTCTCCTCTCCTTCCTCCACTTCTTTTAGGCTCACCATCTCAACCTGACCTTTGCCCTTTGTTTCAGCATTAACCAGGTCAGAAACTTCTCTGTAGCAGCCAGGATCAACTAGAATTACCTGGCAAGAATAACAATTCAAAACACTTAACAGAAAAAAAATGGTAATATCTACATAAGAATCATATCCATTTATGTAAGTTTAGTTTAGTCGAATAACCAACATGGTTTAACCAATCAGTGCTCTGTTCTTCTCCATATTTTTGGAGAATCTCAGCACAATGCACGAACTCCGTAGCACCGGCAAAAATCCCAAAATAGATTGGGTAAATGTTAACACAGCCGTTAAGCCTACTCTTTCTGATTTCCAACTGCAGAGGGATGTTTAAGGTGAGCGAAACTGCACGTTGACATCCGATCTCTACTACTCAGAGACAATGAGAAATACTAGAAAGTCTACTTGAAAAAATCCTGGTCTCTACCGTGATTTGAACCCATGACCTGCAGTATCTGAGGCCAATATCTTACCTCGAAACCACTCAGTTCCCACATTTATATAAGGAATGCACAAGAACTACTGAGGGACTTACGTTAAGAAAGTAGACGGTATATGTCCTACAGAAATTGTATTTCAAATGGGTAAACTACTGAACACTTCAGCAATAACTGTAATATTACAATCAATAGATACACAAGAAAATACTATTCTTCCCTTTACTTAGTTGATCCTCTTCTACTATGGGGTGTAGGTCTTTTCTTTCTCTTGTGGCTTATAGTTTCTACATGATAAGGTAGGCTACAGGAGTCAGTCTTTTCATTGCTACCCTACCAGGCCCCAGAAACACACAGGTGAATAATGTTGTCACTTCAAAAACACTTAATTCACCTAGATCTCTACACTACTACTTACTTCGCTAATTATTGACTGAGCCAAAGTGTCCTACTTCGTTGGATGCACAGCAGGATTTAGTAATGACAAACTCTGGTTGGTTGATTATTGAACCAGCAGCCCGTCGGCTCCTGCTCTTTGCTACAATGCCATATAAAGGTATCTGCAAGTGTTTGTGAGCTGTTGTTCAGTTCCGTACAGAGTTTTCCATTTGTCTAGCCTTGGAGGAAGAAGCTCTTTCCGAATGCCGCAAAGTGTTGGACATTAAAAAAGATGCTGTCTAAGAATTTGATAGGGATGTGTGCACAGTTAGCACTCTGGAGTATGCTTTGGTTGGATTCTGTTCAAGCGAGTGTTAAATTGTGTTGAGTGCGAAGCTGGAAAATGGTGCTTTAATCTCTTCTTTTCTGGAGACTGATGTCTTTTGGATGGCCATATGTTTGTAGATTTCTCTTCCAGTATTCCCCATTCAGCCAAACCTCTTTGTTCATAGTCTGCAGTAGCTGTTTGACTGTCTGTAGGATTGTTCATGTGTATTGTTGTTCTTGACTTGATCCCTACTTAGCCATTCTGTCTGTCTTGTCAGTGCCAGGTGTATTTGAGTGACCAGGGATCCACTGAATAACTATTCTGACTTCATGGGATTTTATAAGTTCGTTGGCATCTACAGATATTTGGATTAGTTCAGGCTTGCAATGACCCCCCGTATTCTAGAGCTTGAAGGGCAGATAATGAGTCTGTAATGATTACGATGCTTTGAGCTTTTGATGGGAAGATATCAAATACAGTCCTCGAGTGGTACAGAGCTCTACTTCCAGTGCTGTTATTTCTGCCTCATCATCTGAACATATCTTCCCACAGGCATCAAACAGCTCATTAGATGATCTGTCTGGATAATATTTCTAGACTACATATCCCACTTTAAAAGCAGACCCATCAGTCAATCGTTCTCTGTGATGCTCTCATTCGACTTACAGGGACCTAGGGGTTATAATAGATCATACAGGAAAGGTGAGTGAGCAAGTTAAGGTAGCAGTGAAAAAGGCAAATGCAATGTTAGGTATGATAAAAAGAAATATTAAACATAGGAGCAAGGAAGTGATCGTCAAACTGTATAAAGCTTTAGTTAGACCTAGATTGGAGTACTGTGTACAGATGTGGAGTCCTTTTCATAGAGGGGACATAAACATGCTAGAAAGAATACAAAAAAAGAGTGACAAAGATGATAGTGGGATTCCAGAATTACAGTTATGAGGAACGACTCAGAAAAACCGGCCTACAGTGTCTCGATGAGAGAAGAATTCGTGGTGACTTAATACAGGTTTATAAGATGATCAGAGGAATGGATAAATTAGACTATAACAAGTTTTTTAAAATACAGCCACCTACAATAACACGAGGGCATAGCTACAAGCTGACTAAAGAGAGGTCCAGGTTAGATATTAGGAAATATTTTTTTAGTCAGAGAGTGGTGTCTGCTTGGAATGCATTGCCAGGGGAGGTAGTGGAGGCAGGGACAGTTAATGCATTTAAGAATAAACTGGATGCGCATAGCTTTTAGAGCAAGGTGATGTAAATGTAACTGGTTGTATACAGACTCTGCAGGGTCTTCTAAACCAGATAAAGACGTTAAGTTGAGTTAAGTTAAGTTACTGGATCAGGACTTATTGTTGTATTATCTTTACAAACTCTAAATGTAATAAAGTGGTCCAAAGTATCTCGGTTACTCTATGTCTTGATAAAGCCACCAACATTTACCCTTCCTATTCTACAAAATAACCACTATTTGTTTCACAAATCCCAGCTGGAGTGAGTACTTCAGGCATGCATAGTAACTTCTTTTCTTTATTCTATTGTGTTACGCTGGTATTTGTCTCACTGATGTCCGCAATAAATGGACGGATATTTATGAGTACTGTTAGTGGTTCTCATTTTCCAATATGATATTACCAATAGTGCAATGTATCAATGTAACAACTCTAAGGGGGTTGCAGTAAAGTTCAATACCAAAGGTAAATGATAAATAATTTGTTGAACAGATAACATGGGTATAGTAATATAAATAGTTGAGAGTCCAATCACAAAGTATTTATCAAAAAACAGCATAACAGAAAGCAGTTAACTAAACTAAATGAATAACTAAAGGGATGCGATGGCAAGTGACGTGCGAGATAAATGAAAGACAGCTAAATTATATGAGAAATGAACAAATAAGATAACAGACAGTTGCAATGAAATGGATACAAGTCAGTTATTAGAGGGTTGTAGAAAAACTGAATAACATTAGGATAATGCATCACAGTACTGGTTAGGTGAAACAACACTGCCAGACTGATTCTGATAATTATATGGTGTCTGCCATTCCCAAGTAAAGCTGAAAAATAACACCAGCTAAACTCCATTTAGCCATGTTCAGAATAAGAACTTATCTTGTTTTGAAAACATTATTTTAAACACCAAGGTAGTTCAGGTCAGGTCATCCTGTATCCAGTGAGGTTGTTGGGGCACACATGAAGACATCCTCACGCCATCCTTCTCTGTCAGCGGTCGCTCCCTGTGCCTCTTCTTGTCAGAGATTGGTCCATTCTTTTATGTTGTCCTCTCACCTCTTTTTGGGATGGCCTCTTCGTCATCTGCCTTGCACCTTTTCCGTGCAGGATCGTATTTGCAAGATCATTTGATCTCGATATGTGACCGTACAAAGGAAGTTTACTTTTGACAGTTGTCAAGAGGTCTTCAAAAGGCCCTATTGCTGTTGTAATTCTATCTCGTATTTCCTCATTTGTAACTTGATCTTTGTACTGACGTTTAGAAGTCTTCGGAAACATCTCATATAAAATGCCTGTATCCTCCACTGCAGGTCAGCTGTAATTGTCCATGTCTCACAAGCATAGAGGAATATTGACAGGACCAATGTACACATTAATCTGATTTTCATGCATAGTGCTAACCGTTAATCTTGCCAGATATTTTAAAGCCGTGCAAGCGCCGCTATTGTCTGTGCTATTCTGGCCAACACCTCACATTTTGATCCTTCGTCACTGACAATCAAACCCAGACATTTAAAACATTCGAACACTTCGAGTTACTGGTCATTAGCTTTATCTTACTGTTGAAGTCCTCTGCATTGTTGATAATTAATTTTGTCTTTCCAGCGTTTATCACCATGACATAGCCAAGAGCTGTTTCATCGAGCCTTCTGAACCATTTTTGGAGTTCTGCTTCTGTGCCCGCCAACTCGTCTATGTCATCTGCATACAAAGGTTGGTAATCGTTTGGCCACCTATCTTGACAGTACCAACGTGACCTCCAAGTACCTTACTCATACTTCCCTCAAGGAATATATTGAAAAGAGTTGGAGAGAGTGTACAACCCTGTCTCACACCGACAGATGTGCAAAACCAGTCCTCGACCTCCCATTCACAAGAACTGTGCTGGACGCCTTGTCATACAGGTGTTCAAGGACTGTTATAATGTTTCCTTTGATTTTATACATCCTCATGGTTGCCCATAGCGCTTTATGCCATACCCTATCAAACACCTTCTTGAAATCAACAAACACATGATACAGTTTTTGATGCTGTTCTAGATATTTCTCGCTTAGCAGTCTTAAATTAAATTTCTGTAGTGCTTCTTCCCTGTCTGAATCCTGCTTGCTCCTCAGCAATGATGTTGGGGTTTCAATTGGTCAAGGATTAATGTAAGCATGACCTTGCTAGGGTGGCTGATTAGGTTGCAAGGTAATTGCGAGGACATTATTGGTGCATGGATATTTTAGAATGTTCGGAAACTCAGATAAATTATTTATGAAAAAAGTCCTTTAAAATGGCTCCCAAGTAAAGCCCACTAAATTTATCCATGAAAGAAGGTCCTAAATGATTCTTAGACACAGTTGTGAGAAATAAGTTTAGGCACATGAATTTCCAAACATACCATTTCCAACTCATCATCAAAGTTGTCTTCTTCCACTTTAAGGGCAAGCTTTCGGATATGCTCTCTTACTTTCTTACCCTCTTTACCTGTCAAGAAGGAAATTATAGAGCTAAATGTCACAAACACTTTAAACAAATTTGCAAATATCTGAGAAATGTTTAGACCAGTTGCACTCGTACGTGAAACATCAATTTCCGTATTATTCTACCAACTTTGACATTTAGTTGTGATGTTTCGAATTTTAAAATAACCCAAAACATGGTAGACAATCTGGCACATGCAGAGCTTAAACCAATTAAGAGTTTCTTCCATTAGGTGGACACTTGCATTTTCAAAAGTTGTGGCATTCTGCGTGGTGGAATTATGAGTTCAATAGTTGACTTATCATTTGGTCATACTTATAATGATGCATCTGGATCACACATGGATATTCAATGCAAGTCTCATTCAGACTCAGTCTCTGAAACAAGACAACAATGAGGGCGGTAATGCTTTAAAGTGGATAAAGCAACAATTTCAACACTGACGGCGAGTAAAATGAATACCAAATTATGGCGTTTTGAGTTTAGAAATCATCTAAAAAATGGCCAGCGATCCTGTGCATGTGCAGCTTTCCTTTAATGTATAGTTATGTCTGTCTGGTCTATATTTAAAAAAATGATATTTGACAGTTCGCACTAATATACATTTTTATTATGAACATTACATGTAATAGATGGTTTATTTCAAGCAGAAATTGTAGGAGTTGACATAATGGCACAAGAGACGAAGATCCGCATCTTCAAGCTGTACGGACCACCAAACAAAGACCTGTCGCTCTCGAGTATGGAAGTCAAAGACTCCAACTGCATAGTAGCTGGAGACTTCAACAGCCACTTGGAGAGATGGGGATACTCGGACACAGACAGCAGAGGTGACGAAGTGGAAGATAGACACAAATCTCTATCTAATCAATAGGCCGGAGGATAGCCCTAGCTTCTATTCTAGAACATGGCATACCACCTCTACTCCCGACTTGGCCTTTTCCACTGTGGACATTCACCACAAAATAGACCGCTAGGTGCTAAACCAATTGGCAGGTAGCGACCACAGGCCAATTAGGCTAGAAGTTGATATGGAAGTAGGCCCACAGGAAACAAAACCGCTCCCACGTTGGAATTACAAACGAGCTGACTGGGACAGATTTGCAAGCCTGACAGATGGGTTGTGTGAAACCATAAACACACGGAATAACAAAATGAAGCCCATGATGGAAAGCCTAAGCAAAGCTATAATGCAAGCTGCCACTGAAACCATCCCAAGAAGGGGAAGGAAAAATTATAAGCCCTATTGGAATGATGAATTGCAGAAAGCGGAAGACGAAGTCAAAAATGCTAGGAACATGGCAGAGAGAGAACAATCTATGGAGGCAAATATCGCCCTCAAAGCCACCACAGCGAAATACAAATACACTCTAAACCAAACAAGAAGAGAAAGCTGGAAAAACAAAACAGAAAGCCTCAATTTAGACAAAGAAGGGAACAAACTATGGAAGTTAGTCAGAGCCATGAATGACGAAACTTCATCAAACAAACAAATTACCATCAAACAGGGCAACAACATGCTTACTGGAAAAAAGCAGCAAACGCCTTTGTTGAACATTATGCCAGAGCAAACCACATTAATGTCCCTGCAGATAGGCATACAGACATTAGTGAAGAGCAAAAGGGGCACGACAACATCAATATGGCACCAGAAGAGCATTGGATGGCAAAACTAACAATGAATGAAATGGAAGAGGCCATGAGAACTTTAAGGAAAAGAAAATCTCCCGGAAAAGACGGGATAACAAACGAAATGCTGATGGGGCTGGGCCAAACAGCAAATTACTATCAGTCCTGAACCAAAGCTGGAAAAGGAGTATTGTACCCCAGGCATGGAAAGACGCAGTACTTGTACCAGCACCAAAGAAAGAAAAAGATAAAACAGATCCAAATGGATACAGGCATATCAGCCTACTGAGCTGCGTAGGCAAACTGATGGAACGTATGATAAACGCCAGACTGATGTGGCATCTGGAAGAAAAACACATACTAATTCCACAGTAAGCAGGCTTTAGACAGCACAGATCCACTGAAGATCAGGTCATCCTCATAGCCCAGGAAATAGAAGATGCCTACCAGGAGCAAAAACACACAGTAGCGGTTTGGGTGGATCTAGAAAAGGCATTTGACAAAGTCTGGAAAGAGGGACTTAAAGTCAAGCTACGAAGAAGTGAAGTTTGTGGGAAAATGTACAAATGGATCAGCCACTACCTCAAAAACAGAACAGCCAGATTTCAAGTACAAGGGCAGATGAGCAAAAAGGTGACACTTGAGCAGGGAGTACCCCAAGGGGGAGTACTGTCACCCACACTCTTCCTGGTGTATATAAATAACATAACAGAGAATATACCAAGAAGAGTCCATAGCTCAATGTTTGCAGACGATCTGGCTATGTGGACCTCTGAAAAGAATCTCACCACAGCAAGTAATCGGATGCAGCAGGCCCTAACATCGCTGGAAGAGTGGGCGAACTGATGGCTGGTCAAAATAAAGGAGGAATAAACAACATGTACGATATTCTCGCTATCAAATAAACCCCAAAACACCAAATTAAGTCTTAACGGCAAATACCTGCAGCCAAACGACAACCCAAACTACCTGGGAGTCACATTTGATCGGCGCATGACATGGAAAAGTCAGATCGAGAGAAACCGAATGAGAGCCAGACAAAGAATGGCAATCATGAGGAAACTTGCTGGCGCAAGCTGGGGAGCAGACGAAAGTATACTAAAGAAACTGTACACTGGAAGAGTGAGACCAGTTCTCGAGTATGGCATTGCGGCATGGACAACAGCAGCAAAGGCGAACTTCGATAAAATTAGCAAACTCCAAAACCAAGCCATGAGAGTTACAACAGGAGGCATGAAGTCAACGCCAATTGTAGAACTTGAAAAGATTACAAAACTGCAATCCATGACCGACAGAAGAGACTGCAGAGCCCAGCAGCAAGCAGAGAAACTCAGAAGACTGACTGACCATCCAATGCACCAGAGACTAAACAATTTCGGAAATGGGAAACTTACCGATGCCTTGGCCGTAGTCACAGCACTGAAAAGCCAGAAAAATACTGAACTTAATGATTTAAGAGCAGTACTCTGTCAACTATGCCAGCAGTCCGCACCAAAAAGAGTAGTGGTACAGTGGGTTCCACCCCACTGCAACATCCAAGGCAACGAGGAGGCAGACAGACTGGCAAAAGAAGGTGCAAGACTACCACAACCAGATACTAGTATGACATACGAAGAGTAAAAACGGCTTATTAGAGCTAGATACATGACCAAATGGGAAACCAAACATACTGGCTACACAAAAAACGATGCCTATTGCCATTTGAACAGAAGAGAGCAGGTCGTGCTCTTCAGACTTCGCACTGGCCACAATAGACTGAGGTACCACCTATTCAACAAATTGAAGATGGGTGGCAGTGACGAATGCTCGTGTGGTACAGGGAAAATGACCGCTGAGCATTTGCTGCAAAACTGCCCGACATACAAGGACCAGAGAGAGCAGATGTGGCCATCACCAGTGGCAACACTAGACAAGCTCTATGGCAGTGTCGACAGCCTCAGGATGACCGCTGCTTTTTTCGAAAAAATAAAGGTCGACGTCTGACAGCGTAAGAAGAAGAAGATGGTTTATTTGTGTGGCTTAAGATTTTTAGATTGTTAAGTTGACACTGCAACAACTATGATGAGATAAAATCAATTATCAAGGCTATGTACAGATCATAATGAACTGACCTGGCCATATAGAAAATAACACCTACAACGAACTCTCCAGACATCAGATGATCCTCTTCTACACTGGACACAACAGACTGAGATGCCATCTTTATAATAAATTCAAGATTGGCAGTATGTATCCCTGCACCTGTGGCACAGTTCCCATAACAGCAGAACACCTATTGCCGTCCTGTCCATCATACACTAGTGAAATTGACAACAACCAATGTCATTCCATGAACAACTGTGCGGAAGCAAACAGAGCCTTGAGTTAACTGCTGCCTTTGTTACCCATTGAAGTCGAAGAAGATCGCAATTTTAGCTCAGTTTGTTTAATATTTGCTTGAAAAAATAGTATTTGACATATAGTGTTGAGGCACGCATCCACAGAAATTAGGCCAGACTTGACAGTGTTCATTTCAATCTCTTATAGCAAAACTTCCCTATCGTGAATGACAGTGTCTCAAAATGTAGGGGAAGAAAGATAGAGTATGAACAGTCATTACTTTTAAGCTTACTCTAGATGATAAGTAGGGAAGGTTGACCTATAGGCTGACAACCTAATCATGCAAATCAAAGTGCTACAGAAGCCACGTTGTTATAAGGCTACAATTGCTTTGGTGCAGACTTTCTGCAAGGATGCCAGCTACAGTGGTTGTTCCATTGCTCCTATGAAGCGAAGAATGAAGCGTGACAATTATGATGATAGCCTTTAAAAACTAACCTGGTACTACAATTCGTAGTTTCATGTGAGCTCTCTGTATTTCCAGAGTTTCTGTCTCTTTCAGCTGTTTGATTACTTCCAGGGCCTGAGAAGTATTGTCAACAATAACAAGTCATATACGACAAAATCTAACATAAATGTAGAAGAATAACATTTAAAAAATAGAGTAAAAACTTGTCAGCTGAAGAATATTAATAAGCAACATCATCGTCTTCTTCTTTGTTCATTCTCAATCTCCCGCTACATAGCCCTGAAAAGGGCTTTGCAAGTAGCAGGATGTTGCCCCGAGAACTGAATGAGCTGTGTCGTAGTTTACAGCTCGACCGCAATATTTGTACCTTTCGGGATAATACATCCAACTTCAGCAGGCATTTTTTAGTACCACGTAAGCCTTTCCTCAATCCCTTCTCCTTAGCCAGTATACTCTGTTGCAGCCTGTTATCCAGGATCACCAAGTGGAGGTGGATGCTAGCAATCAGCTTTGGTATGCTGAGCAGGGCATGCGCTGCAGCGGGGAGGGGGGGGGCTGGCAGCGGCATGGCAACAATTGCCGTTGGGGATGAAGATAACTCTTTCAAGTCCTGACTGATTTACAGCTTGGTTGACTGGAGGAGCAGTCGTACCAGGAACGAACCCACGCACACATTTATTTCTGTTCGCCGTGATTTCGAACCCTGGTGCGGTTGTAATCTCAGTCTTAGCAAGCAAGCTCACTGTCAACTAGACTACACACTCAACTCCAATACATTAATGACATTTAAACTTCATACTAATATATATTCCTACTATGAATACTTCATGTTATAGATAATTTAATTACGTTTATTCAGATCACAATTTAGCTCAATTTGTTTAATATTAATAAATTATATTTTAAAACAAAAATATTTGATGTTCAGAGTTGCAGTACTTGTATTGGACTGTAATGGGAAAAAGACATGGAAAAAAACCTAGTAAAAGTTGATTAAGGTTGAGCTTAATCAAAATTTAAAAATGGGTATGGTCAGATACCGCACCGAGACGAGAACACAAACAAAACCTACGTTACGACCAATAGGCCTTCATCAGGGACAACAACACTGAACTAACAAATGTTAGTAGGTTTTGTTTGTGTTCTCGTCTCGGTGCGGTATCTGACCATACCCATTTAAAAATTTTTATTAAGCTCAACCTTAATCAACTTTTACTAGTTTTTTTCCATGTTTTTTCCCCATTATACACATCCACAGAACCGCTGCAGCCTCGCCTTATTTTAATCCTATATTGGACTGTAAGAAATATATCTAAAATATTATGCAGAACTGAAAAGGGTTAAGAAATTGTGAAAGACCCAGCTTCATTTGTATACACACCAAAATGAAAACAGTGAATAAAAATTGATTATGCCACAGCATGTTGTTTTCCAATTCAGCAGCTAATGTGTTTAAAAAAATATTCAACAAGAATCTAAAGAAAAAGATAGGAAGTAAGAAATGATAATGTACTGTTACATATCTCACCTGCTGTTTTGTGTTTTTAGATGGCTTCACAGAAAAATGCATAGATTTCATTGACTTCTCAATCATGGTCACTGGGTAAGGTCTCTTTGTTTCAGGATGGACGCATTTGTCAGCAACAATTGTTGCAATGTCACGGAACATCTCATCTAACTGGGCAGCTCTCTCTTTTTCTGATACCTGCAACTCACCTTTGCTAAGAATCTGAAGAAAAACAAAAGCGTGTAAAGCTCATGTCTGAAACGTGAAAAGAAATAAGTCAAGAAGGTTATGATGGTGTACACCATCGACAACACTGCACTCCAAGCAGATCTATAATTAATCAGTAAGTTTCTCTCAGAAATTGGACAAAGGAAAGAGTATGGATACTGATGGTTCCTGTAGATGACTCCTGGTTGCACACTCTTGCAATTTTGTTCTTGATATATATTAACGATTGGGACATTGAGGTCGGATCCATGATTGCAAAATTTGCTGATGACACAAAACTATGCAGTAGTGTCATCTAAAGTAGAAGTGGATATATTGAGGTCGGATTTAGATTAAATTCGAGAATGGTCTGAAAGCTGGCAAATGGAGTTTAATGTAGATAAATGTACAGTCATCCACGTAGGTAGATCCAATACGGAACTTAATTACAGAACGGGAGAGAACAATATTAGAATGATAGAAAGTGAAAGGGACCTAGGGGTTAAAATAGATCATACAGGTAAAGTTAGTGAGCAAGTCTAGCAGTGAAGAAGGCAAATACAATGTTAAGTATGATCATTATTATGTAGCATGTCCTTTGTAGAACGTCGCTCCCATCACAGTCTGAAAGAAACTCGTTCTCTTGACAAAACTCCAGCCTCCGCCACAGTCATTCCTGGATATCTATCCAGTTAAGTATGATAAAAAGAAATATTAATCATAATAACAAGGAAGTGATAGTCAAACTGTATAAAGCATTAGTTAGACCTAGATTGGAGTAATGTGTACAGGTGTGGAGTCCTTATCGTAGAGGAGATATAAACATGTTGGAAAGGATACAAAAAAAAGCAACAAAATGGATAATGGGATTCCAGAATTACAGTTATGAGTAAAGACTGAGAAAAACCGGCTTATGTTGTCTATAAAAAAAGAAGAATTCGAGGTGACTTAATATAGGTTTATAAGATTTTCAAAGGAACGGATAAATTAGACTATAACAAGTTTCACAAATTAAAACCACCTACAAGAAAAAGAGGCCATAGCTATAAATTAACTAAAGAAAAGTTCAGATTTGATATTAAGAAATATTTTTTTAGTCAGAGAGTGGTGAATGCTTGGAATGCATTGGAAGTAGTGGAGGCAGGGACAATTAATTCATTTTAAAATAAATTGGATGCGCATAGTTTTTAGAGCAAGGAAATGTAAATGAAACTGGTTGTATACAGATTTTGCAGTCTTATAGACCAGTCTTCTAGACATTAAGTTATCATTCTCTCTTAGCCTCTCTGCAGACTGTCAATTCATCTATTGCAGTGTCATCAGTGAATAGGTGGCCATTGATTGATTCAATCGCTCTAAACCACCACCCCCCTCCCCCATTTAATGTTTCCACAATGGGTGCTTTCGGAGTCTAAATGTCAGTCCATTGTCGTTAACAGCAAGGATATATATACCGACGAATCAATGCTGCGCAGTGGGACATAAGGCTGGGGCTTCTCGGCTAGAGTGAGAGGACAGGTCGTTGCTGAGCGCAACAGGGCATACATGTCAACAACCTCCAGTTTGAGAATGGGGACAGAAGCAGTGACCTCAGCACTGAGATGGATATCTGAGACTTCTATTACAAGGGCAGTCACCTCGTGACAGACGCACAAGCAGTACTTCAGAAGGTACAGAAGGGATGGCTTTGGTACGAGTGGATAGCAGCTGTTAAGGCCTCAAACCTCCAGGGGTTGACATGGATCTACTGTCCTGCTCATGCTGGGATTCAGAGCAATGAAAGAGCTGACATCATGGCTTCACAAGCTAGCATCATGGGCACATTAGTGATGGATAGGAATGATATTTTGAAATCAATCAATGACCGCCTGTTAGATGAGGACACCACAATAGATAACGCAGCAATCCACAGGCTGCAAACTTCGACATTAAACGAGTGGATTATGGTGCATGAGGATGGAGCAGTAGAGTGTACAACCAGCAAGCTACAGGGACTATCAGCATCCATACCCTACGCCATTTGCTGAGAGAGACTGAGCCCCTATGGGTATGCCCGGAGTGCAGTGACGTAAATTCTTAGAAACACAACAGAACAGCAAGGAGTGTATACACATAACAAATCAAAGAAAATCTGAATAGGAAAGAAGTACATAATTTTTATATTATGTTGTCAAGCATTACTTTATGTAATATTTGTTATCATTGTTTATCGAGTGCTTGTTTCAAACACATATAATATTAACAGATATAGGGAGCAGGCTTGCAAAGCCCAAGAAAGAGAACTCAACAACTAGTTTTAAAAAAGTCACTTACAAGTTTACATATTTCTGCTTCATCATCTGTATCAAACACCTTCTTTAAATCAGCATGTTTGGCAAACTCCCCTTTAGATACATTAGTAAACACTTTCGGTGTCTGCAGCACTTCATCTATATCTGTCTCTCTGAAGAATAAACATTTTACAAGACTTACACTTGCTACAATGAACTTTGGCTAAACAAGAGATACACTTGTTACAATGAACTTTGGCTAAACAAGAGATACACTTGCTACAATGAACTTTGGCTAAACAAGAGATACACTTGCTACAATGAACTTTGGCTAAACAAGAGATACACTTGCTACAATGAACTTTGGCTAAACAAGAGATACACTTGCTATAATGAACTTTGGCTAAACAAAAGATACACTTGCTACAATGAACTTTGACTAAACAAGAGATACACTTGCTACAATGAACTTTGACCAAACAAGAGATACACTTGCTACAATGAACTTTGACTAAACAAGAGATACACTTGTCACAATGAACTTTGGCTAAACAACAGATACACTTGTCACAATGAACTTTGGCTAAACATCTGCAACGGTAAGCTACTTATTTAATTATGTACATTTTTATACTGAAATAAAAAAGCATTGCTGATGAAAACAGGAGACACAGTTTTGAAAAAGCATGTAAATTATCTAGTCCATAATTTTATGTATTTTTATGGGTAAAACTAAAGAATAAAAATGGAGGTGGCCTGAAGAAAGTAGATATGTCTTGTCTTATCCACTTGTACCGTGAGGCAACATGGGAAGCTGTAGTTTTCTGTCCAGGGCTAGACCCGTCGCTGAAGTAGTCATCATCCCATAACGATTTAGAATATCCACAACATTTCCTATCTATCTATTCTTGACCTGCCACGGTTGTGAAAACCCGAACGCTGTGCGTTATAGGCGCACAAGTGTAGTTAGTCCAGTTGTATTCTCATTATGCGGCAGAACCACTTGGTTCTCTCCTCGTCAATATATCCAGTGCATGGTCTTGCTTCAACTTTTCTTCTCACATCTTCATTGTGCATTCTGTCTCTCCTAGTTACGTTGATTGTTTTCCAGAGGCATCTCATTTCACATGTCGTGATCTTTCTCTCTAGAGATTTCGTTTGGCACTGGTAACAGAGAGTTGGGCTGAATATACTGTTGATCAGCGTTCTTTTCGTGGGCATGTTTATGTTTAGGTGTTTCAATAATGGTGACAGCTGGGATGCATTTGCTTTTTTGCCCCTGATCTCAATTTCTCCGTCTAAATATCCTTCCCGTGTGAAGGTCCCGTTTACCATAATGTTCTTGTTTTCGGTCAATCTGCTTATCTGCATTGTTTCTGTTTTGGATGTGTTATTTCTCATTCTGTATCTTTCACATACAAGAGTTGAATGCAGTCAGATGTTGCTGCAGATCGTCTTCACTCTCAATAACTAGGCATTGATCTTCTGCAAAAGGGAGTTCATTTAAATGATCAGCCTGTGTTCTTTCTTCCTATCCATTTCTTGACAGATGCTTTAATTTGGCCTCCAGCGTTATTCTGTCCATATATGTGCTGAAGAGTAGGGGCGACAACATACACCTTTGTATCACACCAGTTGTTATCTCCCTTGTTTCGGTCAGACCATCTCTTGTTCTTACTATACTTTGACACCTTTGGTAGAGTGCTCTAATTTCTAATAGCTGCCCCTGTACTCCATAGTCGTCTAGGATGGCCCATAGTTTATTTAAGTCTACTCTATCGATAAACTTTTCTTGATCTATGAAAGCAGCATTGAGTTTCCGATCGTATTCGATTTTTGTTTCACTTAGTTGTCTCAGAGTGAATAAAGCATCTGTGCAGCTCTTACCCTGTCACAAAATAAATTGAGCCCCACTCAGCTGTGGCTTGAGGATCGGTCAAATTCACTGCTCTAGGATTTTTGCGCAAAGTTTTCCTGTGTGGCTTAGTAGCGATATTCCCTGGTAGGTATCACACTCTTTTTTGTTGCCTTTATTTTTCCAGATTGACACCATGATATCTTTCTGCCAGTTTTCAAGGACTCGACTTTGCTCCCAAGCTGCTGAGAATATTCCATCTCAACCATTTCACTACTAGGTATCCCCAAGCTTAATCGCCTCGCAGTTCATTCTGTCCACGCCTGCAGCTTTATGATTTGTTTTTTTTTTTAAAGGACTTCCTCAATCTCTTGGATTAATATTTCAGGCTCTGTTTTTCCTGTGTTTGAACTTATATGTTTGGAGTGCCTCCGTGTATCATTCAGGTTTAGGAGTTCTAGGAAATATTCACTCCATCATGCTTTCCTTTTCTCTGGATCAAAAATCGGCGTCACGTGTTTGTCATTTATAATTGTGGTGGGATTAAAGCTGTCATCACATGAACTGAACATACTTAGTAAATTAGTTATCAATAGACACCTCTTTCCCTGTATGGATGCCAAAGCTCATAAAGGGGAGGAAATAATAGGACAACTGCACCTCCACGCATATTGCAAAAGGGAAAAATGGTTCATAAAATCGACTTCATTGCAGCTGGGCACCCCCATAAGTGATTAGTCTCTTTCATGGTTGAAAATTTTGACGACAAAACATGAACTCCGTAGCTCCTGGGTGGCTCCAAAATATTTTCTATGACGAGTTTACAGCTGGGCCAATTGGAATAAGCGGACATACCATGAAAAAACCAACGACATGCCTGTTCTGTCAAACTGGGCATGATGCGATTTTAACCTGCTACGTTTGGATTGTAGACCAACCTCACTATCCCTAGACCGCCAAACCCCCTGTAAAAGGTAACTAAAGAGGCTCGTGCAATGGGCTAACATTCTCGCTAGGGTAAAACAAATTGCTACAGAAACCCTAACACAGAGCTTTGGTACAGGCTTCCTATAAGGAACCATCTACAGTGGTGGCCTTATGCTTTGTAAGGATCCAGATTGAAATAAAGTTCATTCCTTTATTGAAAGCACAGAAATATGGGGTAAAGAGGATTACCATGCATGGTTCTGCAAGTTCAGCATGTTAAAGAAAAGAAAATGGACATTATCTGGAGGTAAAAGGAGAATACACACTAAATATGCTGCTGAGCTTCATTTGATGGGTTGATGGACTATTCTTCTTCTTCTGCATTTGTTCTCAATCTACCGTTACCAAGCCATGAACAGGGCTTTGTAAGTAGCAAGATGTAGTCCAGAAAACAGAATGCACCGTGTCGCTAGTTTACAGCTTGACTGCGATATTTGCACTTTTCAGTCCGACACTGAATAGACTATGCAGCAGAAAACCCCAGAGACATGGAGCACAGATGAAAACCATATAACACTTGTAAGTGAATCATAATGTCTGATGCAACAAAAAAATGGAAATGATCTGGATGTAGAAAGCAAACATAGGCTGTGAATGTCGTGGAGCTTCACTTGATTGACTGTTTTACTGTGAGAGTTAGCTGTGACAATTTAGATTATTTAGAACAACATAAAAATACACAAGCATAGTGATTTTTGTTAGAATATCTGAAAACATACATTTTATTTCTCCATGATGTAACTTTATTGGGATAACAAGCTATTTCAAAGCGTTTTCCTCCTTTCTTCAGCCTCACAATAGCAACATTCGTCAGCCTCTTCTGGCCTGTTGGCTGTAAAATCTTCCCAGACATGTTAGCAGCTAGCACAACTGTGAGCAATTTGAAAAGACAATTTACAAACCATATTAATATTCTATAACTCACCACAGAAAATAAAAGAAGTTTCATTACCATCATAAGGCAAAAACTGAAAAAATATTAATCAGTTAAGTATTTAAAAGGTAAATTCAGAAGAAAAAAAAAACCTATTGATCATAAAGACATCAAACTTTGGCGTTGAGATCATGCTTTTTTGTCTTTGAAAGCTTTCAATTTTATTTTGGGAATAAGTGATCGGGTTATTCTCTTACAGAGATAATACTGTAAGCATAACTTTGGTGTCTATCTATTGTGAAAACCAATAAATTTGAAACATTTCTGTGCATCTATTTAGCGAGCCTCTTTCGAGTCTGTTACCTGAAATGGTGAGGGAGCTTGCATGTCTCAACGATACCAGGAGCTAAGCCAGTGGAAGCAAATGCTTCCAGAGGGGTCATTCAAGCTGGAAAGGTCATGGGGAGGGAATAGACTAAACACGAACAACTCACCTCACTTAGAGTATAATAGGTTAAGTTAGGGCCACCCAAATCTATAAGAACAAAGTCAGTTACAAAAATGTTGATAACACAGCAAAAGCAAACAGTCTTGAGAAAGTAAGGGCCTTCGGAAACAAGCAGATAAAGCGATTACACTTACAGTGAGGCAGAGAGGAGTCCAGGACCATGTATGTTGGCGAGATGTTATCAATAGCCTATGCACTAAAAGGAGTGATAGGCTTGATTATTTAGTGAGCAACAAGTGACCCTGTGCACATATCAATGTGTGAAGATAGGTCTTCAAATCATTGAAAGCACACAAAGCTGAAAATTATCTCCATATTTTCATTATTTCCCAAGCAGCTTTCCCCCTTAATAAATGCATAATTGCAATTCTCTATCCCAAACATTACACTTACATCTCCTGTAACAATTGTGTGAAGATCTTTGATTTTTTAATGCTGCTTTGTATAAAACACAGCTACAAATTAATTAAATAAAGGCCCAGATTAGATATTAGGACATGTTATTTTAGTCAGAAAGTGATGAATGTTTGGAATGCATTGCTACAGGACATAGTGGAGGCAGGGTAAATTGATGCATTCAAGAATAGATTAGATGCTGATCCGCATAGTTTTTAGATCAAGACAATGTAAGAGAAACTGGTTGTATACAGACTGCAGTCTTCTAAATCAGTATAAAGACATTAAGTTAAGAAACATTATGAAGATGATAACTAGTCTGAGATCCCATCATGATGTTTTGTCTATTGATCTTTGGAGTTTACCGTAATCTCATACATGTTAGCATATTCTAAAGTACTGAATCACAGTAGTCATTTTCCCTTTTCCTTGGTATTGTATTTTATAGTTGTGGGGCATATTGCTTTATATTCAATGAGTGACTTCTTGAACAAGCCAGGAGCACAAGACTCATGTGACATAGCTCATTGGCACCTATGAGGAAGGATTAAGTCCTCCCACCATATTAAGGAGGCATGCTCCAGCATTTTATACGTGATCTATCGACCCCCCCCCCCCCCCCCCCCCTCATGATCAACATTAGACAACAAATTTGAAGAAACTGTACAAAAAATAATGCTTTGCTGCAACTTTGCATTTTGTGACACTAGACCTATGAGATGTCCTATGACCTATTTATTATCTACTAAAAAACAGATTTATAACAATAAAGGATGTAGGCTAACTGATTATTAATATTATATTTGTCTCCCAGTTTTTAGAATTACTGCTAACTCTTAGTACAACTTTCACTAAGACAAAACATAAGTTGACTGTGGCGTGAAATTAACACACCATTTAAATTGTATTTAGTAAATTAGTCTAATTAAATAAAATATAGATCTACCTAAAAACAGCTTCCTTTAAATTTTGACTCAACTTCTAACTTAACTTACTACTTAGTTGGTTTAATTAGTTAACAGTACTTTTTTTTTTAGTAGTAGTTGTTTGTATATGTCACGTAATCACGATACACTTTTGACTTAGTGACTTACTTAAACTTAGTCTAGAATGCTTATGTCTGATTTGTGTCTAGCCTTATTTTAACTTAATGATTATGCAATATATATGTCTTAAACTGACGTAATTCGTGGCCATGGTAAGTGGTGTTGACATTAGTAACTTAGTATGTATTTTTAGCCTAAAATTTGGCTAAAGAATTATTATTATATATATTTAAATACTTTATAGTATTTTTATAGAGTTCCAATTCCAATAATTCCATCCAACCCCAAAGACCTGAAAATAGAAAAGTGAAAATGATAAATTGGTGAAATCAGGTATATCATTGTTCAAAAATAGGGTATCAAAACCACGATAAACGAAAGAGCAGAGAGAAATAGCAGCTTGATAAAAATACCTAAGGCGTTTGATGAGTTTTCAATATGTGTATGTAGTTATGTACTCCCATGTGTAAGCAATTGCACAAACAAGAGAAAGTATCCATTACCTGTAACGGAAGTTACGCGAATTTTACTATAGTAGTCTCCCTTCTCTGCATTGTTGTACAACTTGAAAATAAATTGCCCTTTTACTCTACAAACTGAGAATAAATAGTTTTATTTGTATTTATGCTTTTATATGATGCAGCCCAATTGTTTCACTTTCTGCTACGATATATTTCACTGCTTGTGTTATGAATTGTTCAAGTTTTAAATCTTATACCTCTCCCCCAACCATACAGAATTGGTTGGACGAAATGATAATAATAATAATACTAATAGTCCAAGTGTTTTGTTTTCTCTCGGTGCAATGCAGCAAAAATAAGTGTAAGATACAGTTTGGTCAGTCAATGCATACTCCAGTAATTACAGTAGGCCATGGGTCAGTGTTATCACCCATCTTCAATTTGCCCAGTTGTTAATTGGTATCTTTCTGACTTGTACTGAGCAAAGAAACTGGTCACTTCACCTCAGAAGAAAACTGAGACTTCGTATAAAAAGTAAAGGCAAAGATATCTAACACTTTATCTCAGACGGCAGGGTCTGCTACGGTACTACATTTTACCCTAGCAACAGTGGATAAAAAAATAGGCATGCGGTTATATAAGCTTTTTTCGGGTACGGGTATAGAAATAAATAATTCAAATTCATTGCGTGGCGCAATAAACATTGTTCCGTTAACGAATTAAAAGTCATCAAATTTTGATAAATAGAATTAACCTGCTACGTCTGGACCGCTGAGGTAGGTAATCCGGCACCGGCAGGCTTATTGAGTAGGGAGAACTGTATTATTATACCTCACTACAGTTTGAAGATCTCATGCTCATCTATACAAATAAAGGATTACTTTAATGTAAAGATTGCTGTTTTTCAAATATTCTTAGTCACACAGATCAAAAATATGAATGCACACGACCGCATTTGTTTTTGATTAATATAAAATATAATAAAATACTCAAATACGAAATAGTGAAGGTTGTACGTGTACGCCTGAACGGTCAGTACGATGATATTGATAGCTTTTTTTTGTTGTTTTGAACACAGTTGATGCGTCTTCTAAATCAATAATTAAGCCACCCTTGTTTTTTTATGTATGTTTGCTGACAACAGCTTATTGAATTGTTCGATACAATAGGCTGTTTAGTGTTTGTTATAGTGTCACAGTCCACTTACGAAAAAAAATTTTTACTTCAGTTTTTTTTAGTAAGGTGACCCAGGGCCAGTGTGGTATCTCGGACGTGACAGACTCAACTTTTTAACTAAACTTAACGGTTGTTATTAATGTTATACTGGTTTAAAAGACTCTGCAAAGTCTGTAAACAACGAATTTCATTTACATTTCCTTGCTCTAAAAGTTATACCATACAATCCATTCTTAAATACACAATTGTACCTGCTTCCACTTCTTCCTGTGTGGCAAAATGAATCACCACTCTTTGAATAAAAAAATATTTCCTAATATCTAATCTGGACCTTTCTATGGTTAATTTGTAGCTATGCCCTTTTGTTGTTGTAAGGTGGTTCTATTTTGAAAAAAAACTTGTTATAGTCTAATTAATTCCTTTGATTATCTTATAAACCTGTACAGTATTAGGTCTTCATAAATTCTTCTCTTTTCTGGACACTAGGCTGGTTTTTCTGATGAGTTTTCAATATATGTGTATGTAGTTATGTACTCCCACGTGTAAGTGGTTCTCTATCCCAAACTGCTTGTACTGAATCCGAGTAACATTTTTTATAAAGCAATTATTTTCACTACATAACTTAAAAAATAGACTTGCAGACTCTTATTAATTAAGAACATACATATTTACATCATCATTTATTTATTCAGTGTATTGTTATAAATATTCCTTAGATGAGTGAAGCTGAAAGCATCTTTTTCAAGTGGATGAAACAAGCGTTAGCACTTGCTGATGAGGCACTGAAGGCACAGGAAGTCCCAGTTGGTTGTATCATTGTTTACAAAGACAAAATAATTGCCAGGGGCGGCAATGAAGTCAACCAAACTAAGAACGCAACAAGACACGCTGAAATAATTGCCATTGAAGAAGTGAGAGAGTTTTGTTTCACAGAAGGAATTTCTGAGAAAGATGTTTTTGGTTTATCGACACTCTATGTTACTGTTGAACCATGTGTAATGTGTACTGGAGCACTTCGACAAATTGGAATACCTGTTGTTGTTTATGGGTGTGCAAATGAAAGATTTGGTGGCTGTGGCTCTATCTTAAATGTTGCTAGCGATGATGCAATTTCAAGTAATATTGGGCCATGCTTTGATGTAGTAGGTGGTGTTTTGGCTGATGAGGCAGTGACGTTATTGAAGACATTTTACAAAGGAGAAAACCCTAATGCTCCAGATAGCAAAAGAAAAGTGAAAATTACATAATCAGGTATGATTAAACTTGCTCTTATCCCATAATTGATAAAAAAATAGAATGTGAATAAGGTTAGATATACAAGGTAGAATAGGCTTCACTTTTGATTGTGGGTAATGGTTTTCATAAATGTAGATTGAATCCACATGTTGTTTTTGTTGGTCATTTGTATTTATGACGAACTGGCTTTGTACGTATCAATATCAGGCAATGCAATACTTTCACATAGTCTCAAAATCTTACCTATACAAAGATTTTTGACATATCTGAAGGAAAATTATTAAGATACTCCATTAATAGCTATTGTATACTGCTACTATACATTTTTATTAGAATATCTGAAAACATTCATTTTATTTCTCTATGATGTAACTTTATTGGGATAACAAGCTATTTCAAAGCGTTTTCCTCATTTCTTCAGCCTCACAATAGCAACATTCATCAGCCTCTTCTGAACTATTGGCTGTAAATCTTCCCCCAAACATGTAAACAACTAGCACAATTCTGAGCTACTTTTTAGAACATTTTTATAACAACTACTTTCTTATTGACTGCCAGGTACCACACAAGCTAACAATAGCTTTAGGTCAAGGGATTTTCCAAAACAAACAAACTAATCTTTTGCGATTTAGATTGGGAGCATTTTATTAAATAGATAATGAAATGCTTTTTTTGCTTCTGCGTTGTGATGACTGTCTGATTAGGGCAAGAATGATATCTACATTTTAGGTTAGCTTAAGTGGTTCTGGCAAAATTGTGTCTCTCACTTTGATGTGTATATGGATATACCAGGGTTCTTCAAATGATAATCTGACATGGATTCCTCTAGAAGAAAGGTCTTTGATTACATGTGTATCCACTTATGCACCATCTGCTGCTTTTCTACATTGGACTTGAACGTCTTTTCTATTGCCTCTGAGTGGTGCAAAGGCATGATAATCACTTGGAGCAAGATCTGGCAGTACAGCTGATGTGGAGGACATTGAAGGTACAGGTCCTTGGTGATTGCACTCGCAGTATGAAGCCGAGCATTGTCATGTTGCAACAAGACACCGGAACTCAGAAGTCCACGTTGTTTGGATTTTATTGCAGGTGAAGATTATTCCTGAGATCTGTACATGTTGCACTCACTAGAGACAAGTATGTGCCGTTTTCTGCTTCATTGCGCTTCAAAATTTCTTGGGCATCAACACATCATGCTCTTTAGCATTTGTATTTGTCCTGAAGAGGGTGTTTGTATCATAGTTTACAGCAAGGCTGCAATATACGTGCCTTTCGGTCCGACACATCTGATTTCAGCACATCATGTTTAGGACGGTTTGCCTTCCCTCTTTGATCCAAAATCTCTTTGCAAAGCTGCAATCTGTTTCCAGGGCACCACTAGTAGGTGAAATAGGATCTTGGTCAGTTATGAATCACTGGTTGCTGCCAGCACTTTCACTGCTGCATCTTTGACCTCAGTGCATCGTTTCAATTCTAGAGTTAGCTACCATGACACCCACCTTCCAGACACTTGGTGACACTGAAGCACATTATAGATGGTGTTATGTGCTTAATCATGTCTGATGTCCAGAAGTGCAGCTATTTAATTCAGTCACTCTATAATTTTCCATCATGATGCAATCAACCCTAGTGTCACTAGTCAGTGTGCCATCAACCCTAGTGTCACTAGTCAGTGTGCCATCAACCCTAGTGTCACTAGTCAGTGTCACTAGTTAGTGTGCCATCAATCCTAGTGTCACTAGTCAGTGTGCCATCAACCCTAGTGTCACTAGTCAGTATGCCATCAAGCCTAGTGTCACTAGTCAGTGTGGCATTAAGCCTAGTGTCACTAGTCAGTATGTCATCAACCCTATTGTCAGTATGCCATCAACCCTAGTGTCAGTATGCCATCAACCCTAGTGTCACTAGTCAGTGTGCCATCAAGTCTAGTGTCACTAGTCAGTATGCCATCAACCCTAGTGTCACTAGTCAGTGTGCCATCAAGCCTAGTGTCAATAGTCAGTGTGCCATCAAGCCTAGTGTCAATAGTCAGTGTGCCATCAACCCTATTGTCACTAGTCAGTGTGCCATCAAGCCTAGTGTCACTAGTCAGTGTAAGTGTCACTAGTCAGTGTGCCATCAACCCGAGTGTCACTAGTCAGTGTGCCATCAACCCTAGTGTCACTAGTCAGTGTGCCATCAACCCTAATGTCACTAGTCAGTGTGCCATCAACCCTAGTGTCACTAGTCAGTGTGCCATCAACCCTAATGTCACTAGTCAGTGTGCCTGACCTGCTTGAGAACAGTCTGTCACAGAACTTACATCGTTTGAGAATTTCATATTCCACTTGTATACTTGCTGGAGTGACAGGCACTGCATCACCATACTCAATTTTAATTAACCTATTAATTTGTGAAGGTTTGACCATTTGTTGCTAACAAAAATGAATAATAGAATGCTGCTCCTCTTTTGTGCTTGTCATTAGTGGGGCAGCTAGCTTTAAACTGCTACTATCACATGTGGCTTATCACAAACAGCGAGTTGTGCATGGGACTAGGAGCCTCATGTAAAATACATTTTAACAAAAACCACCACTGCAAAAGTACACTTTTGCATCTAGTGTTGAATTGTTTGGCCAGTGCATCTTACTTAGCTGTTGATGCAGTGGACTGTCCTGTAACACATGCTCAGCAGTTTGCTAGTCTCGTTCATATGTAATCAGTGGTGAGCAGACAGCAAAAGTTTGTGCATGTATCTGTTCAGTCTGTTGTGCTCTGTCCTGAGGCAAAGAATAGGGATCTATCCCTGCCGCTCCAGGGGGTGATAGTCACCATTTGGTTGGTCCTGTTCTCTTCTGCTAACTAGGATAGCTCACCTTTTCTCAAAGTATGTGATTTTAATGTCTTCTTGTTCACAATCACCACCACTTTTTGCAAGCCTATCTGCCTTTTCATTCCTCGGTCTCTGTCCTGGAATCTGAATGCCTTGGGAGGTAGAGGCAGATCAAAACACGCATGAATAATAGAGCTCGAGACAAACAAAGTAAATGTGGCCAGAGTTGGAACGGATGGACAGAAGGACTAGGCAAGCATTTGTTGAGAATCTATGCTCAACAGGGAGCTGAAAGGTTTTGATTAATTGGATGTCATGTTGGCCCAGGCTGCCTCTGATGAACCCAAATAAACTGGGAACGATTTGTTAAGATATATTTATACACTAGTGTGTGCTTGACTTTGAGCTCATGGCTCTTTATATTTTATTTTCTATCAACAGTTTAACTGTACAGAGAGAAAACTCCAAAATGATTACTTTTACCAGAGCCATGTGTAGAAGTAAAATTTCTATTGTCAGGAGAATTGTGGTCCTACACAGGTAACCAGTTATATTTGTACTCTAATAACACGTGAAGGTGTCCCAGAAGCAGGAACTGCTGTTGGGGATGAAGTGTTAAAGACTAGGTCACATTTTTTCTTTTGGGTGGGGTGACCAGTTGTTATTGTTGGAAGCCTCTTGTACTGACTCTTGACGACTTTTCTTTAGTGGAGAATTATAGGGGCTCTTCTTGCATCCGAGGTGGAATAGGGTCATCATGGCTGTAGTGCAGTGCGAGGCTACTCAGTAAGCTCAACACTATGGTCATTACAGACTTCTATTTCTTTGGCATCCGTCATGAAAAGGATGTTTGTGGCTTTGTGTCATAATTTACATTGAGGCTGTGATATCTGTACCTTTCAGCTCAACATATCTGATTTCAGTATGGTATTTGTGAGACTAGGTATGCCTTCCCTCTTTGTTCCTTAACCTTTTAGCCAAACTGCATGATTGCAGTGTGTCCAGGGCTGCACACTTTGAGATGGAGTAGGGTCTTGGTCAGCTATGGGTCACTGACTTTAATACAAACAGTCAGCTATGAGTCGCTGACTGCCATCAGCTCATTCACTGCTTCATCTTCAATCCCGGACATTACAGTGTTTACCTAGTTGGCCAGACTGTTGTGACGTATCTCGTTTCCAGGAGCATGATGCGAATGAGAAGTGAGGTCATGATAGTATCTTTGTCCTGACCCTGATGTTACTTTTGGCTCATTGCCGGAAGGACCAGATTTTGTCCTTGTTGCCTTGCCATACCTAGCAGTAAGTCAGGTAACCATTTCAACTGGATACGCTGAAGTTTGGTGAGACCAAGGATTGAACCTGATACCTTTACCTTGAGAAGCAAGTACTTTAATCATTTTACTACTATTTCACATGGATACAATATTTATGTGTTCAATACTGTTTGCATTCGACATAGATATTTTAAAACAAAATTTCAAGTTAACCTTTACCGTACTAGATTACAAAATGAATTCTATTTCCTGTAGCTGCTTGATTTTTTTAGCACGTCATGACATGATTGTTGATTTTGAGAACCTCTAATCTTTTTTTTCAATTTGTGTGTGTCTAAAGACATATATTAATAAAGAACTTGTTGGCGTTATTGTGTGTATGTTAGTTTCTGAGATACAAGAACGTGGTGATAGTGGTGACAAATAGCACAAACATTATAGACTCACACTTGGCTATAAAAAAAAAAAATTATTTACACAAAAATTTACTAATGCTACTATTTATGTTTGCCGTAGTGGCTATGTCTGTCACTTAAACTATAAACATAATTATTGTATCTACATAAACTAAATAGATCTACCTCAGAAAAATCTGTTGCAGAAACTAAACTCCCCCATTCTCATTAATGGGTGAATCTTCAAATCCAAGCAAAATACAGAAATGCTTTCAAAAAACCTAAAATAAATGTAAAAATCGTCACTGTTTATTATCTAATCGTACATGACGAAAGTTGGAACTCTCTACAATCAAAAGATCAGTATGTATGTTCAGTCATTTCAATGGCATTAACCCAGTAGCTTATATATGATAAAGCCATGACCCAAGAGCAGGCTGAGTGCATCGCCTGTGGACCAGAGCCAAATCGTCGTAATCTCACACCGCTAGAATGGTAAAGGTTAATTTTAAGGTGATTCTACTGATGTTAAAAAGGTTATAGGTCTTAAATGTGGTATTAGGTGCACAGTGAATCACTAGGCCATATCAGTATTTGAAAAATAATGCCTCCTTCATCGCCAATGAGAACTCCAACATCACCCTGTCATACTACATTCTTGTGGGTGTGCATGTGACTGATCAGGCCAATGCGAACTGGAAAGAAAAGTTTTATTGCATGACTGGCAAATATGGTCTGGTGCTGGTACTCTGTCTGCTCTAGAACTTCTGTGACTGTGCATCATCCTGGGCACAAGAGGGCCCTGCTGACTGCAACACCTGGTAATATCAGTACACTTGATCATTCACACTGATCTTCATGTCTTCTTCTTCTGCGTTCGTTCTCAATCTCTCGTTACCAAGCCCTGAACAGGGCTTTGCAAGTAGCGGGATGTAGTCCGGAGAATAGAATGTGCTGAGTCGCTAGTTTACAGCTTGACTGCAATATTTGCACCTTTTGGTCTGTCACATCCGTCTTCGACAGACCCTTCACGTCTGTTATAGTACATATGCTGAATTATGAGCAAACATTAATGGCAGAATAGTTATAAGATTTGTCTCTTGCAGTAAAGGGACAGGATTTATGACCTGCTTACAGCACACGCCAATATCAGGAAAACTATTACCAAATACAATTAGTTAGTTAATTGTGAAGAACTCAGTCTAAATAACTTTGAAAACAACAAGAATGACGCAAAACAAGTCTGATAAGAAATATCAGGTATGGTACGACAGAATTGGCAAGGTAACAACAGGTGTCTGGGAGGAGAAGAAGATCTGGTGTAGCACAACAGAGTTGGCAAGGTAACAACAGGTGTCTGGGAGGAGAGGGAAGATCTGGTGTGGCATGACAGAGTTGGCAAGGTAACAACAGGTGTCTGGGAGGAGAGGGAAGATCTGGTGTAGCACAACAGAGTTGGCAAGGTAACAACAGGTGTCTGGGAGGAGAAGAAGATCTGGTGTAGCACAACAGAGTTGGCAAGGTAACAACAGGTGTCTGGGAGGAGAGGGAAGATCTGGTGTGGCATGACAGAGTTTGCAAGGTAACAACAGGTGTCTGGGAGGAGAGGGAAGATCTGGTGTGGCATGACAGAGTTGGCAAGGTAACAACAGGTGTCTGGGAGGAGAGGGAAGATCTGGTGTGGCATGACAGAGTTTGCAAGGTAACAACAGGTGTCTGGGAGGAGAGGGAAGATCTGGTGTGGCATGACAGAGTTGGCAAGGTAACAACAGGTGTCTGGGAGGAGAAGAAGATCTGGTGTGGCACAACAGAGTTGGCAAGGTAACAACAGGTGTCTGGGAGGAGAGGGAAGATCTGGTGTGGCATGACAGAGTTGGCAAGGTAACAACAGGTGTCTGGGAGGAGAGGGAAGATCTGGTGTGGCATGACAGAGTTGGCAAGGTAACAACAGGTGTTTGTGATACTCTAAATGCAGATCTCTGTGAAGAGAATAAATTAAAATAAGAGCGAAACTGAAGATGCAGCAGTGGATGAGCTGACAGCAGCCAGCAACACATAGCTGGGTGCTTGTATCAGGGTCAGTGACCTATAACTGAATAAAAACCTATTCCGGCCCTAGAACCAGACTGCAACCTGGCTAAAAGATTAGGTATCGAAGAGGGAAGGCAAACACAGTCCCAAAAATGCTGTGCTGAAATTGGATGTGTTGGGCCAAAAGGCGCAGATATCACAGGCACGCTGTAAACTACAACACAATGTCACAAATGTCTTTTTCAGGACGAACATCAAAGAAGAATAAGAGCTGTCCTTATCTATATATAATTGACCTGTGGATATTGGTACATGTATTATATTAGAATAGTATGGTTGTACAATTGTTTCAAATTGAAGCCACTAATAGCACTGGACTAATTTTACCATCTTTCAACAGCCAAAATGTCAAATTTTCAAAACAGAGACAGAAACTTGTGATAATGGGAACAGGCTGGAGCAGCTACAGTGTTTTGAAAACAATTGACAAAAATCTGTATGATGTTATCGTGGTCAGCCCGAGGAACCACTTCCTATTTACTCCTCTATTAGCCAGCACAACAGTTGGTACCTTGGAATTCAGGTAGGCAGTCAGCTAGGTTGGACAGAACATTAGTGTTTTTTAGTGAATGTCTGGGTGTAGAAAGTCAAACGAGTTTCCGGATCTTTCTTGTGAAATCTGTTGCTACAGTTCATATTTTTATGATGGGATCAAGATGCTGAACAGTGCATGAGCTGTAGCGGTCAGCAACCCAAAGCTGACTGCTAGCGTCAGGGCCAGTGATCCAGATCTGCTAATACCCTTCTCCATTTCCATGTGAGGAGAATGTATCGAAGAGGGAAGGCAAACCCAGTACTCAAAAGTGCCTGCTGAAGTTGGATGTGTCGGATCAAAAGGTGCAAATATCGCAGTCATGCTGTAAACTACGACACAACACATTTCGTTCTCCAGACTAATCCTGCTACTTGCAAAGCCTTTTCGGGGCTTAGTATCGAAAGCTTGAGAACGATGATTAAGAAGATATTTTTATGATGACTTCCAGATTGAGCAATCTTGGCATTTATACATCTGTAGTAACTATCAATTTTGTTTGATGTAAGGTAGTTAAACTCCAGTCGTTTCTTTTAAATTACACATCAAAACTTGGCACTTTGAACACAAGGTGGCTGAATGTTTTACATCCACGTCTCAATTGATGTTGATGCCACAAACAAAAAATCAATCACTTTGAATGTTTGGTACACAGCTGGTTTCTATTGTGTGCAGATCTCTATTTTTCTTTTATGCCCATCCTCTGCACATTGTGCACAAATCATTCAAAACCTGTATGTGCATTTCAGCTAGTTACACACAGGCTATCAAACTAGAACTCTCAAACTTCCACAGGTATAATGCCATTTTCTTGTGGTATCAGAAACCTCAACCACTCTCAGCAAATGAGACTTTAGGAATGAAATTAGTGTGACAGATTCAATGGGTTTTATTAAACACACATTGCCAGGCAACCTTGGTAGGCACATTAAAATGTGACTGTATCGTGAAACCTTTAAGAAATCTACCTGGCAATCCATTTCTTTGCCTGCTACAACTAATGTAGCAGGTTCAGGCTAAAGTGAGCAAGCGTGTTCATGGTGACTGACGGAGTGTTTATTCTTAGCTCTATATATATCCTCCCTGGTAGATACAGCAGCATTCTGTTTAGGAACATAGGACCATCCTTGCAGGAAGCTTGAACCAAATCATTGATATATTCTTGCTGTGGAAGTATCTGTAGCACTTTGTTTGACATGATGGGGTAGTATCCCAGAGACTCATGTACAAACTTATCTTAGTCCACGTGTGACAACAGGCATCACTGAATGCAGTGCTGGCTCACACTGGGAATATTTCAATCTAAATGAACTAACAATTTCTTTTGCTGTATACCATACTTGCTGCATTTAGGCTTCTGAATCAGCTAAACTTAGTTTTGACATTATACTTTTGAAACGTAAGCTTTAAAATAAATTTGTTTGTCAGGTCATGGGGTTTACAACGTTATTGTAAATGTGATCACTTCTAAATGTGACAACCCAACTTCAACCTGGTCGAAAGGCGCAGATAGCGTAGTCTCGCTGTAAACTAAAACGCAATGTCCTTTTCAAGTATGTGGACAGACACCCCAGACTGCGGAGCATATACTTCAGGACTGTCCAGAGTATGAGATACTGAGGCGGACATACTGGCCAAGAGAAACAATACTGGAAGGGAAACTATATGGACCTATGTGTGAACTGCAGAAGACAGTGAGGTCATATACGAGACAACTTTGCAGATGCAGACATACTCCAAGCGAACGAAAGGACAAACGCAGAAGAAAAAGAAATGTAAAAGCATGTTATTAGTCAGTTAATCAAAGCATCTACTAAACCTGACAACCGACGATGTGCGAAGGAGCACACACAAGAGGATACAATGCCTTATCCTAGAGCGAGGAAAGGCAACCTCGGCTGAGTGTTGGGGCAGGGCAGACCAGAACCTTAGCCTTGCTTGGCGGCTGGTCTAATAGTGAAGCCCCGACAGGCTAACAGATAGAACATTGCTCTGCTGATCCAGCAGCTTCTGCAGCTTACCTTGTTCCAAATGTATTGTTATCGCCTTTCCGTTGGAGCAAACAAGGCAGACCGAGAGAGGGACCATACTGCATGGGCAAGACGTGGTCTCTATATTTCTGCCTGGGCTTTGTGCTAAAAGCACAATTACTATCGTCTGACAAGACAGAAAGAGCCAATGAATGAGTCAGAAAATTATGTTTTAATGTACACTTGCCTTACGTAGGCAGTTAATTGAAAATGCTAATAATGTATGTTCTTGCCTTTTTTTCTTCTCATTACATTTAGATCAATAATTGAACCTGTTCGCAACACTGGATTTAGAGACTCCGCCCACTTTCATCTTTCATATGCTACAGAACTGAACCCTGAAAAACAAGAGCTTCAATGTACCAGTGTCCTAACACCTAGTCTGAAGTATACAATATCTTACGACAAGCTGGTTATAGGAGTAGGAGCTTTCACAAACACATTTGGGGTTCCTGGAGTAGCAGAACATGCATTCTTCTTGAAGGTAAACATCAATCTCATCAAATCAATTTCATTTTTTCTTTTCACTCTAGAGTATGTGAGGATACAATAGAATGGTGATGGTCTATCTATCTCCTACTAATTTCTATTGTGGTCTGTCTTCTGTAATGGTCTATTTCCACCAATTTCTGTCGTGGTCTGTTTTCTAGATATTCAAGCTGTCTTAGCTTACTCTTTCACCGTCCTCTACATGTTCTTTGTCAGCCTTAAATTTTTGTATTTGTTGTGGATTCCAATATAAACCACAAGTGTTACCAGGGCTCAAAAGGGGGAGTGAAAAATAATAACACTGTAACCTACCAGGCATGTTGTAAGAGGCTACTAAGAAATGTTCAGCATGAGATCAGCTAGCCCATCCTGTATAATATATTATACGCCTCAAGAAAAAGACAAGGAGACCTCTGCGAGATCAAGATGCTGAGCAGTGCATGAGCTGCAGTGGTCAGTGACCCATAGCTGACTGCTAGCATCAAGGCCAGGTAACTATAGCTCCATGCGGTGATCCTGGATAACAGGCTGCAACAAAGCAGACTGGCTAGGGAGAAGGTATCGAAAAGGGAAGGCTAACTCGGTACTCAAAGATGCCTGCTAAAGTCAGAAGTGTCGGACTGAAATGTTATGCCACTTTTGCAATAGGGATTGTTGTGGGAGTTTTTTTAATGGCAAGATTGGAAGAGAAACGCACAACCATTTATGGGTGTACGTGCTTACCATACGGGTATGGCCTTGCTATGTCATGAGTCCAAACATAAGCAAGTTTGTGTTGTGATGCATTGCCACTAACTACTTCACCATGGATCTGAACACAAAGCAAGTTTGACACTAACCAATTCACCAGGAATATGAACACAATGCAAGTTTGACACTAACCACTTTACACACACACACACACACCCCCCCACACCTTGTTTATAACTTTCAATTTTTTGTTTTAAATAATGTATTTCCTTTGCTGGATTCTCTTTGACTAGGAAATAGCAGATGCCAGAAAGATCAGAAATCGAATTCTTTGCAACTTTGAGCTCTCTGTTCAGCCAACAATAGACATCAAAGAGAGTGAAAAGCTGCTACATATTGTCATTGTTGGCGGTGGACCCACAGGTGTGGAGTTTGGAGCAGAGTTGTATGACTTTGTTGAGCAGGTTTGATATTTGTGTTTATCTGCAAATGCAAATAAGACAATCTATAGCTCTCTAGGAAATGATAGATTTGCCCCATTGTGCTGATGTTTAAGATCAGACTGTTACTGAATTCAGATTATTGAATATTGGTATTAATCAGGCAAGGTTGCCTGATTCCAAGTAGCCAAGAGCTGCTTAAATCCGTGTCCGTCCTTTGCCCTGGAGTACCATGAGGGTCCTAACACATGGTGCAGATTATCTCTTCATCTCATTGGCAGGGGGCTACAAATTATAGAACATATATAGCATATATGAGAAAGACCATCATAACGCAATACTAATAGGAACCTAGGGGTTATAATAGATCATACAGGTAAAGTGAGTGAGCATGTCCAGGTTATAATAGATCATACAGGTAAAGTGAGTGAGCATGTCCAGGTTATAATAGATCATACAGGTAAAGTGAGTGAGCATGTCCAGGTTATAATAGATCATACAGGTAAAGTGAGTGAGCATGTCCAGGTTATAATAGATCATACAGGTAAAGTGAGTGAGCATGTCCAGGTTATAATAGATCATACAGGTAAAGTGAGTGAGCATGTCCAGGTTATAATAGATCATACAGGTAAAGTGAGTGAGCATGTCCAGGTTATAATAGATCATACAGGTAAAGTGAGTGAGCATGTCCAGGTTATAATAGATCATACAGGTAAAGTGAGTGAGCATGTCCAGGTTATAATAGATCATACAGGTAAAGTGAGTGAGCATGTCCAGGTTATAATAGATCATACAGGTAAAGTGAGTGAGCATGTCCAGGTTATAATAGATCATACAGGTAAAGTGAGTGAGCATGTCCAGGTTATAATAGATCATACAGGTAAAGTGAGTGAGCATGTCCAGGTTATAATAGATCATACAGGTAAAGTGAGTGAGCATGTCCAGGTTATAATAGATCATACAGGTAAAGTGAGTGAGCATGTCCAGGTTATAATAGATCATACAGGTAAAGTGAGTGAGCATGTCCAGGTTATAATAGATCATACAGGTAAAGTGAGTGAGCATGTCCAGGTTATAATAGATCATACAGGTAAAGTGAGTGAGCAAGTCCAGGTAGCAGTGAAAAATGCAAATGCAATGTTAGGTATGATAAAAAGAAATATTAAACATAATAACAAGGAAGTGATAGTCAAACTGTATAAAGCATTAGTTAGACCGAGATTGGAGTACTGTGTACAGGTGTGGAGTCTTTATCGTAGAGGGGATATAAACATGCTGGAAAGGATACAAAAAAGAGCGACAAAGATGATAGTGGGATTCCAGAATTACAGTTATGAGGAAAGACTCAGAAAAACTTGGCTACGGTGTCTAGAATAGAGAAGAATTCGAGGTGACATCATATGGGTTTATAAGATCGACAGAAATAATAAATTAGACTATAACAACTTTTTAAAAATAAAACCACCTACAAGAACAAAAGGTCGTAGCTACAAATTTAACTAAAGAAAAGTTCACATTAAATATTAGGAAATATTTTTTTAGCCAGAGAGTGGTGAATGCTAAAAATGCATTGCCACAGGAAATGGCGGAGGCATGGACAATTATTACATTTAAGAATAGATTGGATACGCATAGCTTTTAGAGCAAGGAAATGAAAATGAAACTGGTTGTATACAGACTCTTCTAAACCAGTATAAAGATAAGTTAATAATGGCTGAAATACAATCAGTGTTACATGAGGATGTGATTAACATCTGTTGCTGTTCTCGTATAGCACTGATTAACTTTGTATTTTGGCCGTGGTTATAGAATGTTGAGTAAAATAACTCGTCGCATACTTCATGTCAGATGGGCAGAGGTAATGGCAAATTGTGACCTGTGTGAAAGAACACGGCAGCAACCAATACAGCAGTAAATTGGAGAGAGAAAGTGGAGATGGATAGGACAGCATAACCAGACGTCCGCTGGATTCGCACCCACAGAGATAGAGCCGAGATAAAAGGTAAAGGCACACCTGGCGGAAAATGGTCGAGGAGAAAGTAAGTTCAGTTGGAGTCTCGTAGACAGAACTCAAGAAGACACAGAATAGGAACAGATGGAGGGCATATGTTGCAGTCCTATGTTTCAAGCATAATCAGATGGATAAAAGATGATGATGAGAGTATAGGGACATGGATAAGTATTGGCTCGGATATGGATAAAAGATGATGAGAGTATAGTGACATGGATAAGTATTGGCTCGGATATGGATAAAAGATGATGAGAGTATAGTGACATGGATAAGTATTGGCTCGGATATGGATACAAGATGATGATAGTATAGTGACATGGATAAGTATTGGCTCGGATATGGATAAAAGATGATGATAGTATAGTAACATGGATAAGTATTGGCTCGGATATGGATAAAAGATGATGATAGTATAGTGACATGGATAAGTATTGGCTCGGATATGGATAAAAGATGATGAGAGTATAGTGACATGGATAAGTATTGGCTCGGATATGGATAAAAGATGATGATGAGAGTATAGTGACATGGATAAGTATTGGCTCGGATATGGATAAAAGATGACGATGAGAGTATATTGACATGGATAAGTATTGGCTCGGATATGGATAAAAGATGATGATGAGAGTATAGTGACATGGATAAGTATTGGCTCAGATATGGATAAAAGATGACGATGAGAGTATAGTGACATGGATAAGTATTGGCTCGGATATGGATAAAAGATGATGATGAGAGTATAGTGACATGGATAAGTATTGGCTCGGATATGGATAAAAGATGACGATGAGAGTATATTGACATGGATAAGTATTGGCTCGGATATGGATAAAAGATGATGATGAGAGTATAGTGACATGGATAAGTATTGGCTCAGATATGGATAAAAGATGACGATGAGAGTATAGTGACATGGATAAGTATTGGCTCGGATATGGATAAAAGATGATGATGAGAGTATAGTGACATGGATAAGTATTGGCTCGGATATGGATAAAAGATGACGATGAGAGTATATTGACATGGATAAGTATTGGCTCGGATATGGATAAAAGATGATGATGAGAGTATAGTGACATGGATAAGTATTGGCTCAGATATGGATAAAAGATGACGATGAGAGTATAGTGACATGGATAAGTATTGGCTCGGATATGGATAAAAGATGATGATGAGAGTATAGTGACATGGATAAGTATTGGCTCGGATATGGATAAAAGATGACGATGAGAGTTGTTGTTTGCGAATGCCCACAATTAGTAGGTTACTTTTTTGTGCGCCCTGAAACAACGTTTAAGGTCGTGTTTCAGTAGCTTTCCTCACATCCGAGCATGCTGATGAAGGTGGACCGGGTCCTCCAGATGGTTGTACTATGCTTGGCTACGATGAGAGTATAGTTCAGTTTAGTTTAGTCAAAGAATCAATGTCATTGTACATGGTTCTTCTCCATATTATTGTAGCATCTCAGCACAATGCATGAACTCCATAGCACCGGCGAGGATCTCGTAATAGATTAGGTAGATTTTTAACATAATACGTGGATAAGTATGGCTCAGATTACCACGTTAGAACAAAACCTACACTGTGACCAACATGCCCTCATCAGGAACAAGAAACACAAATGAAAACAACTTAATAATAATGAGAGTATTGTTAAAGGTGCTTACATCAGTGAGGTCATTTGGATAAAAGGATGCCCGAAGAAGATGGAAGTAACCAACCTGGTCAGATATGTTTGAGCCTGGTAGATAAACTAACGAGTCAAAATGTTACAGAACGATCCTCAGAATACCCTGGATAGAGAAAAAGACAAATGTAGGCATTCAGCAAGAGTTAAGCATAGAGGAGAACTGGTTTATCAATTCCCTTATTGGCTAGAAAATGCAAATACTTTGCTCACATCAAGAGACACAAAGGTCTCGAGAGAACAGTGATGGAAGGTGTGGTGCCAGGCAAAAGAGAAAGGGGTAGACCAAGAAGACGATGGTACCAAGAGGCTGGAGTTTTGGCAAGGGAACGAGTTTCTTTCAGACAGACTGTGATGGGAGCGACATTTTATAAAGGACATGATGATGAGATAAACTAAACGCAAATTGTCCTGATGTCACTTGTGGAGACTGACTACCAAAATATACATTATATATTTCACAAAGAACTGCCCAGTACAATGAATGTACCAAAATTGAATTTCTGTTGGCCCTGGCCAAAGGCTGTGGATATGCTAAACCTTAGCTGTCCTGTGCCATTTGGCAAATACTGCATGTAAGTAATAGCTGTAATGAGACCAGGCAGCGTCATCAAGATGCTGAGCTGCAGTGGTCAGCGACCCATAGCTGACTGCTAGCATCAGAGCCAGCAAACCAGAACTGCCAAGACCCTTCTCCACCTCCACGTGATGATCCTGGATAACAGGCTGCAACAGAGCAGACTGGCTAAGGAGAATGGATCGAAGAGGGAAAGCTAACTCTTTACTTGAAAATGCCTGCTGAAGTCGGATGTGTTGGACCGAAAGGTGCAAATATTGCATTTAAGCTGTCAACTACGACACAGCGCATTCCGGTCTCCAAACAACATCCTACTACTTGCAAAGCCTTGTTCAGGACTTGGTAGCGGGGAATTGAAAACGAACGAAGAAAAATAAGACTAAGTAGCACGCATCATGTATATACTAAAAAAAGTCTTAAACCTCAAGATCCTATACCGCTGAAAACCGCTTGTTCTTATTGTGTTTGTTTCTCGGTTACTACGCCTATCGTTGTCTTCTGGTTTGAATTCCAATGCGAGGATAAAGTATCAAAAACAGCTTGGAAGTTAAAAACCAGTGCATTTTCACCAAAAAATTAGCAGTTTATCTGATAGTGAGCATGCAGAGCCGTCAAGATGGAGTATGTTTGATTTATTCGACATGCTAGACTTTGATTATGATGATAATCAATCAGATATTGAGATAGAGAGTAATAACGATAGCTAGATCTATACCACAGCGAGTGATTACGATGAGCTATATCTATACCACAGCAATGGTACCGTTGATGGTTGGGTCAGTTTACGATGATAGTATGCCTAGTGGTACTAGTGTGAATGATGCAGCGGTTGCATGTTCGGTGTGCACTGCTCTAGATGGGTGGAGCTTTTATTGTAGCAGGTGCACACGTACAGCAATTCTACTTTTTACACCCTAGTAGAACATTTTAGATACTCCATACATAACATAATATCTTAACAAATGAAAAGGTTGCAGATAAAATACGACAAACACCCATTTGTCATTGGTTTTGTTAATTTAATTCAGGATTCTATAGATCATAATGAAAAATGCCTATAGGATCTTACGGGTTAATACCACTTGACCAAGACTGTATAGATTAGAGATGGCTGAAATGGCAGAGCATAGATAGACTAGGCATAAATTGTGAAGAATTCATTCAAAATCTGAACCATAATAATGACATTTATTTATCTGACTTCACACAGGATGTGGTTCGTCTTTACAGGCAGCAGCAAGAACATGTGAAGGTCACTTTAGTTGAATCTAATAAGATATTATCTTCATTTGATGCCAGGCTAAGTGCCTATGCGGAAAAAAAGATAAAACAGAGGAAAGGGTTTGAGCTTATCCGATCAACTGTTGTTGGTAAGATGTGTTAATGTGCTGTGTACGTTACAAATGGATATAATTAATGTATGCAGCTTTTTATTTTACATATCGTACTAATTTGTCAGTTTTCTACACTGGGGTGTATACATTTTTTAGAGTCCGATAAGATAATCAGTGGATGTAATGTGGGTTTGTTCCTGTCCAGGTGCGATAACTGAGACATACCTGTAAAAGTTGTTATTGACTTTTGACCTTCAGTATCACTGCAGCTTTGCTAGTCCATTTCATCTTGTTCCCTCTATCATTTCATGACTATTAATGTTTATACATCCATTACTGTATCCATGTATATATGCTTGTATGTTCATATGTGTCTGTATGTATATATGTCAGGTTTTTATATTTGTAATATTAATAGTTGCCCATCGCAAGCAAAGATGGTGGCGGCATCAGATTTATGCTGTGAGGTGTGATCTTGTATGACCATGAAGTTCAATCCTGACAATGTATTTATTACATTTGTTTCTTGATATACAAGTATATGTACGTGTAGTGGTATGTGTTAGTACTTATATTCATTCTTTAATATATTATAATTTCTTGTTTGGCCTACTCTTTCATAAGTGGCGTGCCGTGATTCACACTCTGTCTAAATATGGCTGCCGCATTTTGTATCGGCTTGTCCATTGTCTTATTTTGTGATTTGTTATGTTTTTTAGTTTGTTCTTTGTTCCTGACGAAAGCCTTGGGGCTATAACTTTGTTTTGTTTCTGTCAAGATGCGGTAATTGATCCACACCTTAACTTAACGTCTTTATACTGGTTTAGAAGACTCTGCAGTCTGTATACAACCAGTTTCTTTTACATTTCCTTTATCTAAAAACTATGTTAACAATCTATTCTTGAATACATTAATTGATCCCTGCCTCCACTATTTCCTGTGGCAATGCATTTAAAGCATTCATCACTCTCTGACTAAAAAACATTTCCTATCTGTATATATTGTTATTGACTTTTTACCTTCAGTACTACTGCAGCTTTGCTTTTTTTTTAGCACCATCATTATAACTTTTGATTGAACTGTCATCATTGGCTTTCACAGAGGTGACACCAGATAGTGTTAGACTTCAAGATGGCAGAGTGATTCCCTGTGGACTTGTTGTTTGGAGTACTGGCTTGTCTCCTAGAGATTTTACTCGAACTTTGAAATTTGCCAAGAATAAAGCTGGACAGGTCAGTTATTTTACATTTTCATATTTGACGAGAGTACAAATAAAGTATGACACTTGACTTCCCAATCTGTAAATAGGAGGCATGATACCCTTCACATTCAGATTTATCATTTGTCATTGTCAAATTTAACATCAAAATGTATGTGCGAGGCATATTCAAATGAAACCGGTCCTAACTGCACCAAGTGAACATGCGTACGATGCGGCATGATGTCACTTCTGGTGTATACAGTACATATCAACCATCAAGCTTGCAAAATTGCATTATCCTCAGTAGACCGTTGCAAACATGGCGGGTGTGGTACAGAATCCATCCAGAATTAGCAGTGATTCGGTTTTTAACAGCTGAAGGATTTTGACCAAGGCGTGTTCACCTGCCACTGTGCGCAAAAGAAACAAATCACCCTTGTCTTCGTATAACAGCAAGTGGTTCAAACTCCATCCCATTTGTTCTTCCTTATGGTGGTTGGTCAGTAACTGAGGTACCCATTGTGAACACACCTTCCGATACTTCAGTTTTTTGCTAACCATCATTTGAACTATCCCTAGCAACACAGCGAATTCCTCTGCTAGCGAACGTAAGCAACGGCCCACCCGAATTGCTGCATCAATTTTGTTGATGGTATCTTCTGACACAACAATATGCGCCTGACCTGGTCTCGGAAGATCTTTCGTTAACTCACGTCCTTCTTTAAACATCGTTGTCCAGTTCTTCACTGCTGCCTTCGACACACTTTTGTCACCATACACTGCCTGCATTCTGCGATGATTGTCAACTGGTCGACATCCTTCAGCTGTTAGAAACCAAATCACCGCTCATTGATCAACTCTGGGCGAATTTTGAATCACACCCGCCATGTTTTAAATGATCTACCAAGGAAACTATGAATCGGATGATAATGTAATTTTGCAAACTTGACGGGTGGTATGTGCTGTATACACCAGAAGTGATGTCATCATGTGCATCATACATATGTTCACTTGGTGGAGTTTGGTCCGGTTTCATTTGAACACCCCTCATGTATACATTGTGTCTGTGTGGCTTGAAATGTATCATTAAAATGTATGTATATATGGAACTCCAAATTTATCAATCTTTCAGTTTTCAAGATGCTACAAAGCAGTCTACATTTTTTCAGAAGCTCGTCTCAAAGCATTGGATTTCTGGTGGTGTGATGCGTATATTGCGTAAACATTTCCCATTGGTGTTTGCCTAAGGCACTCTGTTACAATGTGACGTGCCTCATTTACTGCCACTTTGACGTGTCTCGTTTGTGCTGACTCGTTCCATACTGACGCGGCGTGTCCTGCTGCAGAAATGTGCAATGTGTGCGACACACTGTTGGTAATACTTCCCATGCAGTGTTTGCTAGCTTATGCAATATGTTAATTCTTGCCCTAAATTTTTATTTCAACAGCAAATCGTGCTGCGGTCATGCCCTTAACCTAACTCAACATATTGAGGATAGGTACAAGCATAAGCAAGTGACGGGGTAGCTTTTATAGACCTCACAGCGGCATATGATATGGTAAATCACTGCCTACTCTTACTCAAGATATATAAGGTCACAAATGATTGGCACCTGACCCAGGTAGTTAAATGTCTACTGCAGAATAGATGATTTTACATGCCACTGCAAAATAACGGTAGTCGCTGGAGGAAAAAAAATGGTCTGGAACAAGGTGGCTTTTTGGCATTTACACTGTATAATGTTTACATAAATAGTCAACCGATCAGTCCAGCCACTAGGCAATTCATATACACTACAGTTGCTGCCGAAGACGGATGTGTCGGACCGAAAGGTGCAAATATCGCAGTCAAGCTATAAACTAGCGACACAACGCATTCTGTTCTCGGACTACACCATGCTACTTGCAAAGCCCTGTTCAGGGCTTGGTAGTGGTAGATTGAGAAAGAGCGCAGTAGAAGAAGAACACGGTGGTTGTTGCTCAGAGAAAGTGTTTCAATGAACTGGAATACAAACTTACTGCATCCCTTGGCGGAGTACTATGAGGATAATCATCTCAAACTCAGATATGTGCATTTCACCTGAAGAACAGAGAAGCGAGAATGAAAATAAAGATTTTTTGGCAGTGGCATAAACTTATACATGAAGATGCACTTAATTTCCTATGAATTACAATGGATCGCACATTGTCCTACAAGGTATACTGCAAGGCGCTGAAACAAAAAGTTAGGGGGACAAAAAGAAATAACATACTGCATAAGCTAACAAACACTGAATGGAAAGCTTCACTAGCGGTGTTGTTCACATTGGCCCTCTACCTGAATGAGAAGCTTCACTAGCGGTGTTGTTCACATTGGCCCTCTACCTGAATGGAAAGCTTCACTAGCGATGTTGTTCACATTGGCCCTCCTCTACCTGAATGAGTAGCTTCACTAGCAGTGTTGTTCACATTGGCCCTCTACCTGAATGGGAAGCTTCACTAGTGGTGTTGTTCACATTGGCCCTCTACCTGAATGGAAAGCTTCACTAGCGGTGTTGTTCACATTGACCTTCTACCTGAATGGGAAGCTTCACTAGCGGTATTGTTCACATTGGCCCTCTACCTGAATGGAAAGCTTCACTAGCGGTGTTGTTCACATTGGCCCTCTACCTGAATGGGAAGCTTCACTAGCGGTGTTGCGCACATCGGCTCTCGCATTTTGCCTTTACAAAATGCTTTGTTTCATGATGCGACTGGGAAAAAAATTTTTTTTGCAACTGATGGCACAGTGCAAAACCAAACGACAGCGACCGGTAGTATTGTGTATAAGCGTCCGGTGTTAATGCTATGGAAACAGCTGAACATGAGTATTTGAATGTAAATGGACGTCATTTCCTTCTTGTCCATTTTTCAAATGGGAGATGTGCTTGTGGATATTTATTTTTAAATGTGAACCAAAATGTTCTCTATTTTACTCGATTTGAAGATTATCCCAATATTGAGGGGGGTGAACTTAATCGTTGTTACAATGGATTTTTCTGAGGTATATCTGTTTAGTTTGTTTGTGTAGATATAATAATATGTTTGTAGTGGAAACTAACAGATATGCAGATATAAGAACACAAGTGTTGCTTTGTCGCAATTTCACGGATTTACAAGACAAATGGTGTCCCCAAAAATAGGCACGTGTAAATGTTTGTGCTGTTTTTCAACATTTTCATCTTCTTGTATCTCAGAAACTAACACACACACATCAAAAACAATAACGCCAACAAGTTCTTTATTAATTTATGTTTCTACACACAATCAAATCATATATAGACTGGTATCAAGATACTGAGCAGTGCATGAGCTGCAGCGGTCAGCGACTCATAGCTGACTGCTAGCGTCAGGGCCAGCGAACTAGAATTGCCAAGACCCTTCTACACCTCCACGAGGTGATCCTGAATAACAGACTGCAACAGAGCAGATGGGCTAAGGAGAAGGGATCAAAGAGGGAAGGCTAACCTACTACTTGCAAAGCCTTCTTCAGGGCTTGGTAGCAGGAAATTGAGAAATAATAAAGAAGAAAAAGATATCTATAGAAAGATAAATAAAAAGGTTATAGGCTCTCAAAGACAACAATCATAGTAATATGTGATGTGTTTAAAAATAATGCCGTTGCAGATGAAATTTGCATTGATTTTTACTGGAGGGTGACTAACGTTAACAGACATGAAGACAAAAAATGCTTCATCAGAGTAACCTTTGGTGTTTATTAGCTTTCATATCATTCCTCAGATTTTAACTGATCAGTTTCTAAGAGTGAAAGATGAGCCAAGCAAGAATGTTTTTGCCATTGGGGACTGTGCCGACATTGATGTTATGTCCCTTCCTTGTACTGCACAGGTAAGTTGTCAGGTCTCATCATTTTCAGTGACTTGATTTTTACTCTGGTAGAATGGAAGGTGTATCAGTGAATGAACTGATAGGAGCCAGCGACTCATAGCTGGCTGCTTGCATCTGGATTAACGAACGACAGCTGACCAAGGCCCTATTCCATCTCCAAGTACCAGCCCTGGAAACATGCTGGGCTCATGCAGCAAACCAGGCCAGAAAAGTGCTGTGCTGAAATCAGATGTGTCGGGTCGAAAGGTGCAGATATTGCAGCCTCACTGTAGATTGTCCTTTTTAGGAGGAATGTCATAAAGAAAGACTGGTAAAATAAAATAACAGAAAATATTCTTGCATCATAGCTAGGGAAAAAAACAACCATATCCTAGGTATAGGGGGATGGTGTGGTTAAGTGACACTCCTCACAACCCGAAGGTGCTGGGTTCGCTCCCCAATCACAGCACCGGCAGTTAACCCAGGTAAGCAAACCCTTACAAAATGCAGGAGGAAGCAGACCCATACATAAAATGCATGCCGAAGTCGGGTGCACTGTACAGACAGGCGCAAAATAAAAACATAGTGCAACGCACGTCTTGAGGAATAGAGAAATAATGCAAACGCCCCAAAAAAATATTTGTTTCATCATGACTGTTCATTCAAGGGAATTTGTTAGTTGTTCATCTCTTGATTAACATGCATTTGTGCTTCTTGAGTGTAACTTTCAAGTATTAAATGGTAGAAAAAGCAGGTTATTATAGCTCTGCATTACATTTTCTTCTTCTCCTGCTGCCCTTTGCTTTCTTGTGAATTGAGTGACAAAATATGCATTATAATTTTGCCAAAAGGATAAATCCTAGATGTCATAGCATTATACTGTGAGCCGGGCCATTGGGAATCATTTTAGGTTCACATGGTCTTTTATGAAAACAGCATTTCTTATGTCATGCCTAATAATTTCTTATTTTGATAATGCATCTAGGTAGCGGAACGTGAAGGTCGCTACCTTAGCAAATTCCTCAATTCTGAATGTGATGAGGATAAGGTTGGACCCTTCAGGTTTGAGAGTTTGGGCATGTTGGCTTACATAGGCAGCTACGAAGGTGTAAGTGATACTCCACAACTGAAATTTAAAGGTGAGAAAGTGATACTCCACAACTAAAATTTAAAGGTGAGTACCTGGTAAGTGATATTCCACAACTAAAATTTAAAGGTGAGTACCTGGTAAGTGATATTCCACAACTAAAATTTAAAGGTGAGTACCTGGTAAGTGATACTCCACAACTAAAATTTAAAGGTGAGTACCTGGTAAGTGATACTCCACAACTAAAATTTAAAGGTGAGTACCTGGTAAGTGATACTCCACAACTGAAATTTAAAGGTGAGTAAGTGATACTCCACAACTAAAATTTAAAGGTTAGTACCTGGTAAGTGATACTCCACAACTGAAATTTAAAGGTGAGTAAGTGATACTCCACAACTAAAATTTAAAGGTTAGTACCTGGTAAGTGATACTCCACAACTAAAATTTAAATTTGAGCAAATGATAATTTAAAGGTGAGTAAGTAGAACTAGAGAGATGAGATACCAGGCCTGGCCAGAGGGTCCGGAGCTGAGACAAAAGTTGTGGGGCAGCCACTCCGACCTGGTGAAAACTTCATCATGGCGACTTGCTTGCCGATATAGCATGACTAAAGATCCAGAACGCAAACAAATTTTACAACTAAAATTTAAAGGTGAGTAAGTTGTACCGCAACTAGAATTTAAAGCTGAGTAAGTTGTACCGCAACTAGAATTTAAAGATGAGTATAAGTGAAAGAAAGCTCTAGATTCAGTAATCCATATATTATACAGAAGTACAAGACAACAATAACTCTGAGATTGGTCAAAAAGGTACCCATGAACAAAATCATTTTCAAACATAAAATTCACTTCCCCCTATTTTGTTGCGTTACATTTACCTTCAGTGACAGATATTTGGTCATGAAATGATGATGCTCTTGACATCATTTTCACTTCTGTAGATAAGTTTGGTTTTTTCATGACAAAGGTACGGGGTTCAACTCCCGCTACCAGTCAACCCAGCTGTAAATGGGTACTTGATTGATAGCTAGGGAAGGAAAAAGGCAGCAAGGAAGGGAACTGGCCACCCTTACCTCACAAAGCAGTGGCTTAATACACTGAAGGCTCTAACACTTTATCCCTGACGGCAGTGTCTGCTATGATATTACCTTTACTTTTAGATAGTTTGTGAAAGTTATGTAATATTATAGTATTAACCTATATGCAATGGAAATGAGGTGCTATAGACAAATCCTAAATGTTACAAATAAAGATCGTGTCACGAACGTAGTAATACGTCAGAGAGTTGAAGACGATATTGGTCCTTTTGAAGGTCTGTTCACAGCTAGCAAAAGATGAAAGATGACCTGGTGCGGGCACGTCGCGAGGTCCAACGGAATTACCAACTCAATAGTCTTTGGTTCCGTATCGGGACAGAGAGAGCGAGGACGTCCAAGGAAGACATGGGTGGACAACATCACTGAGTGGTCAGGCCTTCGTCCCGGTGAGATACGTCAGGTGGCGACAGACAGAGAGGGATGGCGTGGGATTTTGGGAGTGTCTTCGTGTGTGCCCCAACGACCTGATGGGTTACGGCATGAACTGAACCTATATATATACAATGTGTTATTGGTGTAAAGACTGCATTATATTTAATGCGTATAACATTTTTCTAGGGGTGCCATCTTGGTTTTTGTGGAGATCTGCATATCTGACAAGACTTGGAAGCTGGCGGCTGAGGATGCAGGTGCCTCTTGACTGGAGCAAAACTATTTTATTTGGTAGAGATATCTCTAGATTTGAATGAGAATTACCTTCTATCTGTTACTTTGACTAATGCCTTATGCAGCGACACCAACAAATGTTATATTCAAAAATAATGCAGAAAGTGTCATGGCTGAAATATATGTTAGGCATAGAATGCTGTGTGGTTAATTGTTGTTGTTGTCTGAAATATGTAAATGCATTTTTATTATAGAATTATGGTTATAAATTACTTAACGTCTTTATACTGGTTTAGAAGATTCTGTAGAGTTTGTATACAGCCAGTTTCTTGGAGGGTGGTTAACCGATGTGCGAGTCCATCTTAACCTGTAGCAATCCAATGTCCGATCCCTTTGGACCAGCTCGGCCTGCAAAAACGGTGTGCGTAAAAAAAAATTTTTGTTGTTGAACGGAGTCACTCCTGACAGCCATTTTTTACTGCTGACTACGCCCTCCATATATACACGATATTTTGCCGGTTAAAGTATCGTGTGTTCGATTACAAATGGCTTTTGAACAGTTTTAATTTTGTATACGCCGTTTGGAGCAAGCCGACTTTTTGCGAAAGGGGAAGTAGGTTGTTGAGAAAGATTTTTATCGCGTAGATCTGTTTATTTTGTTTGTTTAAATGAAAGAACTACGTTTGAATTGGAAACTAACAGTTGTGTAGATATTGTAAACACAGTATCGATACGTTGTTGTGGTTTCCATGGTTTTCTATCGAAGCGACTAGGCCTAGTGGTCGAGTCCAAATTTTTTCCGAGATTTTCATAAATTTTCAACTTCATCTTTTTAAATCTCAAAAACTAACAAACATACAACAAAAACAATAACACCCACATGTTCGTTATGCTATTGTGTATCTACACGCCAGAAAATCATATTTATTGACAAACAAACATAAAAGTTACAAATTTTGAAAGACGACTACCACAGCAACTAATTAAGAAAATTAATTAGGTCAAATTTTTTTCCAAAATATATTGCAGTGCGTAAGGTTAATAGACTCAAACACTAGAGCTAAGTAGACCTGCAGCCTGATAGACGCCATCTATGGTCGTGTTATGCCATGTCACACAGTTAGTCGCCTTATACGACATGCTCTCTGTGGGGCAGTTGTACTATTTTTGTCTTTGTCATACACAAAAACCAAGACGGACCACTCCGTTATTTGTATATTTATGTCTATTATGCATGCAAATCTTTAGTAATTTGGTATATAAAAGTATATAACGATAGATGGCTTGGTATGGGCACGTCATGAGGTCCAGCGGAATTACAAATTCAACACTGCATGGTTCCATACCAGGAAAGAGAGGGTGGGGTCGTCCAAGGAAGAGACGGGCAGACCACTGAGTGGTCAAACCTTCATTCCGATGAGGCACGGCTGGTGGCAGTGGACAGAGAGAGATGGCGTGGGAATGTCTTCAAGTGTGCCTCAATGACTTAATGAGTTACGGGATGAACGGACAGAGAGAGAGAGATGGCGTGGGGTTGTGGAAGTGTCTTCAAGTGTGCCCCAATGACTTAATGAGTTACAGGATGAACTGAACTGATACAAAAAGGTCAAAGTACAAATTTATAACTCTTCATGGACTAAACCGCAGCCTATGTGAGATGGCATGACCAGATCCATTCCTAGCTGTTTATACCTTTCCTATCTCATACTTCAGGTATTGGTATATAAGTATTGTTGGATTCATTTCTAATGTATTTGTTAAAAGAAACATATTGTTCAACAATAATTTTGTTCACCACTGAAGCCACTCAATTTGGTTGTTGTTTTCCTACAAGAGTTAGACTAAAACTATTGAAAAATGTTACTTAGCAGTAGTAGGCATGGTATCCCTTGTAAAATTATGTCATGTCACAAATGGATAAATATTCCTGCTTTCATTATTTAAATCTCTTTACACTATATGCTGGCACGCCACTTGCCGAGCTTTGTGGGAAAATATTTTTACAGCTGTTTATAACCTTAGTACTCTCTACAGTTCAGCCTATTGTTTGCTGATTTGTGTCTTACAGTCTACAGGAAGTGCATGTCAAATAGTTTTTCCCAAAACAAAAACAATATTAAACAAACTATCATCTATTTTTTAATTTTTTGTCATTATTGCGTTCGCCTTGTTTCTCCATTCACCAAGGCGGTGTGGTATGCATTGCACTATTTTTTATTTTGCTCCTGTCGGCCCAGTGCACCCAACTTCATTATGCATTTTCTAAGGGTTTGCTTCCCCTGGGTAACGGCCGCTGCTGTGATTGTGAGTCATGTCACTTAACCAAGCCGTCCCCTGAACTTTGATCTGAAACCACAAAAGTAAATTATCTATGACATGAATTATTCATTATAAACAAATTATCAGCTACTGTGAAGCGTTTAACAGCATTAATGTGGAGGAAAACAGATTGCATCAACGAGGACAAAATAAGACGCAACATTTTTTTCTGAGTCCACCGCCAGATGTATTTCTGAGTTAATCCCAAACTAGCATTACCAGTTGCTTTCTTCTGTGTTCCATTCAAAGCCCAAATCAGACTTGTATTGAATATCCATGTGTAAACAAGATATATAACCAGAATGTCCGATAATTGATCTGATCAAATAATCATTTCTCTGGTCTTAACGCCCGGAAAGGACAACTTTTAAATTCACTACGTTCATTAATATGCTTGGCCATGTAAGTTGTTTCAAAACCCGAAACAGTGGAAACTAAATGACAGAATGTAATGTATGTGTGAGAAGTCTATGTCAATCAATCAGACTGAAACTGATGTGTTCGCACACGCATGATGAGGTCAACTGAAGTTGTAAAGACCTCTAAAACTATTGGAAAATGTTAACGGACAATAGCCCTAGTAAAATTATATCATGTCAGAGATGCATCTGCTTCCATTATTAAAACTATTGGAAAATGTTAACGGACAATAGCCCTAGTAAAATTATATCATGTCAGAGATGCATCTGCTTCCATTATTAAAACTATTGGAAAATGTTAACTGACAATAGCCCTAGTAAAATTATATCATGTCAGAGATGGATCTGCTTCTATTATTAAAACTATTGGAAAATGTTAACTGACAATAGCCCTAGTAAAATTATATCATGTCAGAGATGCATCTGCTTCCATTATTAAATTTTGTAATCTGATTGATGGATATTTTCTAATCTTGAAAAAAATATTTTATATTCTCAGTGCTTGTAAAGTACAATTGAAATTTATGTAAATATAATATGTGTGATGCATGTATCTTTAACAGGAGATTTATTTCATTAGAATACCTCATGAGCCAGGTTTATGTTACTTCCTGCTTTATGTTGACATATCAATAATTGTTTAAATAAATTATGTACAATCACAGTGCCAGATTATGTTGTCTTGTATGGATCACGTTGTGTAATACTGACTGTAAACAAAAAAGTGTAAACTAACTAAATATTATCTCCAGTAACACAGCAAAAGGCTGTGTCACTTTTTAGTAAGTGTGAAAACAAAACACAAGTAAGAGAATACGATGACTGTTCAATGGTAAAAACTGTTATGAATCTACAGGAAAAGAAAAGTCACCGTATATCTAGAAGGAAGGAGCATAAGGCTACTACTAAAGTTGGTCTTCGTGCAAGAAATCTGCATTAAAGCATACACCTGCTCTTGTAAAGGGGGGGTATCTGTGACATTTTGTTTCCCACAATGAAGTTGTCAGTCCTATGTGCAACCCTACTCAAATCACCTTTTAATTGGCATTTATGTGGGTGAAGATCCTTGTGATAATCCTCCTTGTAGTTTGTTTTTGGTTGATATAGTGGTATCTATTGCTGTTTGTATTGTTCAATTTTTTCAAGAAGTTTCTACACTAAAGGAACATTTTTCCGTGTATGCCCATTGTTGGTCATTTTATTAAAAAAAAGGCCTTCTCTAATTATTTTGTTGTATGCTAGCTGCAGGTCGATGAATACAGCTTTAGTATGTTTGCCCTGCTGAAGATGGATGGTGGCCAGCTACCGCATCTTGTAGAAATTATAAACCACAAACAAAATTTTAAAAACTGCATACTCCATGATGGTAGAAGAGGAGCAACTAAGTCAAGTGACTTGATAACCTCCATCCGATCATCTTTAACATGTTGGGACTTAGGACATTAACTCTCCAGGGCTTCCGAAGACGGATGTGTTGGACCGAAACGTGCAAATATCGCAGTTAAACTGTAAAGTAGTGACACAACACATTCCGTTCTCCAAACTACATCCTTCTACATGCAAAGCCCTGCTCGGGGCTTGGTAGGCGTTGATTGAGGACGAACGCAGAAGTATGTTTGCCATTTTGAAACCATCCAAAGTTTTCTGCATATTGAAAAAGTTGGTCATCAGTTCTGCAGTCTTTTCTAAAGCCTGGCTGGCTATCATCAATTGTTTTGTCTGTGATTCCGCATTCTTTCAGCAAATTGACTAGTTGTTGAGCTCAGGGACATGGGCAAGCAGCACAGAAATTCAAACATATCCTACAAGACTATTACGTGCTTAGCCAGTTGTGTACTCAGCACTGCCCCATGGAGATGCTATTACATGCTTAGCCAGTTGTGTACTCAGCACTGCCCCATGGAGATGCTATTACATGCTTAGCCAGTTGTGTACTCAGCACTGCCCCATGGAGATGCTATTACATGATTAGCCAGTTGTGTACTCAGCACTGCCCCATGGAGATGCTATTACATGCTTAGCCAGTTGTGTACTCAGCACTGCCCCATGGAGATGCTATTACATGATTAGCCAGTTGTGTACTCAGCACTGCCCCATGGAGATGCTATTACATGCTTAGCCAGTTGTGTACTCAGCACTGCCCCATGGAGATGAACATCCACCTGTTTGGAACCTTGAAGAACTCTTCTACAGCAACCTGTACAACAGAGATCTGGACTTCGCATGGAGACGAAATTTGTAAAAAACATGGTGAACGAAAAGACCACTATTCTTTCATCAGTTTGCCAGTTGAGGTCAGTGAGCCGGGTCTGTAATTTCTTGGGTCATCAGCTGGTTTTTTTTTCAAAATTGGCTTGATGTTTTCAGGGAGGCATATTTTGGGGAGCTTGCTTTCTGTCCACATTCTGTTGATGACATTCAGACTTTGTTTTATAGGCCGAGGTTTACTATCATTTCATTAGTAATTTTGTCAGTTCCTGAAGTTTTTTTTGGTTTTCAATTTATGTAGAGCATTGTTCCTTTTATGGGTTTGTGTATTCTGTCTCAAATAGTGGAATGTTTGCTTTTACAGCTCTTTGTTGTGTTCTTAATTAAGTTTTCAAGCTGTTTCCTGCGATTTGCTCTGCTGACTTTGACATAGTATTTGTTGAACACTTCTGCTTTTTTTTTTTCATTGTTTACTTTTGTCTTCTTCTTTTTGCCATCAAGACAGTGTAGAAGATTCCATGTCTTGTGCCCTTCACTATTTAAGTTCTAATCATTGCATGTTTTTGTTCAGGCTTATTTTCTTCATTTTTGACTTGATTTCGTTCATTCCCAATCTCCCGCTACCAAACCCTGAAAATGGCTTAAGTAGCAGAATGTAGTCCAGAGAACGGAATGTGTTGTGTCGTAGTTTACAGCTTGACTGCAATATTTACACCTTTCAATCCAACATATTTGACTTCAACATGCCATTTTTGGGTACTGGGTTAGCTTTTACTCTTCAATTCCTTCTTAGCCAGCAGGCATATTTTCAGTACCGGGTTAGCTTTTACTCTTCGATTCCTTCTTAGCCAGCAGGCATATTTTCAGTACCGGGTTAGCTTTTACTCTTCGATTCCTTCTTAGCCAGCAGGCATATTTTCAGTACTGGGTTAGCTTTTACTCTCCGATTCCTTCTTAGCCAGCAGGCATATTTTCAGTACCGGGTTAGCTTTTACTCTCCGATTCCTTCTTAGCCAGCAGGCATATTTTCAGTACCGAGTTAGCTAGCCTTCCTTCTTTGATCCCTTCTCCTTAGCCAGTTCTCCCTGTTACATCCTGTTATCCAAGATCACCGCATGGAGGTGCATAAGGGTCTCGGCAGCTCTGGCTTGATGGTCGATGACTTTACAGCTTATGTGCTGCCTTTTTTTTTAGATCTGGTATCTTGCTTGTGCTGTGAGTTTATCTTGGTATGGCCCTTTTAACTATTTTTATGATGTTGGTGTGTGTATTCTCTATAATGTCTGTTGAGTTATACTGTTGAATCTGTTGTCTGAGAGGGCTGCATATGCTGTCCAGTTAGCTTTTCTATAGTTCCAGTATGTCTTTCTCTCTTACCTGCATTTGTATTTTTGTTTATAGTTTGTTTCAAATATCCACAATGAGTAGGTTTACTCTTTTGTGCGTTCTGAAAAGGACGCTAAGAGGTGGGTTCCAGTAGCTTTCCTCACATCCCGAGCGTGCGGATGAAGGTTGATAGGGTCCTTCAGGCAGTTGTGCAATGCTTGGCTTCATCTGCGCGTCACTCACTACTATGGGGGATCACGTCGATCCCTCACCTTGTTAGCCAGGCTGCCATGAAAACAGCCCGTTTCCAGATAGGGTTACTAGACAGCCGAGGTGAGGGTTTTGGCCAGTATGTTTTGTCTGGCCAGACATTACTCTTCCTTCCCTTCTTTTTTATGGTGATGAGTATAAGTCTGTGGTTGTTTCTAATGTCAGTTGATACCATGGTGATGAGTATAAGTCTGTGGGAGTCACATTTGATCGGCGCATGACATGGAAAAGTCAGATCGAGAGAAACCGAATGAGAGCCAGACAAAGAATGGCAATCATGAGGAAACTTGCTGGCGCAAGCTGGGGAGCAGACGAAAGTATACTAAAGAAACTGTACACTGGAAGAGTGAGACCAGTTCTCGAGTATGGCATTGCGGCATGGACAACAGCAGCAAAGGCGAACTTCGATAAAATTAGCAAACTCCAAAACCAAGCCATGAGAGTTACAACAGGAGGCATGAAGTCAACGCCAACTGTAGAACTTGAAAAGATTACAAAACTGCAATCCATGACCGACAGAAGAGACTGCAGAGCCCAGCAGCAAGCAGAGAAACTCAGAAGACTGACTGACCATCCAATGCACCAGAGACTAAACAATTTCGGAAATGGGAAACTTACCGATGCCTTGGCCGTAGTCACAGCACTGAAAAATACTGAACTTAATGATTTAAGAGCAGTACTCTGTCAACTATGCCAGCAGTCCGTACCAAAAAGAGTAGTGGTACAGTGGGTTCCATCCCACTGTAACATCCAAGGCAATGAGGAGGCAGACAGACTGGCAAAAGATGGTGCAAGACTACCACAACCAGATTCTAGTGTGACCTACGAAGAGTCCAAAAGGCTTATTAGAGCCAGATACATGGCCAAATGGGAAACAGAACATACTGGCTACACAAAAAATGATGCTTATTACCAGTTGAACAGAAGAGAGCAGGTCGTGGTCTTCAGACTCCACACATGCCACAACAGACTAAGGTACCACCTTTTCAATAAACTGAAGATAGGTGGCACCGACGAATGCACTTGTGGTACCGGGAAAATGACCGCTGAACATCTGCTGCAAAACTGCCCGACATACGAGGACCAGAGAAAGCACGTGGCCATCACCAGTGGCAACACTAGACAAGCTCTATGGCAGTGTCGACAGGTTGACATTTGACAGCGTACGAAGAAGACTTCTCAACAGCAGTCAGGGTAACCACTGATTTGCGCTAACCTTGTTTACCGAGGCGATGTCCGAGCTCGTTTGAAGAAGGGTTAGTTATACTTGGCATCCTATTCCTAGGGTTTTCCGCAACATATTAAGGTGTGGTCAAGAGTTCCATTTAGACATTCCATCCTGTTTCAACATGCGGGATTTGCAAAGTCTATAGTGTTAAGATACTGAGTGGAAGGGAGTGCACATGGTGCATTCTCCGTCCTTCAATGGGGCTCCCCAAATATATTGACTAAATCACTCAATTATTTGTATCTTCCCCTGGGCCTAGTTAGCCGCAGGGAGTTTAAAATACCTACTGTGTTTAGCTGAAGCCTTCAGCTACCTGGCAACAGACATTAACATGCCTGTTTGAATACCAGGATTCCAAGTAAATCACTCTGCTGTGGTTCTTCCAAGGAACCGTCATGTTCTTCACACAGCCAGCTCTTAACTCTGCTCTTGTGCCACCTGACCATTACTTGGTCTTTCTTCCTACTTTCCCTCTGGCAGATCTTTGAAAGTGCAATGCTGGATACTCAATATACCATACCAAAAGGGGAACCGTCAGTTGGCTGTAAGCAGTCTACCTAAATGAATTACCTACCTGTAGCTTATGAGCCTTATCAGCCCTTAGCAGTCTGGCTTTAGGGGGCCAGAAAACCAGATACTCACACATTGCCCCCTTCTTCTGTTAGTAAGAACAGCAGATTCCACCAAGTGAAAGCCAGGAATTTTGGCATTTGCTGTCAGAGGCTATATGTTGCATATGCCGTGGGAACATTTAAACAGTTCAACCTCAACTCTACCACAGGCTATGAAAGCATTTGGGACCCCTTTTTCTGCACCACAAGATACTTCACAGATTGTTCCCAAAGGACTTTTCCCGACCGGCAGGAGGTGCAGAAGAGGCCGTCCCTGCACAGAATGACTTCGGCAAATGACAGCCTCCCTCTCTGACCTGAGCGAGGCCTGGAGCCTTGTCTCACAATGGGCCTTGGATGTGACCGATCGACACAATGGGACTCAGAACTTAAGCAAACTTATTATTTTTAAGGAGATATCTGTGGTATTTTGTTTTCCATGATGAAGTTGTCAGCCCTGCATACAATCCTACTCGTTACCTTTAACATTTGGTCAGGCAAAACATCATGATCAAATATTTCTTCTTCTGCGTTCGTTCTCAATCTCCCACTACCAAGCCCTGAACAGGGCTTTGCAAGTAGCAGGATGTTGTCTGGAGAAATGAATGTGCTGTGTTGCTAGTTTGCAGCTTGACTGCGACATTTACCCATTTTGGTCAGACACATCCGTCTTCTGCAGACTGATCAGATATGTTAGTCAGGCAAAATATACTGGCCAAGACCCTCACCTCGATTTCCCCGTAGGCCTTCCTGAAAATGGGCAGTTTTCATGGCAGCCTGGCTAACGAGGTGAGGGATCAATGTGATCCCCACAGTAGTGAGTGACACTCAGCTGAAATAAAGCATAGCACAATCGCCTGGAGGACCCCGGTCTACGTTCATCCACATGCTCTGGATGTCAGGAAAGCTACAACAAACCACCGCTAAACATTCTTTTTATGGCGCACAAAAGTATAAATCTACCTATTGTGAGCATTTCTTCAACAACTACATGCATAGTATCATGCAGTGGGGCTGTTCTTTCCTACCCAGTAAGGTATCTGGTATCCACACAGTGATTGTTTCAATAATGCTAGGAAAGATTTTCTGCACAGTTCACTAAATTAAGGAAAAACATAAAGTCTAAGGAAGTCTGAAGAAGTAGAAGCCAAAGCCATAAAAGACTGATAGTTGAGTTGAAGGCAGTTTGTGTTGCACTATGTTTTTTGATTTTGCGCCTGTTGTCCCAGTGCATCCGACTTCAGCATTCATTTTATGTAAGGGTTTGCTTCCTTCTGCATTTTCTAAGGGTTTGCTTCCCCGGGGTAACGGCCGGTGCTGTGATGGGGAGCGAACCCAGCACCATCGGTTTGTGAGTCATGTCACTTAACAACAAACCCACACAGTCCCATGTTTTAAGAAATAAACCAATACTTTTTTATTTTTTTATTAAGGATTATATCAGCACAAATAAAAGTACACAATATAATGTATATTTCATTTTATCAATGACCTTAAAAACTAAAGGAGCTCTTTAGACTTTGTAAAACAAGGTCAGTGAATTATGAAAAATATGTTTGTAGAACAGTGGGTTTTATCTATTCCCTGCATGTAGTTAAAAACAACTAGGACTCTGAACTGTCTCTGTGCAACCTGAACCAGCGTCCTATTTTTAGTGTCCTTGACAAAATCAGTCTAGGTATCTATCAGTACAATAGAACTGCTATACCTGAATGTGTAAACTACATGTCTAAGTACGTGCTAATGATAAGACTTACATATGTCATGTAGCTCCCGACTGTAATACAAACATAACATCTTAGTTTTAAATAGGTCAGATTAAATTTGTGCTTGATAGAGAAAGTGGCATGAAATTTCAGTATTGATCTTTGAATAATTTTTTAAAGTGCATCTTTGTCCATATTATTTAACATATATAGCTATATCAATATTATATATATCCTTGAGGAACTGAGACGCTAGTCCAGTCAGGCAAAATACTGACCACGACATCGCGTCAGAGTCAACACACTGGCCAATACCACAATCTCTCTTCCAAGAGAGTGGTGAATGTTTGGAATGCATTGCCAGAGGAGGTAGTGGAGGCAGAGACAGTTAATGCATTTAAGAATAAATTGTATGCGCATAGCTTTTAGAGCAAGGTGATGTAAATGAAACTGGTTGTATACAGACTCTGCAGGGTCTTCTAAACCAGTATAAAGATAAGTTATGTAGCGTTCCCTGGAAATAGGCTGTTTTCAAGGCAGCCTGGCCGACGATATGTAGATTGATGTAATCCTCATAGTAGTGAGCACCACACAGATGAAGCAAAACATAGCACAACCGCCTGAAAGGCCGTGGTCCACCTTCATCAGCATGCTCGGAAAGCTACTACAACTTGCCACTTAACGTCCTTTTCAGGGCGCACAAAAGAGTCAACTTACTCATTCTACAGTAACAACATATATCCTTTGCTGTATAACCAATATCAAACTCAAATGCAGAGATATGATGATAACCTTTGAAAATTGAAAGAACCAGAATCAGATATGCATGATCTTTTAAAATCCAAGTTATCTTACAAGCTAGGTAGGTTACAGTGCTATTCTTTCAGGCCCCAGATATGGACACTGAAATCGAAGGCCAGAAAAGATGACATTGTATGTTGTTGCTATCTTATAGCTGCTGAGCAAGCCTGCTCTCGTCAATTCAATACCATTCTTATATAAATACAGGAATATAGATACTGAGCAGTGCATGAGCTGCAGCGACCCAAAACAGTGTCAGTACCAGCAAACCAGAGCTGCCAAGACCCTTCTACGCCACATAGTGATCCTGGATAACAGAGCAGACTAACTATGAAGAAGGAAGGCTAACCCGGTACTCAAAAATGTGTGCTGAAGTCAGACCGAAAGGTGCAAATATCAGTCAAGCTATAAACTAAGACACGTCGCATTCCGTTCTCCTGACAATATCCTGCTACTTGCAGAACTCTTTTCAGGGCTTGGTAGCGGGCGTTTGAGAATAAACAATGAAGAATATAAATACCGGTCTTCATTTGTTACACTGTGCCATACTGAGAAATAGCGATTGTCGGAACTTCTAAGAATCTTTTTCCCATGTCTGCAGGCGATATGCACTCAATTAGTAGGTGTTTTGTTTCATCATGATGAGAGCAGTGTCTGCACAAGGACAGGAGCTGAGAGTTGATGTGGTTTAAGTGGATGTTGATTCATTAAACAGCATGAACTCCAGAGATTGATAGATCGCTTCTTCCAGGTATGCAAAGATTTCGGCCTCACAATAAGCCTGAATAAAACAAATATGCTGTGATAAGATGTAGATACCACTCCAATCATCACTATCGATAACTATGAACTGTGGACCAGTTCACTTACCTGGGGTCACTAATCAATGATAAACTCTCCGCAACTGCATTGGCAGAGTATTACCCTATTTCCTCGTCTCACAACATGTGTCTGGGAAAACCCCAAGTTGACAGCCGGGACCAAGGTCATGGTCTACAGTGCACGTGTCGTAAGACGCTTCTATATGACAGTGAAACAGCTATGCAAATCAAGAGCATAGGCTCAGCACCTTTCATCCTTGGCGTCTCTTTGGGAGACAGGGTGACAAATGCAGAGTTGCATTCTCGCATCAGTTTTCCAAGTATGTATACCCTCCTTCGCCAGCAAAGACTGCGATGCGATGGGTTGGTCATGTTTGTCACATCCCCAAAGATATTCTTTATGGGCAACTGTCGTGTGGTTAAAGGACAGCTGGCCAACCACAGATGAGGTTCAAAGACGCATGTAAGCGGGACATAAGGACTCTGGATATAGATCTGACATTTTGGAAGGACATTGCTGCAGACCGATCCAAATGGAGTTGCAGCCTGGAGAGTCATCTCAGGCTGGGCTCATGCAGCACAGGGAAGTGAAGAGACAACGCAGAAATGAAAACCAAAAACCCAGTAGAGAGTTGCTACTCCAAGGTTGCATCAACCTATAGTCAGACATGACAGAAGAGGCTATACTACCACAGACTCATTAAACTGTTCTCTTCTGTGTATGTCATAATTTGTATCTATAAAACACATGTACATACACTCAGGGATCAGTGGTTAGCGAGCTGGCTTCACATCTGAGTGGTCCTGGGCTTATTCCTCAGTTGAGGCGGAAATGTTTTTTCACACCACAAAGGCTCCTGGGACGACTCAGCCTTAAATGGGTACCGGTTCAGTCCGGGAAGTTAAAGCGGCGAGGGAGAGGAGATGGCTACTGCCCTCATATAGCCGAACCTTTGAAATGTGAGATCATTAACACCTCACACCCTACGGCAGTAATGCTATGGGTTACTTTACTTTTACATACCCCCACACCACTATCTATAAAACACATGTATACTCATGCAGTAGGTTCAAATTAGATGCACAACAAATTGTGTGAGTTGATGCTTTTTTAATTACATTCATGTAATAAACCATCCAATTTGTAAGAGCTCAACAAACATTGTCCAAGAGATTAATGTTTTTAAACCAGCTAGTTTTGACATCAGGAGATGGACTGGGAAAAGTCTGGCAGATTACGACAAGAGATTGAGTACACCGGAGATTCATTGCAGGCGACCTTTGATGCAGAGATGGCACTTGAACTGAGTTTTGACATCCCCTGCCCTGTGTGGGTTCCCAGGAGCAAAGGATATGGTCACTGTAGCTAAAGATGGTTGTACATGCAGCCAGCAACCTGCTCATGTTAAATAAATGAGAACAGAAAGGCAAACTACAAATCACACAATGTACTTTAGCACAGACTTGTTTTGGAACAGGCTTCCTGTAGGGAGCCAACAGCAGCTGTGGCCCTATGATTTATTAGGAGAGAATTGGGGGACAGAAACAGTTGTTACAGTGAAACAAACATTGTATTTGTAAATGTGATGAACACAGCTGTTTGTTTGCAAAACACAATTTCTATTCCTGATGAATTAAAAAATTGTTTACTTCATTTTCAGTTATTGGCGAAACAAATCTGGTATTACATATAATGTTACTAATGTCAAGGTACTTCAATAGTAATGTGGCACTAGATGGTTTATATAATTGTGGGAGGCAAGTGATTATATATACACACACACACACACACCATGTAGGGCAGATAGATGGCACAACTGCTTTTCAGTTCTACTGTAGATTTCTAATGTTGTCCACCATGTTATCTGGATAGGGTTACAGGGTTAGACACCTAAGACTGGCTCAGTATTAATGTGGGCTTGTATCTTGATGCACATACAAACTAGCCTGTTACCATTCATACAGGTACAATCATTGTCCAGGTGGAATAATCAACTATATTCTGGTTAAAGTCCAAAGTTTGTAACTATTTTTGTTTTCGTTTAAATGTTATGAAAAGGGGGAAATAATTTCATAGCAGGTGTCCAGTTTCAAACATGCAAGTCAGACTTTATGTTCGTTTATATTATCTGTAGTTGTCACACACAACTAACATAATACTAACAACTCACCAAGTTTGGGGATTTAATCCTAAATGAAAGAACTGAAATGCAGGGTTAAAATAATAATAATGTTCACCTAGGCATCTAAGACCCATTGCATCGATCGTCCACTACCACGTCTAACTGCTGAGACTTGTAACCAAACCTCATCCAATGCTGAAGGAGAGACTGTTATCTGCTGGAGCCATGTAGAATGGGAGCAGCCCCTCCCACAGCCTGTGGGACACACATAACTGGCTTGAAAATGATCTGGAACTTCCTGATCCAGTTGAACCACATGACCAAACACAGACCGGCAGCGGTGGACGTCCGAGATGGAGAGAAGACTCTGTCAGAGACCTCGACATTATGGACAAGGTCAAACCATCGGAAACTGAGGATGTGTCGCTGGTTGACGAGATTTGGTTACAGGCCTCAGCAATTGGACACGGTAGTGGATGATCGACGCAATGGGCCTCAGATGCCTAGGCAAACATTTTTATTTCAATCCTGTATTTCAGCTCTTTTATTTACTGGGCAGTAAAAATTAGCCTGTTAAAAATGAACTGAAAATGTCTTATAAATCTACTTGAAGATACACAAGAGAGGGCCATCTTCGGTAATATATTCAGTCAATGTTACCAAGTTTCCTCAAAACTCTAGGAACTGTTTAATCTAATTATGTGGTTACATACACTTGTTCAATAAAAAGAAACAAAATGCACTGCTTGTGTTCTTTGATCAGTTTCTGAACACATAGTTTTTTCGAATCTAGCATTTCCTCTATTAATATAGGTTCTTGTATAGCTTTGTTTAGTGAGAGCTGACAATTACATTTGTTTTTTCATCATGGTAGATGTAATGCTGTCTTTGAATTTGTTGGGGGTGTGATAATGTAAAAATAGCATCAGGTGGCCAAATTGGCAGTACTACCTTTGAAATCTGTGCCAGGATTATGTGGTTTAAGTGTATATTCCAGGATAAATATCGATTGAATTTTGGTTTAAGTATACCCGAAATGTGAACGATGTGGTTTTGCAATCGATACAACATGGAAAATTTAAAGCTACATTCCCGACTGTACGGATCTATATTGGGGCCACTGCGACAATTCTAGGGAACCGGAAGAACATAGTGACACTATTATAGTAACAACACCAGGGTTGTATGAAACAGAATGGCAGGGCAGAGACGGAGAGGAAATAAAACAATACAACAGTTTGGTGACATTAAAGTGGTCTGGGAGACAGGAAGACAGAGAAAGTCAAATTTATGACAAAATCAAAGATTATTAGGGCTATCAGACTTTAGGAAAAAGGGTTGAAATAGTAAGGTGATACATGAAAACAATGTCTTATTGTTGAGCGAAGTAGACCAGAACAGAGTGAAACATGGTGTAGGATTTATAATCCACTCAGATAAGGCAAAATTTATAAGACAGAATATATATTTCAGAAAGGCTCATAAGACTACAATAAACAAAGCAGTTGAAAACAACTGTGATCCAAGTTTTTACACATCGAGCAATGACAGCTACAGTGACCAGGAGAAAAAAAAGAGTGTTCTTCGAACAGCTACCCGATCTTATAAACAATGTGAATGAGAACAACAAGCTGATAGTGATGGACAATTTTAGTAGTAGAGGGGCAAAAATTGCCAGAGGAGTCTTATCTTGGTGCTTTTAGCGATAGTGCGCAGGAACGAAATAGAAATGGGGAAGATCTCATTAACCTATGCCATGAGCATGGTATCTGTGGAACAATCTTATCAGTCATCACAAATAGACCATGTACTAGTCAGATAAAAGCAAAGGAGGAACATAACAGATGACAGAGTTACATCATCAGTATGGACACCGACTACCAACCAGTCATAATGACCCAATCTACAACACAAAGGGCAGAAACAGTGCAGACCAAAAACTGATCACGAATTTTAAAAAAACTAGACTACGAAACCATTAGAAAAAATATACATCAAGAAATTTGAGAATCACTCCACACCGAAATCTTCATCGTACGCAGTCAGACAGTAACCATTATTTTTTCGAAAAAAGCGGCGGTCATCCTGAGGCTGTCGACACTGCCATAGAGCTTGTCTTGTGGTTCCACTGGTGATGGCCACATCTGCTCTCTCTGATCCTCGTATGTCGGGCAGTTCTGCAGCAGATGCTCAGCGGTCATTTTCTCGGTACCACACGGGCATTCGTCGGTACCACCTATCTTGAATTTGTTGAATAGGTGGTACCTCAGTCTATTGTGGCCAGTGCGAAGTCTGAAGACAACGACCTGCTCTCTTCTGTTCAACTGGTAATAGGCATCGTTTTTGGTGTAGCCGGTATGTTCAGTTTCCCATTTGGCACACCGAAATCAACAAAGAATGGAACATCTTCAAAACAGCTATGCTAGATACACTAAAAACTGAATGTGGAACAAAGAAAGTAGGACAATAAGCTAAGAACAGCTTGGTGGAATGGCAAAGTTAAAGAATCTATAGGATCAAAAAGAAACTATACATGGCATATTTAAAATCTAAGAACCCAGAAGATTATTTGAAGTATTGAACAGCAAGAAGAAACAATTAAAAAAATAATTTAAATAGCAAAAGAAGAATCTTGGAAAAATGATGGAGAGCAGCTAACGACCCACAAAAAAAGACCCAGAGATTTTGTACAGTAGTATAAATTAAAAAAGAGAATTATAGAAGAAAGTTGCAACAACCCAACATTTATAAATAAAAGCAGAGCACCAATAAACAATGGAGGCATACAAAAGACCAGATGGAAAGAATATTTCCAAAACTCCTCAACCCGGAAGGCACACGCAGAATAGCACTAGTTACACAAAGAGCAACATGAACGATCAATACTGTGACACGAAAATAAAACAGCCTTAACAGTCCATGAAACAAAGCACCAGGTGCAGATGAAATTACAACCAAAGCAATTCAAGCTTGTGGTAATACAGGAGTAAACAGACTGAAAAGAATTAAATGTCAAAAGACAGGACTGACTGATAGCAGACCATAATAATGCCAATTTTGAAAAAATATTGCCAACACAAAGGACTGCAACACCTACAGAGGCATCTCGCTCTTATGCCACACTGGTCAAATCTGTGCAAAAATGATAAAACAAAGAATGAAGCCCATGATATAATCACAATTAAGTAATGAACAGTTTGGATTTGAAAGGGGATGGAATGCACAAATGTTTTGTTTAGCCTAAGACAAGCAAGTGAAAGTACAATACATTACATCATCATCATGTAGCATGTCCTTTGTAGAACGTCGCTCCCATCACAGTCTGTCTGAAAGCAACTCGTTCCCTTGCCAAAACACCAGCTTCCGCCACTGTCATACTCAGGCACTCCTGGATATCTTGGTGCCATCGTTTTCTTGGTCTACCCCTTCCTCTTTTGCCTGGCACCATACCTTCCATCACCGTTCTCTCGAGACCATTGTGTCTCTTGATTTGACCAAAGTATTTGCATTTTCTAGCCAAAATGGAATTGATAAACCAGTTCTCCTCTATGCTCAACTGTTGCCGAATGTCTACATTTGTTCTTTTCTCTGTCCAGGGTATTCTGAGGATCTTTCTGTAACATTTTGACTCGAAGGATTCGATTCTTTGTCTAGAAGTTTTGGTAATCGTCTATGCTTCACAGCCATAAGCTGCCACAGGAAAAACACAGGCTCTCAAGACTTTACAATACATTACAGTTTTCACAAATCAGGAGAAGGTCTTTGGCAGCTGGCAAAATTTGCAACCTGTGAAATAAGATGGCTGAGAAAAGTCATCAACGTCACCAGAAGAGACAGAGTGAAAAATACTGACATCAGAAAAATCTCATAACAATGGAGCCAGTTCAGCTACCAAACATACAACAGTAGGAGATCAAGGTCTAGAGTGAAGGTAAATGGATAGACAATATCAAAGACATTCTATGCTAGCATGGGCTCACAACAAGCACATCTGACCCAAGTACGAGACCTACAGCTCCCCACTACACTTCACAGCATCAGCGGAAGGATAAAATAAGCGATAATATAGAGGGCGTTGTTAGAAAATGTATCAGAGATGTTTTTAATTTCAAGTGGTCTTAAAGGCGTGGGTATTGTCACAAAAAAGTGCATGGAAGGTGTGGATGTTGTCACAATTAGAGTGTATAAAAAGTGAATGTCACAGAATTTTGTATCTACCAATGTCACCTGATCTAGGGAAGTTTGACTCTCTTTTCTTCAAATTATAAATCCTGACATGATACTTTGAACACAGAGTCTCAGAATGTTTGACATTCACATCTGAATGAATGTTAAGACGACAAATAATAAATACATTACTTTGATAAGCTCTACACAGCAGTCGCCTTTTTTTTTTTTTGGTATTGTTGCAGATCTCAATTTTTCTTTGATCCCTTCCTCCACACATTCTGTACAAATCATCTATGCTCATTTCAAAGTTGCATTCCATAATAAAATAATGCATACTGGTTTATAAAAGAAAATACTTCCTACTTGTCTGCACAGAAACATGTTACAAGAGTTAGAAAGATGGTTTCTAGCTACAATGTACAGATGTATAGTAGAGACATTGTGTGCACATAGTATAATGAATGTGTGTAGCAGAGATATGGTACTTCAAAATAAGTGAATAACAGACATAGAATATATATCAGAAAGGCTCATAAGACTACAATAAACAAAGCAGTCGAAAACAACTGTGATCCAAGTTTGTACACATTGAACAATGACAGCTACAGCGACCAGGAGAAAAAAAGTGTTCTGTTATATTGTTTTACACAAAATAAGTAGGGCTCAAGACATTGTGAATGATATGACAGCAGTCAGCGACTCATAGGCGACTGCTTGCGTTAGTGAGCCATAGCAACAAGCTGCATCTGTGCAGCCAGACAGAGAATGTGTATCAAAAAGGGAAGGCAAACCCAATCCAAAAAATCCTGTGCTGAAACCGCATGTGTTGGATAAAAGATGCAGATATTGCAGCCTCACTATAAACTACAACAAAACACAATAAAACGTCCTTTCTGGACAAGGGGCAATGAAAAAGAATACACATACAAGATAAGTGAAAAATTGTACAATATTATTTCTCATAAGCACTGGTCTACTGAATGATCAATAACACACAAACTAATAAAACTAGTACTTTCAAATGTCCACAGGTATAACAAGATTTTCTTGTGGTATCACAACCTCAAACAGATTCTCAGTAAATCTGGGTTTACGAATGACAATATTCTATGTGTTTTATTTAACATAATTTGTCAAACGACTTTGATATTTTTTTTCTTTCCTCGTTCGTCTTCAGACCTAAACTTCAATGACTCTAACAAAGGCAGCAGTCGACTCAAGGCTCTGTACACTTCCATACAGCTTCTCATGGAAGGATACTGGCTGTTGCCAAATGCTACTTTTTTTGTCGGTATACAGTGGACACGACAGCAAAATGTGTTTGCCTTCATGGCGGCTGTGCCGCAGGCACATAGATCTGTAGGGCCAATCTTGAACTTGGTGTACAGATGACATCTCAGTCTGTTGTGACCTGTGCGTAGCCGGAGAATGATCACCTGGTCTCACCTGGAGAGTTGATGGTAGGCATAAATGACTTTGATAGAGCCATGAACAGTTGGTTGTGAGATGATCCTGTGGGAACTCTACCTGACAAGCCGTTACCATTCCTGGAAACCTACAATTAAAATAGTCCGTCTAGACTCAAATGAGCAAGCTTGTACAAGGTGCCATTGGTCCGCTGTTTAAAAGAAAGCACTGAAAATAAAAAACTCACAAAAGAAATTAAAGAGCTAGCTTTACAGCGAATAAAGAAAAAGGAGAGAAATATATTTATAATGCCCAGGGCTTGACAATGGCGCTCGTCTGTGATGAGTACTTAATTTTGCTTGGCGAGTAAAATAAATCAGTTTTTAATCGTTGCTAAATAACAGCTCTCGTATGATTATTAATGATATTACGGTTCGAATAGATTGTACATAAGCTAGTTTATGATGGTGGATCTAAATAGACCTCTACTGCCACAATTTAAACAGACGTGTCGGACAAAAAAGTGCAAATATCGCAGTCAAGCTGTAAACTAGTGACACAATGCAATCCGCTCTCTAGACTACGTCCTACTACTTGCAAAGCTCTGTTCAGGGCTTGGCAGCGGGAGATTGAGAATGAACGCAGAAGAAGAAATGTAACGAGCATTATATTATATCATTTTTTGTTTTAAGTTAAAACCGCTTCAGCCACATGTGGAGCATAGGACTTCAACAAATTCATGACATCTGACATCTCTATATCTGTTAATGAAAGTTTCTACAGGATACAACCCCCTTGTGACATGCCTGACCGGTTACAGTGTTACTATTCTTTGCTCCCTTTTCAGCCCCAGCAACACTGGCATTTGTTTTAAGTATCGTCAGGCACAACAAACTGACTAGGACATTGTGTCGGGATGAGGCGCAATATACTGACTGGCCAAGACCATACCCCTCTTTCATGTAGCATTCCCTGGAAACAGGCTATTTTCAAGCCGGTCTGGTTAATGAGATGTTGATCGCCATGATCTCCGTAGTAGTGAACGTCATGCAGATGAAGCCAAGCATAGCACAACGGCCTTTAGTACTATGATCCAAATTCATCAGCACGCTTTGGATGTGAGGAAAGGTACTGCAACCCACCACTTAATGCCCTTTTGAAAGCGCACAAAAGGTGAAAATTACTCATCGTGAGAATAATCGTGGGCATTCAAAACCAACAACACACAATCTATGAAGTCCCAGTATCTCCAGTCAGAAGAACCCCCATAACTTGAAGCAAAAAAGATTTCCAGTGTCTGCGTTGTGAGATGTACCCTCACAACTGCAACCATTGTAAACCATGTCTGTCGTACTATCTTTCTCTGGTCAGTATCATATATTTAAAACAACATATTTGCACACCATACTTGTACTACGTGTATGTGGTGGCAGCAGTAGTTTTAGCAACAACTGCAGGTGTGACCTTCTCTCTGAGATGAGGTGGTAGCTTGTCATTGACACAATCACGAATGAACTTTGATGAGTATTTATTCGAAAAGTGGACCAATACAATATGTCCAACATCCTTAAAAACCTCAGAGTTTTGTGCAATTTCCATCAAATGTGTATGTCCCCAGTCCTTTGCCTTCTGAATCATGTTTTTACCTGAAATTTGATAATTAAAAATGGGATTTTAAAATAATAATCAATTCTTGTCTTATAGTAGCATACATAGCAAAGCATAAATAGATATGGTATCAACTGTCAAAGTGCTATATCAATAACATAAATTTAGAAAACATTGGCATACAAGTATATAAAAAAATAGAGAAACTTAAGCCAAGATAAGTTATTGCATGTCCAGTATGGAACATAACAGTATGTCCCCAGACAAACCTGAACAGGATAATGTAACAAGAGGTCCTACTATTCAGCTAAGAAACATGGCCTGTAACTAAGAGTATGCTATTTGAATTGCAGACATTCACCAACAGATGTCTCCACCACATACTCCATATTAGATGACCAGATGTACCAACAAAGTCATTATGTCTGTAGCCAAGAATACCACAACCAATGAAGATGAGATAATAATTAGAGAAAGTTGACATGGACACCACACAGCATCAGGAAGGAACCAAACAGCACAACCAGACATCTGCCGGTTGTACTGAAACCCACAGGAGAAAAAAAGTGCAGAGACCAAATAACACTTGGCAAAGAACAGAAGAGGAAACCAGAGCTACTAGAGTCTAATGGCTAGAACCTAAGAAGACAGCCTCAAATAAGAATTGGGTGTCAAGATGAACTGACAGTAGCCAGCGACTTGTTGCTGGGCGCCTGCATCATGGTCAGCAAACCATAGCTGGGTGCTTGCATCAGGGTCAGCAAACCATAGCTGACCACGACCCTATTTGGCTTCCTTGTGGTCCTCCTGGAAACAGGCTGCATTAGTAGCTAGTGTAGTCCGGCCAAAGATGAGGGATTGCAGAGAGAAGGCAAATCTGGTACTAAAAAAGCTAGCTGAAATCGAATGTGTCAGACAGAGAGGTGCAGATATCGTTCCTTATCAGGATCAACGCTGAAGAAGAAATAAGAATTGAGAGTGTGTACTGCAGTCCGGCGTTCCAATAGAAAGAAGTTGGAATGATTCAGTCTCTTGTACAGAAACCTGCTACAATGTCAGATAATAACAAACACCACACAAACATAAAGTGTGAAGTTATTGAGCTATTATCTGGACCCATAAGCCTTTAAATGTGTGCCAACTGAATGATTTCACCTTTTGTCACAGGTGCCTTTTAAATGTGTATCAACTGATTGATTTCACCTTTTGTCACAGATGCCTTTAAATGTGTGTCAATCAATTGATTTCACCTTTTGTCACAGATGCCTTTAAATGTGTGTCAACTGATTGATTTCACCTTTTGTTACAGATGCCTTTAAATGTGTGTCAACTGATTGATTTCACCTTTTATCACAGATGCATTTAAATGTGTGTCAACCGATTGATTTCACCTTTTGTCACAGATGCCTTTAAATGTGTGTTAACCGATTGATTTCACCATTTCACTCCACGTGAAGCACAGCATTACCACTACAGCTGACCCTCAAGCAAAAAGCCTGTATCCAAGAACTTGCAGAAGTGGTTTCTGAAGCCACGGTTTCAGATGATGAGGTTGCTAGCCAGATGAACAACCATCTTTAGTCATCCTTTTACAACATGCTTGAAAGATTGCAATGGTCCTAATCTTTAAACTATGTATGCCACTCTTCTTCTTTTGTCATATGCAAACGAGGCGACACTGATGCCATGTCAGCTTCAGACATGTGCTTGCAGCCTTCCAATGGCAGACTTCACCTTTGCAATCCTGGTGTAAACCTCAAAGTAAATATTCGAAGCTCTAGTGAGTGTATTGCCCAGGTAGGTGAAGCTATCGCCTGCCTGGAGATGCTCGTTATGTACGACAATGTTTGGTTTAATGTGCGGCTTCCTAGGAGCAGGCTTCTAGTGTTGATTAATGCCTATCCAATAAAATCAAATATACACCAGCTCTTGGTCTTTTAAAATAAAACTTTCAATTAAATCTTGTGCAACAATCTTTTGTCACTACTAATACATTCAGTTATCTTATCAAGCCAATATGTCCCTATCATTCAAATAGCAACTACTAAATTACTAATAAAATACATACCAATATGGTCATCCAGGTAGGTGGCTTCTGTTATGAGAAGTTTTACTTTCAGAAGGTCTGGGTTTGGTGGGTTTATAAAAATGTCAAACACTGTGTCTCCTGAAATAAAAGACAAGTAAATGAAAATGTTTTACTACTTATAAAAGATATAATGGACTAAAATGTGATCCTACTTAAATCTTTACAGCCACATTCGGTAGAAATCGGTGTTGTGCAAAATAACAATTAACAGCCAAATCTATAAAAATCAAATATATAAAATATTCAAGACTTTCTTTCTGTGTCAATGGAATTTTGGTGCTAAGACCAGAGAAATTATTTTAATACAAGTCTTATTCATATGATCCTGAGTGGTCCGCCAGGATCTTTGTGTATGACAAGGACATAAATAGCACCACTGTCCCACAGAGAGCATGTCGTAAGAGACAACTAACAGAAGGAAGAAAACTGCACAGACCTTAAAGATGATGCAACGAACTAGTGCGAATTAAGGACTACGATTTTTTTACAATCTATATAAGACTACAGGCTAGACTGTAACCTGGCCAAGAGGAAGACAGCTGATAGAATAGTTTGTCGTTCTTTATGAGAAATCTCTACACTCCAGGGGGGTAGAAGAGGAGCGACTTAGTAAGTAAGTATGGTTTGCCCAGACCATATGTTGACAAAAGGCCAAAGTGGAAAACATCTTAGATTTTCTTCAACTCTACAAAACTATATCTTAATTAAAAGTAGTTTGTCAAAGGCCTAGCTACATCTAAATGCAAATAGACACTAAGATAAGTTGTGAGAAGCAATAACATAAATCTACATATTACCATTTGTGTATGTCAAATATTTCATTTAAAATTTCAAAATCAAAAGACAATGTATTTGGTTTGTAAGATTGTATTATGGCATTCTTAACACATTCCAGACCAATGGCAGATATAACGGACTCTTATTTAAGACCTAGAGAACCATTATCCGATAATTCAGTTTTTGTTTTGTAGAGTCGTGATTCGGGTTTTGTGTTAACTAGACTACTTAAAAATTACAACCAGAACTAGAACAGCTTCCATTCGTGAAATTTGACTCGAGCCACATGTGTTTTGTAATTGAATAAGTGATATATTTGCGTTTTGAAGTAGCCACGCCCACTGCTTTTACTTCTTCAGGTACTAGACCAAAACGATATAGTGCAAAACTAACTAGAGTTGTGTTTGAAAGCTTATTAGTCAGTGATTCTGATACAGAATTAGACGATTCAGAAGATAGCGATTACAGTGATAGTACTAGTAGGCCTAGAAGTGCTAAGAAATCAAAACGGTCTGGCTTAGGGTTAGTTGGTGGTTGCTTCCAGTCAGGGACTATCAGTGCTCCTGAATCATCAAGCAGCAGTGATGAGACTGATTCAGAGGATATAACAGGTACATCTAGAGTTGATGGTGATAATGGCAATTCTGCAAGGAGAAAGGCAAATTCCACACCACAGAGGACTACTAGGCCTGGTGATGGGTGGCGTGATGCCTTAGATGGAGAGGCCATTGGAGCATCGAACTTCAGACAAATAATTCTGGCAGCAGACTAAATCTGGCTGAAAATTGCACACCTCTTCAATGCTTTCTCTCCTTGCTGAAAGAACCAATTGTTGACAACTCATAAGAAATGTCAATGAGTATGCCCAGCAGAAACTTGACATGAATACACCAGCACGAAAACATTCAACGTTCAGCAAATGGACACCACTTGATAGGAATGTTTTTTTTACAGTTTCTGGCTGCTATGGACTGATACAGCTTACAACCTGGAACGGACCCAAATTCTTCCCATGCTGTTAAAGTTTTTGACAGACTACTGGAAGGCATCACCATTTGTTTGATGACAGGTACTATTCTTCCCTGCCTCTTGTTCAGTTTTTGCGTTTTGCAACAGAGAAACCACCACAACACTGGAACTCTGAATGTAAACAGACGAGGTTTTCCATCAGAAATAAAGAACAAGAAGATATCCCTGAATCAAGCAAAGTGGTTTATCAACGATGAGGAAAAGGTTATGTGTGTCAGCTAGAGAGATAAGAAATCTAAGAAGCCTTGCCAGCTGGTGACAACATGTGGAAGTACCACATATGAGCAAAGGATGGAGGGTAGGAGTCAAGTTATGAAACCATCACCCATTCACAGCTACAACCTTTCAATGAATGGACGTGACAGAGTGGAACAGATGATATCATATTATGGAAACCACACAAGAAAAACAGTCAAGTGGTGGAAGAAAGTGTTTATGTGGGTGATGGAAATTATTCAACTCAATGCCCACATTTTGTACACCGTGAGCCGCCCTCACACCGAGAAGCCTTTTCCCTTTGCAGACTTCAAGGATATCCTGATAGGGGAACTCTGTCAGAGCAGTGACACCTAGCAGCCTTCAGGCTGTTCTATTGTCCAAGCCAGGGAGAAAACCAATGAACATGGAGCATGAGAGATACCAGGGTGCAGCCCATCTCATTGACTATGATGGAAAAGACTCACTGTGCCTACATTGTGCTGCTCAGAAAGAAAAAAAAAAGCGAAGCAGTTATTACTGCACAGGTTGTTCACACAAGCCCCATCTGTGTGCTAAATCATGTTTTAGAGAATACCACACAAGATAAGCACAGCTGTGCTGAACAAAACCAAAAACTTATGGAAATATGGAAAAAATAATGGAAGTTGTGAATTTTGTAATATTTTTATTGATTTTGGTCATTGATGAAAAATGTACCCAATTACAACATTTTTGGAGATAAATGCATCAAATAAACAGTGTTTTGAGGGAGTTTGGATACTTTTCTACAAAATTACTAGACAAATTGAAATCAACAATTCAGACCATTGAAAAAGGATGGTGAGTTACAATATTTTGACTTATAAATTATCTACCCCTTAAATTCATTTTTTTTGTACATGTTTATTCTTCCAAAAAATGAAATAATTTCAATTTACTGATATTTTCATTTTCTATACCATTTTTCTTTACAGTGATATATAATGAGTACTATATTTGTTTATGCTTGTAATAAATTCTATTGTTTGGATAAAATCATGTGATACTTACCACAATAAGCAATTTCAGGGGTGATGATCAGGTCATGAATATCAACACCATTCCGATGCAAGGCAGCCACCTCAAAGCCTTCTCTACCTCTGTATTCCTTTTTCAATGTTTTCTCTTCCTTGTACACAATATAACCTTGGCTACTTATCCGGTGAATGGTTGGAAAAGTCTTCACAAAATAGCGACTGTTAAGCTGTAGAAAAAAAATGCAACAAGTCATCTGATGGTCTTTACAATTAAATGAAAAATATCACAGGAACAGCTATTTGTTCAGAAAGCTATAGTGTTGTTTTTTTTGTTGATAACTAGTTCATGAAAGGAAGAATATCACAGAAACAGCCTTTTGTTATTTGTTAAGAAAGTCATGCTCTTGTTATTGTGTTCTCTTCTTCTGCAATCGTTATAAGTCTCCCGCTACCAAGCCCTGAACAGTGCTTTGCAAGTAGCAGTATGTAGTTCAGAGAGTGGAATGCGTTGTGTCACTAGTTTACAGTTTGACTTCGAGATTTGCACCTTTCGTTCTAACACATCCGTCATTGGCAGCGTTATTGTGTTTATTCCTTGAGAAGAATAAATGACTACAAGAGGTGCCTGTTTTTACCTTTAAAAAAACGTGTGCCAAACACTTTTTGTGCCCTTGGTTTCTGTAGTCATTTTATTTACATGGTGAGGTTGTTAGCCTCCTTACACACAAGCTTCCTTAATCATCTTTTACAACATGCAAGGGAGTGAAGAGTAATCAGGGTCATGTGAAACATACTAATCTAAAACCTCGCCTCATGTCCTTGTTCATACTCTTAGAAACATGCTGTGTCACAACAGTCTGGCCAACAAAGTAGGGGGTCGACAATGAAATCCCCATAATGGTGAACTTGCTCAGAAGTCTCGCATCGCACTACAGCCATGAGGATCCTATTCCATCTTCTCAAGTATACCCCATAATGTAAGAAGAGCCACTGTAACCAAGTATTAAAAATAGCCTCATGAAGAGTTAAATGAACTCAGAACCGGTAGCTTCGAACAACAAGCTTGGTGGGGCCAAGTGATCATAGTCTTTGTTCTCATAAGTCTGATGTACTCATTTCTCATATCATGAGTCTTAAATTGTTGGATCAAACGAAAGCAGTTTACAAGAGAAGTGCAACTATAAAATCACAGTATAATATGTACTTGTGTATAATACACATGCTTGAATTACACATGCTTGATTTAGTACATTTTTGGGTAAAATGAAAATGTGTATTTTTTTTTTTTTTTTTTTGCGTTCGCCTTATTTCTCTTATCTCCAAGGCGGTGTGCGTTGCACTGTGGTTTTTATTTTGCGCCTGTCGGCCCAGTGCATCCGACTTCAGCGTGCATTTTATGTAAGGGTCTGCTTCCTGCATTTTCTAAGGGTTTGCTTCCCCGGGGTAACGGCCGGTGCTGTGATGGGGATTGAACCCAGCACCTTCGGATTCTGAGCCGTGCCACTTAACCACGCCATCCCCAAAATGTGTGTATAATACGCACCATAATTTTTTTAAATTTCATATTATAAAACATTTATCGAATATGAAAATCCAGAACCTCACCAGGGGCTCCTCTGTGCTGAGCATCACAGTGAACAGCAACCCTGTTGCAACCAACAAGAACTTCGTCTACCTCGGCAGCACTCTGACACACGCAGCAGTCATAACACCGCCCATAGGATGGGCTTAGCGGCTTCATCTATGCACTCGCCCTGCAGAGTCTGGACCCAGCGAAGGCTCTCTCTGGAGACCAGGCTTCGTATATTCTCCCCCTGCACAGCTCAGAGTCCTGGGCACTACTACACTGGGACCGACAGTGTCCTTGAGGCCTTCCACCTGCACAACCAGAGGCACATTCTTTGGATCATCTGGCATAACATGATTTTGAACAGTGACGTAGTTCAATACACTCAACTTGCAGGTATTGTATCAACGATTGATCAGCGTCGTCTCTCCCTTTTTGGTCACGTTGTTTGCCTTTCCCCGGGAAGTCCCAGTCCATAAGATGCTCCGGCAGACTGTGAGGGTGAGTTATGGGAAGAATCCGTGCTCATCCTGGAGATGCCCTCGAGGCCGTCCTCGCAACACCTGGCTAAAACAGATCTTCACCTGCATAACAGAACTGCAGGCCATCTGGAATGCGACCATAGACATGGTCATTCAACGCGACGGGCCCTGGTCACCTAAGCGTACTATTGTATTGTTACCTTCTATATAGAAAATTATGTATTTTTAGTACCCGCATATAATACACACTCGAGTTTCAGAGGACCAAAACTTTTGCCTGAATACTGATTTTCATTTAAATTCGCTGTTTGCATTTTTCCAGCCTTTAATAAGGGTCTTTTTTTGGTAAATATGTAGGTTCATGTTTGTTTCTGTTCTAATATAAAACTACATTTCACCTGTGATTGTTTTCCAGCCAACATTGGTAATTAGTTTTACTGCAGTCCCTCATATGCTGAGTTTTAAATACAATGATCCTGCTGAAGACGGATGTGTCGGACCGAAAGGTGCAAATATCAGTCAAACTGTAAACTAGCGACACAACGCAAATCCGTTCTCCGGACTACATCCTGCTACTTGCAAAGCCCTGTTCAGGGCTTGGTAGCAGGAGATTGAGAATGAACGCAGAAGAAGAAGAAATACAATGATAACAACATAGTATAGTAAAATCATGTGTAAAATCCACGACAGCTACAAATTTGGTATACGTCAAGGCGTTCTTCATGACTGTATGGCAATTCCCATATTAAAACAAATGCAGGCACAAGTAAAGTTTATTTTAATTAACACAGTAACAGTTTAGTGCTAGCAGTATTAACTGTAACAATTTCCTTCTTTTGGTCAGTTTAAGATAATATCGTATTATGTAAAATAATAATGGCTTAATAGATGGTCAATGGTATCTAACAGGAAATCAGAAAATAAAATAGCTTACAAGAAAATCTTTGTCTGCCATTGATCATTTTCATAGTATCTACACTTTAGATAAAATGCATGCTATAGTTGTATAGATTCCCATAAGCATCCCATTAACACTTGTATTTAAGAAATTACACCATGTAATAATGTTGTCCCTCTTACTGGCACAAAAAGGTAAAAGAAACAATTTATTCATCCTAGTGCTAAAAAAATAAAACAATGATAAATCATGAAACTGATCAATGCTTAGAAAAGTACTTCCATCTCCCCTCCTTACCCTAACTGCATCTCCTTCTACGATTGGTTGTATATTGACACATCCTAAAAGCTCTGGAGTCTGAGCCATCTCATAATGAGCCTGCAAAATGGTATGCAATGGCTGAACTAAGTTTGGAGGTACAAAGTAGCGTGCAGGCTTCATTCCAGCAAGTTCCCTTTTGGCCATATGGCTAGCAATGGCTCCAACGTGATCAATATGGCCATGCCTGGAAACAAATGTGAAATGTAAAGTTGTAGTGTATCTTTCTCTGAAGAAAAGACAATCAAAGTGAAATCTCATGAGCAAGTTGCATCCTGTCTATTTAATGCTACAAGAAAATTCATTTTAACATCAGGATAACAATAGATCAAAATCAGTCTTGTTTGTTTTCACGTTCACTTTGTTTCCTAAGGTGGAGGGTGTTATACTGCGCTTTGCACCTAATGGCCAAGTGCATCTGATTTCAGATTTTCATCGGATTATGTCCCCTAAGGAAATGCAACACTCTAACTTGCCAGGCAAGTCATAAGAGGCAACTAAGAAGGGTTGGACAAGGAGCTAGCTACACCATCCTGTAGAAACCATAAGCCACAAGAAAAATAAAGAAGACATCCACACCTCATGGCAGAAGAGTAGCGACTAATCCAATATCATTAAAAAGGGAAGAGAAACTAGTTTTCCATGGAATCACCACATGGAGCCTGAAACTGCATTCTACCTGTGTAATTTTTTATATCAAATTATCATATACTACTAGAAATAATACAAATAATATGGTGAATCTTTTATGCTGTTTTCATATCAAGCAATGTATCTCATCGCATAATATTAAGATTGATAGATTTACTCAATTTACTGATTTTCCAAACAATCATTTTATTGGGAGAGGAGGCTAATGCCAGGCAAATCATACCGATCAGACAATGTTAGCCAGGGTCAGGTAAACATACCGACCAAGACCCCAGCTGTTTCCCTGCAGTTCTCCCTGGAAACAGGCTGTTTCAGTCAGGCTAAGTAGGTGGGGATTAATCAATGTGATCACTATAGTAGTGAGTGTCACGCAGATGAAGCCAAGTATAGCACAATCGCCTGGTGGACCTCAGTCTACCTTCATCCGCACGCTTGGGAAGTAATGAAGACTACTGTTGCCGTCTAATGTCCTCTTCAACGAATTAAAAGAGTAAAATAACTCAGGATGGGAATTCAACAATTACAAATATCTAAAAATGATCATGGCATCATTTGAACTGATTAACACCAGATAAAATAAACATCTGATTTTACTCAATCTTGAACATGAAAAATTGCATAACATATAACATATCAGCTGCAGAAATGGTGTCTTACGTGATAAATACATTTGGTGCTCGCACACTCTCTGTCACTGCTACACCCATGTCAAAGGCAACTTGCATGTCTTCAGACTTGATGATGATACAACTTTCAATCCCTGAAACACTCCAGGCAAACACATTATACTGTCCAATAGTGAGCCATCCATCTGCTTCGCCTACCTTATACCGTTGTACTTCTCTTGGCATACTTAAGAGATCTTCTTTAATCTGTGGTTCACTCATCATTGGAATAGCAAAAGTTGGGGCAGATAATTTCCACCTACACAACTGAACTAAAGGTACCACACTTTTGTTGGGTCTCAAACAAGCTGCCATCACATCCTGACCATTCCTTCTGACACACGAAAAATGTCTCTGAGGTTTGCTAATCAATATTCCACAAGTCTTCAAGAAATGATGTGACTGATGAAATCCAGCGCTCATTGTGCGGCTTAATTTAAATTACAAACGACTAAACTGTCACTGTGTGATGAGAACTGAGTGTTAATGAGTTCATGTTATTTTTTTAACGCAGTTGTTTCAAAATTAATACAATCAACTATATTATCAAATGACAAATTTGAAAAACTATTAGATAAATCATAAATATAAAACACTATTAATACAATTAACAATTCAATACATCGACATGCATTCAATTGAATTGATATGATGACCAATCGCTCCGATTTGTTTTCTGTCTACTCTAGTCTCTACTTAAGACGAATCTAAATAGACTATACATGTATGTAGATCTACTAGATTAAACTGGCATGCAATTATATTCAATAATGCTACAAAACTCAACAGTATGATTGTTAAATGTTAATGTATAGACTACTAATACTAAATAGTAATATCAGTAATAGTACTGGAAGTTCAGTGATTTATCATTTTTCGGTACGGTACTCCCGGTAATAAATCTTTTCTCTGATAGAAATGGCCTAAAACTGGTTAATAAATGTGAACTAAAACTCGGCGAATCACGAAGAAACATACAATAGTGTAATGGCGTTAGTTTACTATCAGTTTATCGGCGCAGAGTGCTAGCTTCGAGTGCTAGTTTCAAGGCCTCCTCAGTGTTAAAGTAGTTGAATGAAAGCATGGCAACGATGGTCTAACCTTCACTGCCGATCTTAGGTCAGGTCAGTAGGATGTTTCTACACACTTCACATTTCTAAACCTTCGAACTCGGTTCCGAATATTAGAATATATACTCCAGAAAATGTTCAATTCTGCTAATAAAGACAACTTGTATAATTTGTATCGATCAGTGCAACTACGAACACTGAACTTGTGAACCTGTTGTACTAGCTAGACACCTGATCTGAAACCTTGGGGTCACCGTAAACTAAGTTGCTGAGTGCTGACTAACCAGGGAACGGTCACTAGGTCACGGGTCAAACACGTGAACAATTGCTGACATCTCGCTCTTTTATACAACTACAGACTCAATCTATATTTTGGTATATTTTCTTTCCAAAGTATGATACTACATCTTTCTTAGAAGCAACAACTCGTATATTTATACATATATTGTGATTAAAAATGTGATTAATGCATACAAGCATATAATGTATATTTTAAATGTACCTACATGCATATAAATTACAAAATTGATTACAGTTCTACATTTCACTCTAAAAACATCCAAATTGGCAACTCATTGGTCAAGGACAAAACTATAGTCAACAATAAGAATGTTAACTTTCAACTAAAAAATAATTGAACCGCACACAATCTGGCCTTGTGACCTATCTGAATTTAACTGAACCTCGGTACGATGAGACTAACGTTTGGTCAGGCAAAACACACTAATCAGACAATGTTAGTCAGGATCAGGAGAAATATACTGGCCAAGACCTTCACCTGACGCAGGGTTAGTTAATGCGTTCAAAAATAGATTAGATGCGGGGATCAAGATGCTAAGCAGCGCATGAGCAGCAGTGGTCAGCGACCCATTGCTTACTGCTAGCGTCAGGGCCAGTGAACCAGAACTACCAAGACTCTTCTACACCTCCACGTGGTGATCCTGGATAACAGGGCAGACTGGCTAAGGAGAAGGGATTGAAAAGGGAATGCTAACCCGGAACTAAAAAAATGCTTGCTGAAGTCGGATGTGTTGGACAGAAAGGTGCAAATATCGCAGTCAAGCTGTAAACTACTACACAACGCATTCCGTTCTCTGGACTACATTCTGCTACTTAAGCCCTTTCAGGGTTTGGTAGCGGGAGATTGAGAACGAACGAAGCAAAGCCAAGATTAGATGCACATAGTTATTTACGATCAAGTTGAGATGAATAAACTAGTTGGATACATCTGCAGAGCCTTATAAACCAGTGTAAAAAAGTTAAGTTAAGGGTCGTTCTTTCAAAAGTCTCAAAAATGTGACAGTAACTACATCTGTCGGAAGGGGAGGAAGACTAATGTCTGGTCAGGCACAATATACTGATCAGACATTGTGACAGTTCCAGCTGGAGCATGGGCGTTTAGGGCAGGGGGATATTGGGCTGGCGACTCTAAGAAACAAAGGTTGCCTGAATGTGTTGGACGAAACGCACGTCACGCGAGGGTCAATCACCGTTTCGACACTAAGTCGACAAGGAAACAAAGGGTTAGGTACACGTTAAGTAGAAGACTGTCTTGTACACGGGTGGGTGTCAGAACTGACCACTCTGGCGTCAGACTTTGCATAGATAAGGGTTGTTGAAAACGAATACTTACACGACAGGCTACCACATTTAAAATGACAGTAACTCGCGGATAGACAGCTAATAACATTTTAGAAGGGCTAGTTCCAAATTAGAGTGATATCTAAATCAGCCGACAAAGAGAGACCATTGGACAGCCATGTTGTTGTTTGAGTCTATAAAAAGACACCGTAGAGATAAATTCGGCAGACTTGCTGTGAGATTGAGAAATAGACTGAAAAAGAGAAAGAGAGTTTATGGAGTGGCTGTCCCATCATACACCTCGAGCTGGACCAGTCGTGCTTAATATGTGCTTATGAGGGACACCTCCTGAATATAGTGTTCTGGTTGTTATACAAGTGTACAGTATCTGAATGTGCGTTGTGTGTGCAGAACACCTTGTGAACGATGTATGTTCTGAATTGGGATGCGAGTGTACAGATCGCCTGAGGACCACATCTGAATGTGCGTTATGTGTGCAAGACACCTTGTGAACGACGTATGTTCTGAATTGAGATACGAGTGTACAGATCGCCCGAGAACAGGACCTGAATGTGCATTGTGTGTGCAGGACACCTTGTGAACGATGCATGTTCTGAATTGGGATGCGAGTGTACAGATCGCCTGAGGACGAGATCTAAATATATGTTCGGTGTACAGGGTAATTAGAGACAAGGCTAAGGGAGGTGGCGTTTTATTATACTGTATACATTCAGTTAATATAACGATTAAAGATGATTTATCACCTGGCAACAAAAATGAAAGTGTATGGGTAGAAATAGAAAGTGTGATTTAAAAAAACAATGATTGAAGTGTGTTACAGATGTCTATCAAGGCAAAAAGAAAAAGATGAGGAGCTGATTAGTAGCATAGAAAAAGCAAGTACATGGAAATTATTATAAATGGAGGATTTTAACTTTCCAAAGATAAAATAGGATATGGCAGAAGCAACTGTAGAGTCAAAACCTTTAGCGAAGTGCATAACTGACAATTTTTTTATTCAACATGTAGAAGCAGCTACCAGTGGCAAAAACACACTCGACCTATTTTTTACTACAGACTAAACTATAATTGAAAACGTTACCGTTGCGGAACTGTTTGGCTCAAGTGACAATCAAATCATCCATTGGGATCTTATAGCAAAGAAATAAGTAAACATTAACACGTAAACATACGACTACTCTAAGGCAGATGTTAAGAGGATGAAAAAGGCAGCGATCCACATAATCTGGAAAGATATTGACAACAGATGTTGAAAAAAAGTGGGAGAGTTTCAAAACCGTTCTAGAAAAGCTAAAAGAGGAACGTATTACATGTAGGGAAGTAAACCCCGAGCATAAAAAGCGAATAACTAGATTTGCAATTAATGTAGAAGATCTAAAAATAAAGCTTGTAAAAAATATATAGTGGCAGATAAATCAAAAGAAACATATTTACAATATTTGGACAAGCAAAACATAGCCCAGAAAGTGAATAAAGCAGTAAAAATACTTCGAGAAAAAAAAATCTTGCTCATAGGATCACAACTGATAGTAAAAGCTTCTTTTCTTATATTAGAAATAAACAAAGAACGAAAGACAAATTATATCCTATCAATCTGGGGTTGGTCTCTCGCCACCGCGATTAACTCTCGTTCAGTATTCGTACAGCGATCTCAGTCCCGCCAGACGGAGCGATAGCGCGGGCTTGCCGAAAACGCTCGCCCGCCTCTCCCCGTCCATGTAACGGGACGGAATTTGTGGTGTCGTACCGCTGGCAACGGTGCGTTACTGTGGCCCGTATCGAGAAACTTTGACAGTCAGTGGTTCTTTTTCGAAGGCTTATAGCAGACCTCGACAGTTCGTCTCGCTGGTGGTCAGACTCTCGCAAAGAGCTTGTGACAGGCAAATGGAAAGCAGGAATCGTGCCTAAAGGCCCTGTTCTCGCCCGACCAACCCTTGGGAGAAGGGCAGGCCGGCAGATTTGGCCTTTTCCACGGTGGACATTCACCATAAAATTGACCGCCAGGTGCTAAACCAATTGGCAGGTAGCGACCACAGGCCAATTAGGCTAGAAGTTGATATGGAAGTAGGCCCACAGGAAATAAAACCGCTCTCACGTTGGAATTACAAACGAGCCGACTGGGACAGATTTGCAAGCCTGACAGATGGGCTGTGTGAAACCATCAACACACGGAATAACAAAATGAAGCCCATGGTGTAAAGCCTAAGCAAAGCAATAATGCAAGCTGCCACTGAAACCATCCCAAGAGGGGCAAGGAAAAATTATAAGCCCTATTGGAATGATGAATTGCAGAAAGCGGAAGACGAAGTCACAATTGCTAGGAACATGGCAGAGAGAGAACAATATATAGAGGCAAATATCGCCCTCAAAGCCACCACGGCGAAATACAAATACACTCTAAACCAAACAAGAAGAGAAAGCTGGAAAAACAAAACAGAAAGCCTCAATTTAGACAAAGAAGGGAACAAACTATGGAAGTTAGTCAGAGCCATGAATGACGAAACTTCATCAAACAAACAAATTACAATCAAGCAGGGTGACAACATGCTCACTGGAAAAAAAGCAGCAAACGCTTTTGTTGAACATTATGCCAGAGCAAACCACATTGATGTCCCTGCAGATAGGCATACAGACATTAGTGAAGAGCAAAAAGAGCACGACAACATCAATATGGCACCAGAAGAGCATATGATGGCAAAATTAACAATGAATGAAATGGAAGAGGCCATGAGAACGTTACAGAAAAGGAAATTTCCCGGAAAAGACGGGATAACAAACGAAATGCTGATGGGGCTGGGCCAAACAGCAAAAAGGAAACTACTATCAGTCCTGAACCAAAGCTGGAAAAGGGGTATTGTACCCCAGGCATGGAAAGACGCAGTACTTGTACCAGTACCAAAGACAGGAAAAGACAAAACAGATCCAAATGGATACAGGCCTATCAGCCTACTGAGCTGTGTCGGCAAACTGATGGAACGTATGATAAACACCAGACTGATGTGGCATCTGGAAGAAAAACGGATACTAATTCCACAGCAAGCAGACTTTAGACAGCACAGATCCACTGAGGATCAGGTCATCCTCATAGCCCAGGAAATAGAAGATGCCTACCAGGAGCAAAAACACACAGTAACGGTTTGGGTGGACCTAGATAAGGCATTTGACAAAGTCTGGAAAGAGGGACTTAGAGTCAAGCTAACAAGAAGTGAAGTTTATGGGAAAATGTACAAATGGATCAGTCACTACCTCAAAAACAGAACAGCTAGAGTTCAAGTACAAGGGCAGATGAGCAAAAAGGTGACACTTGAGCAGGGAGTACCCCAAGGGGGAGTACTGTCACCCACACTCTTCCTGATGTATATAAATAACATAACAGAGAATATACCAAGAAGAGTCCATAGCTCAACGTTTGCAGACGATCTGGCTATGTGGACCTCTGAAAAGAATCTCACCATAGCAAGTAATCGGATGCAGCAGGCCCTAACATCGCTGGAAGAGTGGGCGAACTCATGGCTGGTCAAAATAAACGAGGAAAAAACAACATGCACGATATTCTCGCTATCAAACAAACCCCAAAACACCAAATTAAGTCTTAACGGCAAATACCTGCAGCCAAACGACAACCCAAACTACCTGGGAGTCACATTTGATCGGCGCATGACATGGAAAAGTCAGATCGAGAGAAACCGAATGAGAACCAGAGAAAGAATGGCAATCATGAGAAAGCTTGCTGGCACAAGCTGGGGAGCAGACGAAAGTATACTAAAGAAACTGTACACTGGAAGAGTGAGACCAGTTCTCGAGTATGGAATTGCGGCATGGACAACAGCAGCATAGGCGAACTTCGCTAAAATTAGCAAACTCCAAATCCAAGCCATGAGAGTTATAACAGGAGGCATGAAGTCAACGCAAATTGTAGAACTTGAAAAGATTATAAATCTGCAATCCATGACCGACAGAAGAGACTGCAGAGCCCAGCAGCAAGCAGGGAAACTCAGAAGACTGACTGACCATCCAATGAACCAGAGACTAAACAATTTCGGAAATGGGAAACTAAAGCGGAGAAACTTTGCAGAAATAGCCAAAGCAAAGATGCATGAAGACCCCATGAACGCACTAACCACACCAAAGCCCATCCCTACTGTACGAAAACCTACCTGGAGGCAGCATATATTTCCAGAGGTGGTAGAAAATATACCAGGTATTGGAAACAAAAACTGCCAGTCTGAAAAAGAAAGAAGAGATACTACCCTGAGCTACATAACGAAAAACTACCCAAGCATGGACTGGACCCATGCATACACCGACGGTTCTGTAACAAACACAACACATAACGGAGGGGCAGGAGCATTCCTGAGCCTACCTAATGGCAGAAAAATAACACTGTCATTGGCTACTGGAAAATACACAAGCAATTTCAGAGCGGAGGCAGAGGCACTGAGGGCGGCAGTGGAAGAAATGGTGACAGGTAAAAGGACTGAAAGCCATATAGTCCTGCTTACAGATGCCCTGGCCGTAGTCACAGCACTAAAAAGTCAGAAAAATACTGAACTTAATGATTTAAGAGCAGTACTCTGTCAACTATGCCAGCAGTCCGCACCAAAAAGGGTAGTGGGTTCCATCCCACTGCAACATCCAAGGCAACGAGGAGGCAGACAGACTGGCAAAAGATGGTGCAAGACTACCACAACCAAATACTAGTATGACATACGAAGAGTCAAAACGGCTTATTAGAGCTAGATACATGACCAAATGGGAAACCGAACATACTGGCTACACAAAAAACGATGCCTATTACCAGTTGAACAGAAGAGAGCAGGTCGTGGTCTTCAGACTTCGCACTGGCCACAATAGACTGAGGTACCACCTATTCAACAAATTGAAGATAGGTGGCACTGACGAATGCCCTTATGGTACCGGGAAAATGACCGCTGAGTATTTGCTGCAAAACTGCTCGACATACGAGGATCAGAGAGAGCAGATGTGGCTATCACCAGTGGCAACACTAGACAAGCTCTATGGCAGTGTCGATAACCTCAGGATGACCGCCGCTATTTTCGAAAAAATAAAGGTCGATGTCTGACAGCGTAAGAAGAAGAAGAAGAAGAAGACCCTATCATAGATAGCACAGGAAAAAATAATAAGTGAGAATAGGGGGATAGCTAATCTACTTAATCAGTACTTTGGCACAGTCTACACAAAAGAGGACTGCTCCAAGATCCCAGAGCCTTTAGATATTTTTCAAAGAGACATGGAAACATAGGGATTAAGATCAATCTGTATTACAGAGGAAAGGGGTTTTTACAAAATTGGAGGGGTTGAAAGTGGAAAAATGTCCAGGTCAAGTTGCTGTTTGAAATTAGAGACTAACTAGCAAAACATTGGCTATATTATGTTCTCAATCACTTGCAAAAGGGGTTGTTCCACGGGATTGGAAAGATGCAGGAGTGACCCCCTTATTCAAAAAGGGCAAAGAATTAGACCCAGCAAACTATAGACCGGTGAGTTTAACGAGCATTGTCTGTAAATTGTTAGAGTCAATAATCAAATAAAACAGTGGAATGCACCTAGACAAGTTTAATCTAATTAGAAATAGTCAGCATGGATTTACTAGAGAGAGATCGTGCTTAAAAAATCTATTAGAATTCATGGAGGAGGTTACTAAAATGATTGAAAAATGGGAGCCAGTGGATTTTATTAATTTTGATTTTGCTAATGCCTTTGATAGAGTACCTCATCAAAAATTATTTAGAAAGGTAAAATCACATGGAATAGGTGGGAAAGTTGCCAAATGGATTGAAAATTTGTTAACGGGAAGAAGGCAGAGGGTGGGCATAAATAAGGAGTACTGTGAGTGATATGAAGTTAAGAGTGGAGTGCCACAGGCCTCAGTTTTAGGACCAAATTTGTTCTCGATATATATACGATTTGGACATTGATATTGGATTCCTGATTGTAAAATTTACTGATGACACAAAACTATGTCGAATTAGTCTCATCTAAAGCAGAAGTGGATTTATTGAAGTCAGATTTAGATAAAATTCGAGAAAGTTCTGCGATTGGTTGTATACAGAGTCTGCAGGGTCTTCTAAACCAGTATAAAGACGTTAAGTTAAGTTAAGATTGGAGTTTAATGTATATAAGTATAAGTCATCCACATCGGTAGATCCAATATGGAACATAATTACAGAATGGGTAAGAACAATATTAGAATGATAGAAAAGGGAAGAGACCTAGGGGTTATAATAGATCATACAACTAAAGGGAGTGAGCAAGTCTAGGTATCAGTGAAAAAGGCAAATGCAATGTTAGGTATGATAAAAAGAAATATTAAACATAGGAGCATGGAAGTGATAGTCAAACAGTATAAATCATTAGTTATATCTAGATTGGAGTACTGTGTACAGGTGTGGAGTCCTTATCGTAGAGGGAAATATACACATAATGAAAAGGATACAAAGAAGAGCGACAAACTTGATAGTGGGATTCCAGAATTACAGTTATGAGGAAAGACTCAGAAAACCCGGCTTACAGTGTTTAGGAGAAAGAAGAATTCGAGGTGACTTAATACAGGTGTATAAGATAATCAAAGGAACGGATAAATTAGACTTTAACAAGTTTTCCAAAATAAAACCAGCTACAAGAACAAAAGGGCATAGCTACAAATTAACTAAAGAAAAGTTCAGATTAGATATTAGGAAATATTTTTTTTAGTCAGAGAGTGGTGAATGCTTGGAATGCATTCCCACAAGAAGTAGTGGCGGCAGGGACAATTAATGCATTTAAGAATAGATTGGATGCACATGGATTTTAGAGAAAGGAAATGTAAAAGAAACTGGTTGTTTACAGACTCTGCAGAGTCTTCTAAACCAGTATAAAGACGTTCAGATCGTCTGAGGGCGAGTTTGTGGATGTGTGTTGAGTGTGTAGACGGAGGACGACGAGCTAACTGGAGCCATTAAGTTGTGGTTAGAATAGTGTTAAGAGTTGTGAAGTTTTGTTGTTACAGGTATATACTTAGAATCTGGATTTTTTAATGTAGTCACAGAAGTAATATCAACAACAACTGCTTGTATCTTCTGTGGTAGTTAAAAATATATATTATGATTATTTAGTTTATAAGTCCTTTGCCTCTTTTTGTTGATATTGTGCAAAGATTAATATTGTAAATAAATGATATTATTTTGTTTTATGGTCAGCGACAGTGTTTATTATGTTTTACTGTGTTTAGTCGTGTCGCTGTGTAGATATATGTTGTACTCCTAAGATAAGTAAATTACTCAACTAAAAATATTATCTACCACATATCTTTAATTTTGTACCGGGACCTTGGATATAAATAACCTTAACCCTGCCACAACATGTTAGTCAGGGTCAGGAAAACATATTGGCCAAGACACTCACCTCGGCTTCCTAGTAGCCCTTCCTGAAAACGGGCTATTTTCATGGCAGCATGGCTAACGATGTGAGGAATCGACGTGATTACCATAGTAGTGAGTGATACGCAGACCAAGCCAAGTATAGCACAACCGCATGGAGAACACCGGTCCACCTTCTTCAGCACGCTCGGGATATGTTGAAAGCAACTACAACACGTCACTTGACGGGGGTGTTTTTTTTCAGTTCGCACAAAAGAGTAACCTACTCATTGTGGGTAAACAACATCTGTCGAAAATTATTGGGTTCCTTTGAGGTTTTGCCTAGTTTTATCAGCGCAATCACGTGGTATTTCTTCCAGATTTGAGGGATTTGTATAGATGCAATATATGTCATCAGGTCCAGCCGATGTGCTGGTTCACAGTTGATGTTGTGCATTATTTTATTCTTGTATGGACAAATGTGTCACCAGTAATTCTCATTTTTCAATCCCGCAGGATCGTTTGCTTTGTCTTTTTTTTAGTGATTTTCCCGTTAACCAGCTTCTTCTTCTTCATCCTCTTCTTCCTCCTCCTCTTCTTCCCCTTCTTCCTCCTCCTCTTCTTCCTACTCTTCCTCCTCTTCTTCTTCGTCGTTCGTTCTCAAAGTCCAGCAAACCAGCCCTGAAAAGGGCTTTGCAGGTAGCACGATATAGTCCAGAGAACAGAATGCGTTATGATGTAATTTACACATTGACTGCGATATTTGCACATTTCGGTTCGACACATCTGACTTTAGCATATCAAATGCCGGATTATCCTTCCATCTTGGATCCCTTCACATAGACAGTCTTCTCTGTTGTAGTCTGTTTTTCAGTATTACCACGTGAAAGTGGAGAAGCGTTTTGGCAGCACTGGGTTACTGGCCCTGACGCCAGCAGTCAACGTTGGGTCGTTGCACTGCTCAATATATTGACCACACCTCCCCCACCTTTAGTGCAAAAGGTGGACTATTTGGTTGGGGGTAACTTATGTTATGCCCACGGGAGCGCTCGTTAGGTCATTACTTAAATTCTTAATAAGTTTCCAGGCGCATGGACTATTTTGTTTCATGTTCAAGTCTTCCACAAAGTGGGACTATTTTTCTATTTTCTAGTCTGAAATGACACGTAGGAGATCTTGCCCAATCTGGACGGTCTCCTCTGAGAAAGGATCCCTTTCAAATACTTGTTGGTATTGTTCATATAGTGCCGTAGTGTGATCGTTGATGTCAGACAAATGCTGGGTTCTGCAGCCTCTCGGTATGTTACGCCTGGGGGATATTTTTCAACAAAAACCTTGTATTTTGACGAGAGGTGTTTCTAGTTTGATTGTCATACTATCGGTCTCGAAGGACAATGAACTTCATGCTACAGATGGAGGTCTTAGTCAGTTGTTGCCCCTGCTTTGCCGTACACGTTTGGAGATTGCATCTTGGCTTCCCCTGCTTGCAGGCCAGCACATATAGCCAGCCGTCCGTTAGGTCAATCCATTATACTTTGTGCTGGGGCTTCGTTTGGAAGAAGGTGTTTGTGATGCACTGGTCATGATAGGCGCACAACTCCAATAACCACTGTCGATTTTTCCGCTAGACGCGTTTCTTGGATGGTGACAATGTCGACCTGAAACCTTTTGAGCACCTCGTTAATGATTGAGGTCTTGCTAACATTGATTGTCGCCTGGAGGCGTTTTGTTATAGTTCCGGTCATGGAGCGTACGTTCCAACAGCCAATCTTAACTGTAGGCTTCTTTGCTATTGGTTGAATTCTGACGTGATCTGTCCAGCGCCTGCGTGGGCATATTGATGCGAGGACCGCTGTTGCCCAGTCAGCCGACCTCCTTACCCCCCCCCCCCCCCCGCCTCTCCCCCGCAGCCGATATATCCAAGGGCACGACAGGTCGATTCTACTTGGCATCGGATGAGTTGTCAGACTGGCATGAGTAAATACAATCTAGCTTATACATCTATTTGTCTAGGACATCTAAGAGTGGATTCTCATCTTTATCGTTAGGTTAGAGCGTCTTTTTGTTGCACCTTCTCTGGTTTGATAATTGCTTTAACAGAGCACGAGATAGGTCTTTATTGCGTCCGTGGTGTATGCTCCTCTATATATGTGTAGTGAGCTCAGGACAGACAAGAGCGTGACGGGGGTACAGAAGAAACGATACAAAGACTGTTTCAAAGTGTTTATGAACAGTTTCCTTATTGATGCCGCCTCCTGTGAGCCGCTTGCTATGAATCGCTCTCCTTGGTGCTCTGTTATGCCAAACGGTGTTTGCATTGGCTTGGAGAGAGCCATAGCTGTGTCGCAGAAAAAATAAGCTGCACGCAAGGACAGAATGCAAAACGGTGCCACTCGTGACGCTGCACACGTGCGGTAGAGTCTGTCGTGCTCGGTCACATCTAAATACACGTGTCTGACACTGCCACCATCTTCGCTTGTTATGGACAACTATTATTATATACTCCTCTACAGACGACCAACTGAAGGAATAAAAACACCTGCAAGACCAGTAAATAAACAATTTATTTAACAACAAAACACAGAGATAAGTATATTATAAGAACTCATGAAACATATACATCAGAAAACATATAAACCAGAAAACATATACACCAGAAAACATATATACCAGAAACATATACACCAGAAAATATATATACCAGAAAACATATACACCAAAAAACATATACACCAGAAAACATATACACCAAAAAACATATACACCAGAAAACATATACACCAGAAAACATATACATAAAAAAACATATACACCAGAAAACATATACACCAGAAAACATATATACCAGAAACATATACACCAGAAAACATATATTCCAGAAACATATACACCAGAAAACATATACACCAGAAAACATATATTCCAGAAACATATACACCAGAAAACGAAACACCAGAAAACATATATACCAGAAACATATACACCAGAAAACATATATACCAGAAACATATACACCAGAAAACATATATTCCAGAAACATATACACCAGAAAACATATACACCAGAAAACATATATTCCAGAAACATATACACCAGAAAACGAAACACCAGAAAACATATATACCAGAAACATATACACCAGAAAATATATACACCAGAAAACATATTCACCAGAAAAAATATACACCACAAAACAGAAAAGAAAATGAAGCAATAGGCAATCTGAATTTTCTCAGAAAATGGCAGTTGTGACAGAAAAATTGAGACCAGATGCCAGAAAGAAGCAGGAGTGACTTATCAACAGGTACGAGCGCATGACTGCAGTGCTCAGCGACTCATAGCTGATTGCTAGCGTCAGGGCCCGCGAACCAAAGCTGCAAAGACCCTTCTACACCTCCACGCGGTGATCCTGGATAACAGGCTGCAGCAGGGCAGACTGGCTAAGGAGAAGGGATCGAAGAGGGAATGCTAACCCGGTACTCAAAAAATGTTTGCTGAAATCGGATGTGTTGGACCAAAAGGTGCAAATATCGCAGTCAAACTGTAAACTACGACACAACGCATTCCATTCTCTGGACTACATTCTGCTACTTAACCCCTTTCAGTGTTTGGTAGTGGGAGATTGAGAATGAACGAAGCCAAGCCATCAACTGGTACCACTGCTCAACCCCCCCCCCCCCACATTAGTCTGGCAACAAAGCAGCAACTAATCCACAGCATCTTCTTACCAACCCTGTGCTACCAGAGCTAAGCATAGACTATGTTCAAGGCACAAGAGAGTAAAATCTGCACCTGCAAAATGAGATGTCTTCAGGCGAGACAGATTGTGGAATGAAGACATCCAGGTAATGGTAAGTTCCATTCCATGTGCCAAATACATATCTAGACATCTCAGGAGAAGACCCCTGACCAGCTTCCACTGATAATTACAATGCCAGATGGTCTGACTATCGAGCAAGAGAGCCACAGAGGGGAAGATGACATAATGACAATTTTCCAGCGACATGGGTTGACGACATCAGACGCAAAGCATCTGGCCCAAGAGAGGTGACTTAGACTCCTCACTGTGCCCATCAGGGTAAAAGTGGATAGATAACCAACCAACCAGCCAGCCAGCCTGCCAGTCAACCAGCCAGCCAGCCAGCCAACCAACCAACCAACCAGCCTGCCAGTCAGCCAGCCAACCAACCAACCAGCCAGCCAGCCTGCCAGTCAGCCAGCCAACCAATCAACCAGCCAGTCAGCCAGCCAACCAACCAACCAACCAGCCAGCCTGCCAGTCAGCCAGCCAACCAATCAACCAGCCAGTCAGTCAGCCAGCCAACCAGCCAACCAACCAACCAACCAACCAGCCAGCCAAACAACCACCTAACTATAATATTTTTGCTTCTGCCGTTGTTGTTGATGCTAACAATAAATTGTTTACATATAATAACACACATATTCTGAAAAATTATGAGATTAAGTCTGGCACAAATAACAGCAAGGACAAAGGAATCTATGGAATGTATAATCTTTATTTGGCACAGTCTATTGAGCCAGGTTGAATGTGCCTTTATGAACATTTTCTGTTCTCTTTCTTCTTCAGACCACAAGGTAAAACAAGATACTCAATCATCCATTTCAGTTTCATCAATTGGCTATTGTTTCCAGAGTTTTCTTTGAAACCCAGATGAGAGAGAGAGAGAGCGGGGAGGGGGGGGGGAGAAGAGAGAGGGGTCTGGGATGGATATTCATCCGGTTTTTGCCATCATTAATGGCAGGTGTGCAATACCATTGATAGGGAGAGCCTTCTACCCTATAAGTGTTAGACTGCACTGTTAATCACCTCTTATGACATCCTCTCAGTGTGACAGCTGCCACAGTCTCATCTCTTTCACATCCAGCACTCTCCTGGAATGGAGAATATTCAAGACACACAGCCTAATGGCACACAAGCACTAAAGATTACTGTGATTCTAACAACATGAAACTTGAACTTATTACGGTGGAACTTGAAATAATAGAAGGGACAGTCTATAGATAATATGAGACGTGTTCAAATGAAACTGGACCTAACTGCATCAAGTGAACATACATACGAGGCGCATGATGATGTCACTTCTGGTGTATACAGCACATACCAACCGCCGTGTTTGCAAAATTTTATTATCCTCAGACTCATAGTTTCCTCAGCAGACCGTTGAAAACATGGCAGGTGTGATACGGAATCCGTTCAGAGTTGCGATTACTTTCTACACTGGAAGACCTGTAATGTGCAAATGATATTGCACTATTTGTACACTCACACCAATACATTCAATAGACAACTAAAAACTGAGTTCATATAGCCAACAAGTGGGATATTATTAATATCAAGAAGACAGAAGACATGACACTAAATGGGGGACTCAGTGGTTTTTTCCCTACAATCTTCTGGTAAAAATTCCCCTGATCTCTGGGTAGTGAGATTGGACTCCTGTGTTCAGTGTCGAGCACATTAAGAATTCTTTGGCAATTGGAAATCGGAAAGAATATGCTTAACGGTCGCTGCCAGAACAAAATTCAAATCTACCAAAAGTTGTTTGCACCTTTCATCAGGTGGTTTGTTAAGAGCAGCTATAGATGGCGCCAAACTGGCTACAGGTCTACTAGCTTTAGTGTTTGAGTCTATTATAATGGACTCGTACATTGGTAAAAAAACCACCCACCAAGAAAGTGGTTGTATGCAGACTCAGTAGTCTTCTAAACCAGTGTAAAACCTTGAGTTAAGTTATCTTATTAATACCCCACTAATTAAAATATAGAACAAACAACTAGCAAAGAAAGACACCTTTAGATACAAGGCAAGCATAGTTATGCTAGACACTGAAACAGGCAAAGAAATCAACATTAGTATGAACAAAGGCAGAATAGTTTTTGCCAGTGTAAACAATATTTGGAAGCTTCCAGAGTACACCATAAACAAAAAGCTAAGAAAACACAATATTTGCATACTTTTTGTGCATATTTAGATTTATCAGGCCCCCTAATTGTTTTGGTCTTCTTCTTTCCACCATCTATTATTAGTGAACAGAGAATTCTTCTTTTTCTTCGGCATTCGGACATTGTTTGCAGCGAGGCTGTAATATGGGACCTTTCAGTCCAACACGTCAGGTTTCAGCTGGCTTTTTTGGGTACAGGGTTTGCCTTTCCTGGTCTTAGTCAGACTACACTAGTGTACCCTGTTCCCAGGGTCGCGCTTGGTGATGAAATAGGGTCTTGGTCAGCTCTGGTTCCCTGATCCTGATGTCAGCAGTCAGCTATGAGTTGCTGGATGTTGTCAGCTCATTCACTGTGCTGCATCTTCGGCCGTAGTCTCTAAATCTTATTTGTTTGTTTGAAATTCTTTCTAGCCAATGTTCAACATTTTTCGGAGAAATTTATTTTAAAATGAATTCAGCCTTTTTTAAAAAGAGTTTTGCTCATTTCCCAGCTTTAACATCCATATGTTAATACTGATATTGTGTTGGAGTTGAACAGCCTTAGTTTGATGCATTTACTCAATGTTTTTTGTTCTTGATATATATAAACGATTTGGATAATGATATTGGATCCATGATTGCAAAATTCGCAAATGACACAAAACTATGCAGATGTGTCTCATCTAAAGCAGGAGTGGATATATTGAGGTCGGATTTATACAAAATTCAGGAATAGTCTGTGAGCTGGCAAATGGAGTTTACTGTAGAAAAATGTACAGTCATCCACATAGGTACATCCTTCTTCTTCTTCGTTCGTTCTCAATCTCCCACTACCTAACCATGAAAGGGCTTAAGTAGCAGAATGTAGTCCAGAGAACGGAATGCGTTGTCGTAGTTTACAGCTTGACTGCGATATTTGCACCTTTCGGCCCAACACATCCGACTTCAGCAAGCATTTTTTGAGTACCGGGTTAGCATTCCCTCTTCGGTCCCTTCTCCTTAGCCAGTCTGCCCTCCTGCAGTCTGATCCAGGATCACCGCGTGGAGGTGTAGAAGGGTCTTGGCAGCTCTGGTTCGCTGGCCCTGACACTAGCAGTCAGCTATGAGTCGCTGACCACTGCAGCTCATGCGCTGCTCAGCATCTTGATCCCACATAGGTAGATCCAATATGGAACATAATTACAGAATGAGAGTGAACAATACCAGAAAGATAGACCTCCCGAAGAAAAATGTGTTGGACCAAAAGGTGCAAATATCGCAGTCAAGCTGTAAACTAGTGACACAATGTTTTCCGTTCTCTGGACTATATCCTGCTACTTGCAAAGCCCTTTTCAGGGCTTGGTAGCGAGTGATTGAGAACGAACGCAGATGAAAAAGAGGAAGAAGAAAAATAAAAAAGGAAAAAAACCTCGGGGATATAATAGATGATACAGGTAAAGTGAGTGAGAAAGTCCAGGTAGCAGTGAAAAATGCAAATGCAAAGTTAGGTATGATAAAAAGAAATATTAAACATGGGAGCAAGGAAGTCATAGTCAAACTGTATAAAGCATTAGTTAGACTTAGATTGGAGTACTGTGTACAGGTGTGGAGTCCTTATCATAGAGGAGATATAAACCTGCTGGAAAGGATACAAAGAAGAGCGACAAAGCTGATAGTGGGATTCCAGAATTACAGTTATGAAGAAAGACTCAGAAAAACCGGCCTGCTGTGTCTAAAAACAAGAAGAATTCGAGATGACTTAATTCAGGTTTAAAAGATAATCAACGGAAAGGATAAATTAGTTTTTCAAAATACAACCACCTACAAGAACAAGAGGGCACCACTGCAAATTAATTTAAGAAAGGTCTTTATTATATATTAGGAAATATTTTTTTAGTCAGAGAATGGTGAATGCTTGGAATGCATTGCCACAGAAAATAGTGGAAGCAGGATTAATCAATGCATTTAAGTATAGATTATATGCACAGTTTTTAGAACAAGAAAATTTAAAAGAAACTAGTTGTATACAGACTCTGCAGTCCTCTAAACCAGTATAAAGACGTCGTAAAGTTTTTGATTTCCAGACACTTGTTAATTGGTTAAATGCAAATGAGGTAAAAGTGACTTGAGCGATGATTTCAGTTGCTGTCTACATCCTGTTCTATTTTGCTGCCTATGTTAGTGAAATCTTTTACCTTCTGTCATATATTTCCATTTAGTTTCTTCTTCTTCTTCTTCTTCATCGTACGCAGTCAGACAGTAACCATTATTTTTTCAAAAAAAGCGGCGGTCATCCTGAGGCTGTCGACACTGCCATAGAGCTTGTCTTGTGGTTCCACTGGTGATGGCCACATCTGCTCTCTCTGATCCTCGTATGTCGGGCAGTTCTGCATTTAGTTTGAAATCAATGAGTTTGGTTGTGAGATTCATGATTTTTGTTTTCAAAGCATTTATCTGCAGGCCTATCTGTCACCAGTCACCATTGGTAAGAAATATTATATGCCATTATTTTGTGTTTTCACATAAAGTGATCTTTGTTTGTTTTATGATTTCTGTTTGTTTTCGTCATGTGAGGTTAATTGAGTTTGTGTTCTTGAAAAACACAATCACGATAAAAGCTAAAAACAATAACACCAAATGATGAACCAACTTATAAAATGTATCACTATAATAAACTTGCTATTTAACTTGACAATGACATCAGTGGCAATAAAAAAACTACATTGTAGAATGCTTAATGCCAGAGGTAAGTTTACTGTATGATATAATCAATTAAACATGTGAAGTCAATTTTATAACAATATAATAGAAACATCTGCACTATATGGCTTGGATTGGTTCATTCTCAATCTCCCGCTACCAAACCCTGAAAGGGCTTAGGTAGCAGTATATTGTCCAGAGAACGGAATGCGTTGTGTCGTAGTCTACAGCTTGACTGCGATATTTGTACCTTTCGGTCCAACAAATCTGACTTCAGCAAGCATTTTTTGAGTACCGGGTTAGCATTCCCTCTTCGATCCCTTCTCCTTAGCCAGTCTGCCCTGCTGCAGCCTGTTATCCAGGATCACAGCGTGGAGGTGTAGAAGGGTCTTGGCAGCTCTGGTTCGCTGGCCCTGACGCTAGCAGTCAACTATGGGTCGCTAACCACTGCAGCTCATGCGCTCATCTTCACTATATAAATTACAATTTGTGCCTGATAGGAAAGCAAAACATAGGACATGATAAACATTCCTGTAAAGAAATGGATAGACAAGTTATGGTGCATAATCAATCATACGAAACCTTTCAACTCTGTATGGAGCACATGTCTCTAACAAATACATGCCAAGGGGTCCTGTTCTGGACCATTCATTACAGCTCTGTCCATGTCTTTTCTAGTATCTTCATGTTTTTTTTAAGCTTTCTTCTCTATGTGTACTTTGGTCTATCTCTACTTCTCTTGCCTTAGGGATTCCAGAACAGAGAACGTTTTGTAATGCAATCAGCTGGTTTCCTTAATGTGTCCTATCCAATGCCCGAACCTTCATGCTCCACTGATATCTGTCTGTTTCTTTTGAACAGTTCCACATTAGTGATCTTATCATACCAATTCATTCTCTTTGTTCTGCGAAGACATAAATTTATGAAAGTTTGCACCTTTTTTCATTTCTGTTTTTGTTCTCCATGTTTCACAGCCATAGAGTAAACTTTACATAGGAGTCAAAGATTTTAATTTACATTCCTGTTTTTATTTAATTAATTTCTTTTGATTTTCATAAATTCCCCAAACGCAATGAGAGCTTTTCTTCTCTTTTGTATCTTTATATTTTTTTCTGTGTCTCATAGTTTGTGTACATTGCTACCAAGATTTATGAATCACTCCACATCTTATAGGAGTGTGTCTCTAGTTGCATTTATTCTCATAATTTTTTTTTCCTCTGTATATTTTCCATCCCTGTTTCTGTGACTTCTCATCAAGTTTACTTAATTCATTTGGTATCTCAATGCAGTTATGGTATGTAAGAACCAAGTCATCAGAAAAGTCCAGATCGTCTAGTTGTATGATCAAATTCCATTTAATTCGAGTTTTGACAGGGCCTCAAAGGGTAGAAAATAACAGAACACTGTAAACCTGCCAAGTATGTCATAGAAGGTAAATTAGGAGGGTTGGGCATGGGACTGAAGTACAACAACACACAAAAACTAACAGGAAAAGTTAAATTAAAGATATAGAAGGAAATTTGATTAGACAAAGAAACAAACAGATGAAGAGAATAGCAGAACATTTAGATCAACTTTTAAATAGACCAAGTTTCCCAATATCCCCTAGGCATTCAGTCAGTAGAAACAGAACAGCAAATTTATTGCAAGAAGCCAAACAAAGAAGAAATAAGAAAGCTATAAAAATTGAAAGATGGAGTGCTGCTGGAATTCACTAACATGATTAAGAAAACGAATGATGATATTAAATGTAGAGTTCTGATGATGAAGACAGATGTGTCGGACCGAATGGTAAGAATATCCCACTCAAGCTGTAAATTAGTAACACAATGCATTCCATTCTCCAGACTACGTCCGGCTACTTGCAAAGCCTTGTTCAGGGATTGGTAGTGGGAGATTTAGAACGAACGCAGAAGAAGAACATGAGTTCTACGTGAGGGTCAGCTTTCTGAGACTTTTAAGATTAGAACTAGTGTGCGAAAGGGAGGTCTCTTACCATCATTTCTCTTTATTCTGTCTATTATCTGTATTATGAAGACAACGAGGATCAAGATGCTGAGCAGTGCATGAGCAGCAGCGGTCAGCGACTCAAGGCTGACTGCTAGTCAGGGCCAGCGAATAAGAGCTGTCAAGACCTTTCTACACCTCTATGTGATGATCCTGGATAACAGGCTGCAACAGGGCAGACTGGCTAAGGAGAAGGTATCGAAGAGGGAAAGCTAAACCAGTACTAAAAAATGCCTGCTGAAGTCGGATGTGTCAGACTGAAAGGTGCAAATATTGCAGTTAATCTGTAAACTACGACACAACGCATTCCGTTCTCAGGACAATATCATGTTACTTTCAAAGCCCTTTTCAGGGCTTGATAGTGGGAGTTTGAGAACAAACGCAGAAGAAGAAAAAGATGAAGACGATAACCTCAACCAACAAAAATGGAATAAAATGGTGTATAATAAGAATGGTAAACACCTAATGACTGAAAGAATTACCTACTGACAAAAACACAAAGAACATCCCAATGTGATGGTTCATGTAAGTACAGAAAAAAGTGTTGTGGATCTTATGCATATATCTAGTGAAACCTTTTCAACACTGTTCAAGATACCCCCCTTGTGTCAGCAGTATTTCATAATACTGAAGATATGTTAAAGGAAAGAAGCAAAACCAAATTTAGATATATAAATAACGACTTTTCTTATGAAGAAAAATATCACAATGTTAATATTTACATTTGTCTTATTTTTGGTGTTTTATAGCAGTGGTCAGTATAATAAATAAATAATGATCTTAACAAATTTAGAAATGTAAGAATAAATATTGAAAAATGAAACATATTCACACAAAAATATATGAGAATAAGCAAAGAGCATTAATGGTGCTTATAATGTGCAGTCCCTGTAGGGCTGTATTATTTGATGTTTTAGGCTTATCATCCTATACCAGGGCACTGACAACCAATTCCCTCTATAACCTTCTTCTTATTCTTCTTCTTCTGTGTTCGTTCTCAATCTCCCGTTACCAAGCCCTGAACAGGGCTTTGCAAGTTGCAGGATGTAGTCTGCAGAACGGATTGCGCTGTGTTGCTAGTTTACAGCTTGACTGCTATATTTGCACCTTTCAGTCCGACACATCCGTCTTCGACAGCTCCATAACCTAATTGTTGAGTATCTAGGATTTGGTAATTATAACTTGTCAAGGCAACTAGTCCTGCCGTCTCAACTTCTCTTATCTTTCTATATTTTCTATTTCCTTCTTGATAAGAGTGTGGCAGAAATACTTTGATTATTCTTCAGATTTTTGTCTGCATAAACTAAAGTACTAAAGTATAAATTTCTTAACAGACAAGGACAGTTAATTATTCTACTGTATTGGTGCTCATCCTGATAAAAACGTTTTGTTATGTTGTATCATAGTTTACAGAAAGGCTGCGATATATGTACCTTTTGCCAGACACACCCAGTTTCAGAACTGCATTGTTGGGACCAGGTTTGCCTTCCCTATTTAATTCCTTTTCTCATAGGCAGGCACAGGTTCGGTCTATTTCCAGGGCTTCAACTTGAGGGTGGAATAGGGTTTTAGTCAGCTCTGATTCACTGATGCAAGCAACCAGCTAAGAGTCGTTGGCTGCTGTCAGCTCATTCACTGCTGTGTCAGCAGTCCTGGACAATTAGTTAAACATTTTCATTGACCATTATTATTTATAGCTTGTAGATATGAGCTGACGTAAACTCTGAATTTAACATAATTCTAATTAATAGCTTTCATATTGAACTGATACTATGACTAATACTATCATTATTGACCTTGTCACTCCAGATGGTGGAGTTTAGGTACAACACCCCATCTTATTTACTCTAACCTGTTTTTAGGATATTCTGAATCAATCTCCTTCAAAGCAATTTCAGTAGCAGTTTATATATATATATATATATATATATAATGTTCGCTTAGGCATCTGAGGCCTGTTGTGTCGGTCAGCCATATCCATGACCCACTGCTATGGTGTGGTTCCAGGCCTCGTCCAGGGCGGAAGAGGAGGTTGATATCTGCTGGAGCCATACTGTACAGGGACGGTCTCTTTTGCGTCTCCAGCCGGTCGGGGGAAGACTTTTGGCGCTGAGAAACGACTTATGTAGTATCTTGTCGGCCGGGGTTTCTTGATCCAGTCGTACATGACCGAACAAAGAAATTCGCGTAGGTGAAGTGTTTCAAGTGATTGGGTGGAGGCCTGTTTTAGCAGAGACCTCCATGTTGCAGATATAGTCATGCCATTGGATGTCCAGGATATGTCGCTGGCTGCACATGTGGAAGGCCTCCAGTCTTGACCTGTCATGTTTCAGCAATGTCCAGGTTTTGAAGCTGTAAAGTAAGACTGGGACCACGCTGGACTGGTAGATGCAGATTTTTTTTTATCAGTTTGCCAACTTTATGCACAACTTTCATTAGTCGCCTGTCTCAACCTTCCCAAGAAAGAAACAGTGGCCCTATCTTCTATAGCCCAGGAACCCCTCTGACATCTAGATGATTATGTTGAGGGGTGCTCAGCAGCGTGAGCGGATGACAGAGATATTGATTGCTTGCTTTATGAGCATATCTCAGTCCAGACTGAGTTTCAGCTTGCAGAGACTTTCTGATGATGAAGCATTTGCCACTACCCCCATGATCAGCTCCTGGATATTGAATACTATCACTACAGTGTTATTCCCATTGCTAGGTTCAAAGAGACGCTTTATAAAGATAATAATAATAGCTGTCGTTAGTTACCAATGAGGACATCATCCTTGTCACAGATTTCCCTGTTGGGTGTGGGTGCGCATTAGGCTGAACAGGCCAATGCGGGCACACGAGGTTTGTAGAAGGTGATGGTGTTCCCGCCGTTCGGGATTTCCGGGTCTCGCGTCTGCTCCCGGCTTTCACAACACGGTCGTCTTCGCCGGTAGCTACACCCGATTTGACTGCACTTCTCCAGTCAGATCTGTTTTGCGTAAGACATTCCCAGGTGTCAATGTCTATCTGGCAACTTTTCAGTGAGTCCTTCAGACCGTCATTAAAACGTTTCTTTTGGCGCCCTCTCTTGCGCCATCCCTCTCTCAGCTCGCCATAGAGAAGCTTCTTTGGGAGCTGCTCGTCTGACATACGGACAAGGTGTCCGGGGCCCCATCCTAGTCGTGCTTTTTCTAGCAGTGCATGGATGCTGGGCATGTTAGCCCTCGAGAGAACCTCAATGTCACGATCTTGCCATCGGATGTGGAATATTCGCCTCAGGCAACCTGTGTGGAAGTGGTTTAACCTCCTTGCATGTCCAGAGTATACAGTCCAGCTTTCGCAAGCGTATAGTAGGGTTGAAATGATGGTTGCACGGTAGACTTTGAGTTTGGTCTTGACGCTGATGCCACGACATGCCCAGACCATCGAGCGCATTCTACCAAAGGCTGTGCTGGCCTTTGCTGTTCTGCTTGCCACCTCATCGTCTAGGCTGACAGATCTCGACAGCGTGCTGCCCAGATATGTGAATTTGTCTACGACATTCAGCGTCTGCCCGCTGACTGTAGTCTCTGGTTTTGTGTACGGCATGCCTGGTGCTGGTTGGTACATGACCTCTGTTTTCTTAGCATTTATGGTCAGGACAAAATTTTTGCATGTGGCAGAGAACCGGTCCATTCCAACCTGCATGTTCAGTTCTGAGTTGCTCATTAGAACGCAGTCATCAGCAAATACAAAGTTCCCTGATTATGTCGCCAGCCACTTTGGATTTGGCCTTCCTTCCTTCTGGGATTGAGTAATTTGCCATCTGTGCGGTACTTTATGGGTATTCCAAGCTCCAGTGATATGAAGGCGTCTGTCATCGTGGCCGCAAACATCATGCTAAACAAGGTCAGGGCGAGTACACATCCTTGTTTTACTCCGTTTGATACTAGAAACGTTTTAGAGATTGCTCCGCTGTCCAGTACACGAGCACACATGCCTTCCTGTAGCTGTTTCACCATGGTTATGAACTTGTTGGGGCAGCCAAACTTGGACATTATCATCCACAGCCCTCCTCTGTTTACTGTATCAAATGCCTTTATCAAATCAATAAATGTGGTGTACAAGGCCTGATGTTGTTCCCGACACTTCTCTTGTACTTGGCGAGCGGCAAAAATCATGTCCACTGTTCCTCTCTTTACAGGCATATGTAACTTATAAAAGCTGATAAGCTGCATAAGCACATTTTCAGTATGAACACCTGCAGTGACAGTGAGATTTATAAATGTATTGGGGTCTTTTTTTTCTTCCACCCCCCCCCTCCCTCTTGTTCGCCTTACTTCTCTATTCCCCCAAAGCTGGTGTGCATTGCACTGTGTTTTTATTTTGCGCCTGTCGGGACCCAGTGCATCCGACTTCGGCATGCATTTTATGTAAGGGCCTGCTACCTCCTGAATTTTCTAAGGGTTTGCTTCCTCGAGGTAATGGCCGGTGTTGTGATGGGGAGTGAACCCAGCACCTTCGGATTGTGAGCCATGTCACTTAACCACCAGTTCACGACATCCCGTGTATAGGGGTGTGTTGTAACGAAAACTTTCAGCTCTGAAAAGCTATGTGCATTACGCTGAACCAAGGTATGCAAAGTCACCAGCTTCGGGGTCAGGTGCAATATACTAACCAAGGGATTGAAGATGCAGCACAGTCAAGACCTAACATCAGCCAGAAACTCATGACTGGCTGCTTGCATCAGGATCAGCGAACCAGAGCTGATCAAGACCCTATTCCACCTCCAAGCGGTAACCCTGGAAACTGACTACATTAGTGTGGTCTAGCTGAGAGAATGTAGCCAGCTTAAACTGGATGTGTCAGGCAGAAAGATGTAGATATCACAGCGTCGCTGTAAACCATGACACAACGTCCTTTTCAGAATGAACACAGAAGAAGAAGAGGTTACTGACCAAGACCTCACCTCATGTCCACTTTGTGCACCTGTAAACTGAGTTACAAGAGCCTGGCCAACGATGTGGTGATTGGCACTGTGACTCCATTTGTGGTGAGCCCACTGCAAAGCCTAGCACTGCACTACAGCGAGGAGGGTCCTGGTCCACCTTCTTCTATATGCCCTAGGATATAGGAAGGGCCACTACAGCTTGGTGCCAGAGAAAGCCAGCCAAGAGTGGACAACACGGCACTAGCGGCTTTGGCTTGAAGCGAGACTCAAACCCACATCGTTTCTGCTCATCGCTTTGAGAGGTGAGTGCCTTACCTTTCGACCACAGTGACTCTAAATAGTAAGAGAACTTTCTGGTAATTTTAGCACTCTTGATATTGTGTGCACTCATCAGTAAGAACACACACTCAAGTGTTACCACGGCCCGAAAGGGGAGCAGAGAATCAACCATGTAACCTGCCAGCCATGTCATAAGAGGCGACTAAGGGCTGGGCATGGGACTGACTACCCCATCCTGTAGAAACTTTAAGCCACGAAAACTTCAACAGACATGGACAGGTCATCATCAAATGATGACAGGTATTTGTTGAAGACCTATGCTCCACAGGGAACTGAACATGTTTTGATGACTGATGAGTAACACAATCATCAAAATGTATTTAACTTGATCCGACTCAACAAAAATAGCTAACACAGTTGTTCCACAATACATCCTGTGAAACTCTAACAAGCTGCTTTTTTCATGTTATATTCTAAAATGTTGATTTTAAAAAAAATCTCATTGAGGCATAATGCTGCATAACTAAACTAAACCCTAAATATTAAAGTTTCATATACAAGTGAGTAAAATATAAACCTAAGTAAAATTTTTAAAAAGCAGTTTCAGAAAACAATTAAATTGTGTATGGTTTCTAAATAAAGTTAAAACATCTTTCATATCACACAACATATAAATGTTTTTAAAAATGTGGAAATAAAGATAACATTATTTTGAAAAAGGCAATAAACAAAAATCAGTTGTATTCTGAGCTTCGAGACTCTTGAGCAAAAGTCCAAGCATCTGATGCAACTGCATTTTCAACAGCAAGAGTAACAATAGCTGCTTCAGTCTTTGTTGGGCTTGATTTATTCTGCCGATGCTGGGACGTTGATGATGATACATGATGCACTAACACAGGGTGTGAGCTAGTGCCAGCGTTTACTGATGATGAAGAGTTTGCAGGAATGGGAGGCAGGACTTGGGACTGCTTAACTCCTATCATTGGAATTAGTTTCTCCTTTGACTGTGGGAGAAATGGTGTGATATCTGGAGATTCTGAATCACTGCTGTGACTTCCACTCAGACGATGGGGGTTAATCTGTCTGCCCACCAATACATTAGCACTGGTTGGATGAACTGCAATGACTGGCTTCCCAGTATGTCCACCATCTGTTACAGACTTTGTGTAGCCTGATCTTCTGATCCGAGTTGTAGCTGATGCAGCTCCAAGCACCCTATCCTTTGGTGGCACTGGTAAATAGTGGTGATGTGTCTGTAATTTTTTTGTCGAATGTGTATATTTTTGATGATGGTCTCCTGCTTGAATTGGAATGTCTGAATGAACATGGAATCTTCCATGTTGAATACCAGCTTCTTCTGTATGTATCTGCGAGTTTTTGGTTTTTTGTTTCAGTTGATGCAACTCTGTGGTAAGGTATGCAATGTTATTTGCTTTAGCTTCCAACTCAGCACGCAGTGAGTTCATCATATGTAGTTGCCCACGACTTTCATCCAGCCAGCGCTTTCTCTGTGAACGAGCTTCAGACTCCAGGCGTTCAATACGTTTGTCTCTATCTATTAACTCTTTTTCCAGAAAGCTTATTCTTGTCTTGGATATGTCAAGATCTTGCTGTATATCATCATTTGAGGTGCCTGAGTAGATGACACAATGCTTATTCATGAATTACAGCCAGGACAGAGAGATTTTGAGAAAAGTAGTCAAGAAAATATATTTAAATAAAAACATGCAGAGGAGCCAATTATAAAATCTTACCAGTTAAGTAAAGTATTACAAAAATAAACTAGTCAAATTAGTTAGTTGTACAGAAATAAACTAGTCAAATTAGCTAGTTGTACGAGAAGGAAGACTAACTTCTGGTCAGGAAAAACATACTTATCAGACATGTTGGTCAGGTTCAGGCAAAACATACTGGACAAGACCCTCACCTTGGCTTCCTCGTAGCCTTTTTTAGAAACGGGCTGTTTTCATGGCAGCCTGACTAACTAAGTGAGGGATCGATGTGATCCCTGTAGTAGTAAGCAACATGCAGATGAAGCCAAGCATAGCACAACCGCTATAGGACCCCGGTTCACCTTCATCAACACGCTCAGAGTGTGAGGAAAGCTACGACAACCCGCCACTTAATGTCCTTTTTAGGGTGCACAAAAGAGTAATCCTACAGTTGTTTGTACAGAAATAAACTAGTCAAATTAGTTAGTTGTACAGAAATATACTTAGTTCTTAGTTGACCTGTATTTCTACAGGGGCGAATGCCCCTGTGCAGGTCCCAGCTCTAGTATCATCTGGATGTAGCCGGGAGGATTATTTCCTGCTTAGTGGGCTAGGCTTAAGCAGCTTATAACTCCGCTGCGCTGGGTCAAGTGCAGTGGAGGGTGGTTAACCGATGTGCGAATCCATCTTAATAGACTCAAACACTAGAGCAAAGTAGACCCGCAGCCTGTTAGGCACCATCTATGCTGCTCTAAACAAACCACCTAACGATGGCCGGTGTTATGCCATGTGACACAGTTAGTTGCCTCTACGACATGCTCTCTGTGGGGCAGTAGTGCTTTTCTTGTCCTTGTCATACACAAAGACCCTGGAGGACTACTCGAGTCACAGAAATATACTAGTCAAATTAGTTAGTCTTACAGTAATACTTACTTACTTACTTAGTCGCTCCTCTTCTACTGTGAGGTGTAGAGGTTTGCCAGACAGAACGCCATACTGCTCTATCCGTCATCTTTTTCGTGGCCTCTTTCCAATCCAGCCCTCGATCACTTAGGGACTGTCGTATGTTGTCTTCCCAACGTATTTTGGGACGTCCTGGGGTCTGCGGCCTTGACTTTTTAACTCCCATGATCGTTTTGGTATCCGATCTTCTTCCATTCTACAGACATGGCCAAACCACTGCAGTTGGGACTGCTCCACTCGTGTCTGCAGGGGTTGAACTTCGAGATTGCTACATATTGTCTGGTTATGGATCTTGTCCCTTTTCATCACCTGAACCGCCTTTCTTAGATACCTCATTTCTGAAGTTTGTAGTTGCCTTTCTTGGGCTGTAGTCATTGCCTATGACTCACATCCATATGTCAGGACAGACACATAGGTCAAGCAGGATACATCCATCTTTGTTTTCCTGCTTATTTCTCTTTTACTGAGGAAACCTCTGTTTATTGCATGGACCAGTCTACCTGCTGCTGCCCTTCGTGCAGTTAACTCCTCTTTGATTCCTCCCCTGCTATTACCACTCCTAGGTATTTAAAGTTGCTGACCTGCTCCAGTGCTTGTATTCCCAGGGTTATCTGATATGTCTCTTCTCATCTCTGGCGATCACCATGGTTTTTGTTTTGGAGTTGGGGATGTGCATTCCTCTCTTCTTCAACTCTTCTTCCCAGACCTGCAAGTTGATCTGGAGATGTGCCTCGGTTTTAATGATCAGGGCCACGTCATCTGCAAATGCTAGTTCCGATATGTAACTTGGTCTCATCTTTCAGTACCCTACTTCATACTTTTTTGTCTGTTCCTTGCAGGCTTTGATGACTTCATCCATGAGGAGTATGAAAAGGTACGGTGATAGAATGTTCCCCTGTCTTACTCCGCTAGTGGTCTTGAACTCTCCTGACTTTTGATTTGATGTCTGCACATAATTTCTGCATGTTTTATAGAAACTCTGTATGGCAGAGATCAGGGGTCCTGGGATGTTCTTCCTTGTCAGGCACTCCCAGAGTTTGTCCCATGGGACTTTCTCCAAATCCAAAAAGCAGAGATGGATCTCCTTAACATACTCAAGAGCCTTTTCACTTAGCTGTCTGAGTGTAAAGATAAGGTCTTGATTACTTCTGTTTGTCCGAAACCCACATTGAGTTTCGTCCATATTTGGCTCTGCTAGACCTCTTAATTGCCATTCTAGAATCCTAGAGTAGACTTTCCCGGAGACACTGAGAAGGGAAAAACCTCTGTGATTTTCACATTGGCGATTGTCACCCTATTTAAATATTGGTATTATTATGGCAACCTCCCAGTCTCTTGGTATCATCTTGTGGCGCCAAGTTACCTTGAGAATCTTCATGAATAGTATCTCTTTCTGGTGTTATACCATCATGTCCTGCTGCTTTACCAATCTTAATTTTCCTCAATGCTGTCTTTAGTTCTTCCATTCTGATATTATCATTCCACTCCATGGCGCCCTCTTTTTGAATTGGGACTGTTACCTCCAGAGCTTGGTTTTCCTCCACTCCAAGGAGATCTGAGAAATATTCTTTCCATCTGTTCATTACCTCTTCTGGGGCGGTCAACAGCGCACCTTGTTTATCTTTAACAGATTTCAGGGGGCATTCCTTTTCCTTCCTCATGTTCTTTAAGGTCCTGTAGAACAGTTTCTGGTTTTCTCCAGCATTATTTTCCAGTTTCTCTCCAAATTCTTCCCATGATTTCTGTTTGGCCTTGAGCACAGTCTTCTTGGCTTCTGTTCTAAAATTTACATATTCTTTATATTTCTTTGTTTGTACTTATGTATTCCTAGCCCCTAGGTATTGCTTCCATGCCTTTTTCTTTTCTCGTATTATTCTTTTCACTTCTTCTGTCCACCATGGTGTACTCTTTCTCTTCCACCCTTCTTTGATTTGACCGCATGCCTCTACTGCAGCCTCTTTGAGGATGTCTTTGAATTTTACCCAAAGCATTTCCATATCCTCTTCAGATTTCTCTATCCTTTCTATTGCTGTTGTTATGAGCCCTTGGTATCTCCTTTTAACATCTGGTTCTCGTAGTTTGTAAGCCTTCATTTAATTTTCTCCTTGTGTGTTATTATGTTTCATGCTTGCTGATGGGTGTTGCCTGGCTGGATAAAGTTTTTTGATTTCTCTCTTTATTTTAACTAGGTAGTGGTCGCTTCCTATCTCTGGTCCTCTGAACACTCTAGCATCCTTCACATGCTTGAAATCAGTTTTCCTCACTATCGCACAGTTAATTATGGATCTTTCATTTCTTGCCGGCTCACATCTTGTGTAGGCATGGATACGCTTGTGTGGAAACCTTGTATTTGTAATGACAAGGTTTTGTTCTCTGCAGAATCTCAGCAGTCGTTTTCCATTGTCATTTAAGACATCTTCTCCATACCTTCCGTTCACTCCATCCCATCTAGAATAGTCGTTTCCAACTCTTGCGTTAAGTCTCCAAGGATAAGTATTTCATTTTGGCAATAGTCAACGGTCCTTTGAAGGAGCTCATAAAATTAATCTTTTATGTCAGTGCTCTCATCTTCATTTGGTGTATACACAGTGACGATATCCATTTGACTATCCTCCTCTTGTAGACTTAGAACCATCAGTCGTTCTGAAATGAACTTCCATCCTTTAATGTTTGCTTTGTTATTACTATCCACTATACAGCCCACCCCTGCCCTCGCTCGTTCACTCATGGGAACTCCACTGTAGTATAACATGTTGCTGTCATGGTCCAGAACGTTCTGTCTCTTTTTCTTTGTTTCTGTAAGTGCCAGGACTGTCAATTTAGCTCTTTTCATCACCTCTATTAGTTCATTTTCTTTTCCGTTTATACTTCTTACATTCCATGTTCTGTAAATCGTGGTTCTTATTTCTCGCCTGTTCGTCGCCATTGAGATCAGTTTAGTTTTCTCTGTGTTTTGACTTGTAATCGTTTGTTAAGACAAACAGGTGATTAGCCTGTTGTGTCTTTGCATGGTGTAGGGGCTGCCTCCTTACAGCCTCCATGCCTGCCGACCCGTTTTTGTCCACGGCTGCTTATTTATTCGCAGCTAACCTCCAAATTAGGAGACCTTTCAGCAATCTGCAACCCTGCTGACGCGCCTGGTATGAGGTAGGTTCCTCCCCAGGTGTACAGAAATAAACTAGTCAAATTAGTTAGTTGTACAGAAATAAAAGTCAAATTAGTTAGTTGTACAGAAATAAATTAGTTAGTTGTGCATAAATAATAAATTAAATTAGTCTTGCGGAAGACGGATGTGTCGGACCAAAAGGTGCAAATATTGCAGTCAAGCTGTACACTAGCGACACAACGCATTCCGTTCTCTGGACTACATCCTGCAACTTGCAATGCCTTTCTTCAGGGCTTGGTAGCGAGAGATTGAGAACAAACGAAGAAGAAGAAGTTAAATTAGTTAGTTGTACAGAAATACACTTGTTAAACCAGTTTCCTGTTATGAGTGTCTTACCAATGATATTTTAAGCTTAAGACTTTGAAAAGAATGGTAAATGTATAACATGAATGTTTAAAAAAGCCATATTAATGAATAGCCTGGTGCCAAATTTAAAATCCCAATGAGATTTATAAGTCATCTTAATAAGTGAATGAACTGCCGAAGACGGATGTGTCTGACCGAAAGACGCAAAGATCGCAGTCAAGCTGTAAACTAGCAACCAAGACAAAGCATTTAGTTCTCAGGACTACATCTGGCTACTTGCATAGCCCTGTCCAGGACTTGGTAGTGGTAGATTGAGAAAGAACGCAGAAGAAGAAAATTATATCCCCTAGATATTTTTAATGTACCACAATTCTATCATCCACTTTAAATTAGATACTGGGGACGGCGTGGCCTAGTGGTTAAGTGGTACGGTTCACAACCAGAAGGTGCTCGGTTCGATCCCCATCACAGCACCGGCCGTTACCCCAGGGAAGCAAACCCTTAGAAAATTCAGGAGGAAGCAGACCCTTACATAAAATGCATGCTGAAGTCGGATGCACTGGGCCGACAGGCGCAAAAATAAAAACCACAGTGTAACGCACACCCGCCTTAGGGAATAGAGAAATAAGGCGAACGCAACAAAAAAAAAAAAAAAAAAAAAAAAAATTACACACAATAATGGGATCCCAAATGCTGTCATGGATAGAAGAGAAATTCTTCTTTGTCATTCATCAGTAAAGTTACGTTGTAGTTTACATCCTGACACATCCGATTTCAGCCCTGCACATCTTTAGGATGAGGTTTGTGTTCCCTCTTTGATCCCTATTCCCTTAATCAGGCTGCCCGAATGCAGCCTGTTTCCAGGGTTGCTACATGAAGGTGGAACATGATCTTGGACAGCTCAGTTTCACTGATCTTGTTGCAAGCAGTCACCTATAAGTTGCTGACTGTTTTCATCTTGTTCACTGTATCTTTAGCCGTAAAGTAGAATTGCAGATGAGCTCTAAATTCTTACTAGATACTCCCAAAAACATGCACAACATATAACCTTTGACAGTATAAGCCCATCTTGAGATCTTCTCATGGCAGGACTATTCCTTCTTCTTCTTCTTTGTCGATCAACTGTTGCTGTGCTTCTAGTCTGGTGAGGTTCACGAAGGAGACTGTGTGTTTCAGGTCTTTGCCAGTCCCCCACAGCTTTTCAAGCATGGTCGCTAAGCCAGGCCAGATTGCCTCTCTTTGGTCTGCATAGGTAGGGCAGTCCTGCAGAATATGTTCTGGTGTTTGCTTGGGTTCTCCACAATCGCACGTGGCAGTTTCTCTGAGACCCATTTTATGGAGGTGGGCCTAGAGTCTACGATGTCCCGTTCTGAGTCTGTAGATCTTTGTCTGTCCATCTCTGCCAAGCTTATCTATGCTGTAATTTTCTGGCTTGTATTCTTTGTGCTGGTCTCTCCATTCTGTCCTCATGGATTGTTTGATGAGTGTCTTTGGTTCTTCTGTTTTTCTAGTGGCAGGACTGTTCCAACTAACGGCTAAGGGGCAAGGTGCAAGTCTGTAGCACCCTGAATCCAGAACAATCTGGGTAGATGAGATCTACAAGACATAGGTGGTTATTCATTTATGAGAAGAAAAACTATAATTTTCACCCACCACTGCTTTGCAGGTAGTACGGAGTGCTAGGAGAGAGTTAACCTGAGAAGATAAATTTGCTGAAATACGGTACACAGATGTGCTGGGCTGATAGGCAAAGATGGCACAGTTCAATTGTTGAAAAATATAATTAAACAGTAAACAGAGAAGACTCAATTTTATACATTTCTGAACCCAACCTATGTCTTCAGTACTTCTAAAATAAATTGTCCCTCTAAAACCATGCAAGTGCATCCTTGCCTTGGCAACAGAATTCACCAATGTTGTCATGTGCCACATACTAATGGTCAGGTATAAACATAATGTGATTAATAATTTTTGATAATAACTTTTGCATTGAGCTTTTATGTTATGTTTTAAATGATGTAGGATTTCAATAATTTGGTCACGCTGCACACAGGCTGAATATTTTTGTACATAGGCCTCAATTGTTCGAAGGAGACATTGCTTATAACCAGCATACACCACTTCTTGATGTCTCCTTGACTACTCTGATGGAAAAATTGGACCACTAGCACAGATGGTCCCCTCACATGATGCTATAGTTATTTCACCTCATGTGTATTTGCAGTATTGGGTTCTGTAGCACTTTCATTTGTGTGATGATGGTGCTAGCCTACAGTCCTTTTTGTTGTCTTTTTATGACATGGCTTGGTAGGCACAGTAGTTTTAGTCTTTGATGCCAAACAATGAGATTCTTTCCATCCAGTGAGCAGCATGTACTAGTATCTATAATATTAACCTTCATAAACTGTATACAAACCTGGCTCATCAATAGTCAATCCTTGCATTGTCAGCTGGAATGTCAAATCTGGACAAGACACCAACAAATAAGGAATTTTAGAAACAACCTTGTCAAAATAAATCAAGCAATGATATCTAACATATGAGTAGTTCCGTTTTTCCATTAGACAATCTCTGACATAGGTGTTCTGGTACATTTTATCCTGATTTAATTCAAGATAGAAATATTAGGAGAAGATTGACAGAATCAGAACATGCATGAGATATAGGGGGATAGCGAACCTGTAACTTAACAAAAAGAAATGGCTCAAATACAAAAAATACTTCCTTATTATTTATGACTGATTTAGTCGCCATAGGACACAGAAATCTTCTTTTCTTTTCCTTGAGACTTCTAGTTTATACAGAATGGGGTTGCCAGTCCTATGTCAAACCCTTTCTTAAGTGCCTCTTACGACACGCCTTGCATGTTAAAATATTTTTATTCTTCATTCCCCTTTCAGACCCCAATAACAAACAGGAAGTTTTTATTTATACTGTATCAATTTCAGAACGATTCTTTGAATATCATATCGAGCTCACGTCACGAATGTCAATGTACACAAAATTGTCCAAAGGTCTATTGGACCGTATTGAGACCTCCTTTCAATTGTCAAATCATGAAAGTTATGCTGGTACGGCCATGTGATACATTCTTGAGTTTGTTGAATGTGATACTCTGAAACACAGTTCCAGCAAGAGAAGCAGAGGTTGTCTTAAGATGCGCTGGATAGATGATATTCGCAAATGGATTGGCATGACATTAATTGAAACTGCAACGCACACAATGGATCGAGCATGATGGTGTTGGACAGTAAATGATGTACTGAGATGTGATACCCCTACAGCCACCTAGGTTACAACACAGGAGAGGGAGGGAGGGAGGGGGAAAGAGAGAGAGAGAGAGAGAGAGAGAGAGAGAGCAGTTAGCATTGCTTTACACAACACTGGCATGTGATCCCCTCATAATACTTTTGTTGCCACTGATTTCATGAACTATCATATCCCAATGTTCTTTGTCTGATGATTAGCCACTTTATTATGTCAAATATATTCACATTTTCTTACTACAATAACAACATTGGATGAAACAGCACATGAACCTTTACTATTATGAGACATGAATGATTAATTAATTTTGATACTTTCTTATTCTTGTTCTTCTTTGTTGTTCATCCTGAAAAGGATGCTGTGACATTGTTTACAGCAAGGCTGTGATATCTGTACCTTTTGACATGACACATCTAGTTTGAGCTGGCTTTTTGGGGGTACCGGGTTTGTCTTCCCTCTGCAATCCCTGTTCTTTTAGCCAGACTACACTCGTGCAGTCTATTTCCAGGGTTGTCATTTGGTGGTAGAATAGGGTCTTAGTCACCTCCGGTTCACTAATCCTGATGCAAGCAACCAGCTATGAGTTGCTGGCTGCTACCAGCTCACTGTGCTGCATCTTCTACCTCAATTTTGATACAAATCACATGTTTCATTGCAATGTCTTTATATGATGACATTATACAAGAGCTTACCAGTGCATCGTTTCTGAAGACATGATATTTCTTCATGCAGACCTTTGATTGTTGCAGCATGTTCTTGCTGCATGAAAAGTATTGAGCTTTCAAGATTCCGCTTGTGTACAGCTGCTTCTGTAGTCATTTTTTTTTACTGCAAAAAGAACAGTATCTTCTTTTATTATTTAACAAGAAAAACATGAACTGAGTGAATTCACTGGAAATAGTTTACCATATGAAGTTTTCAAATGAATGTTGATATATGTGTAATTAATTGAATTCTCATTCCTAAGCTTTACATCGAAAAACTACCCAAGCATGGACTGGACCCATGCATACACCGACGGTTCTGTAACAAACACTACACAGAACGAAGGGGCAGGAGCATTCCTGAACCTACCAAATGGCAGAAAAATAACACTGTCATTCGCTACTGGTAAGTATACAAGCAATTTCAGAGCGGAGGCAGAGGCACTGAGGGCGGCAGTGGAAGAAATGGTGACGCATAAAGAAAATGAAAGCCATATAGTCCTGCTTACAGATGCTCTCGCCGTAGTCACAGCGCTAAAAAGCCAGAAAAACACTGAGCTTAATGACTTAAGAGCAGCACTCTGCAAACTGTGCCAGCAGTCCGCACCAAAAAGGGTAGTGGTACAGTGGGTCCCATCACACTGCAACATCCAAGGCAACGAGGAGGCAGACAGACTGGCAAAAGAAGGTGCAAGACTACCACAAACAGATACTAGTATGACGTACGAAGAGTCAAAACGGCTTATCAAAGCCAGATACATGACCAAATGGGAAAACGAACATACTGGTTACACCAAAAACGATGCCTATTATTAGTTGAACAGAAGAGAGCAGGTCGTTGTCTTCAGACTTCGCACTGGCCACAATAGACTGAGATACCACCTATTCAACAAATTGAAGATAGGTGGTACCGACGAATGCCCGTGCGGTACCGGTAAAATGACCGCTGAACATCTGCTGCAGAACTGCCCGACATACGAGGATCAGAGAGAGCAGATGTGGCCATCACCAGTGGAACCACAAGACAAGCTCTATGGCAGTGTCGACAGCCTCAGGATGACCGCCGCTTTTTTCGAAAAAATAATGGTTACTGTCTGACTGCGTACGAAGAAGACCTCATTCCATTTCCCAACACACAATTTATATGACATTTATTGTGGTAGCTATGTTAATAAATATGTCAAATGACTGCTGGTAATAAACCTCATAACCATTCTTTGGATTGATTAACCAGAGGATAGGATCAAATGGTGAGACATGCTCAGACAACCTTACAACCAGTCAGTCATAGGACTGATCACAGATCAACCAGATGATGATGACTTGGAGACCAGTGAAAGAATTTTAATTTAGCAAATATCAAAATCAAGAATGTATATGAACAATGCGTGAATGAGTACTGGCAGAAACTGTGTGAAGAAATTCATCTAAATGCAGAGACGGGAAATATCCAGGGCATGTATAGAGGCATAAAGATGGCACTAGGCCATACTGCGAGAGATGCTGCCCCCCTGAAATCTCTGACAGGTGCTAGAATCATGGACAGTGACCAGCAGATGGCCAGATGGGTGGAACACTATTCTGAGCTCCACTCTCTGGAAACGGTGATCACTGATGAGGCCTTGTGCAGGCTACAGGCCCTGCCCATTATGGAGGAACGTGACAGACCACCTACTCTGGGTGAGCTTGATAAGGCTATAAACTACCTCTCCAAGTGGCAAAGCACCAGGGGCAGATGGTATCCCACCCAAAGCCATCAAATGCGGGAAATCAGCACTAGCTGAGCTGATGTTTGATCTTCTATGCCTTTAAAATAAGGCGAGGCTGATTTTTTTCCCATCTTCTATGCCTCTGCTGGGAAGAAGGTGCAGACCCCCAAGATATGCGTGACGCCACCATTGTGACTATTTACAAAAACAAGGCTGCAATAATTATAGAGGGATCTCGCTCCTGAGTGTTGTAGGCAAAGTTTACGCCCGCATGCTACTAAACAGGTTAAGACTGCTTGCGGTCCCAGAATCCCAGTGTGGCTTTAGAGTAGGTAGATCAACAACGGATATGATTTTCTCTCTTCACCAAATCCAGAAGAAGTGCAGAGAACAAGACCAGCTGCTCTTTATGATGTTTCTAGACCTCACCAAGGCCTTCGACTTGGTTAGTAGAAAGGGTCTATTCAAACTCCTCAAGAAGAACGGCTGCTCCCAAAAACTGCATAGGATGATAATTTCTTTTCGCACTGATATCAAGGGCTCAGTTCTATACGATGAATCGTCTTGATGAAACATTTTTCCCATCAAGAGTGGAGTGAAGCAGGAATGAGTGCTTGCGCAAACCCTCTTTAGGATCTTCTTCTCCATGCTCCTATCCTTCGTTTATGACACATCTGTGGACGGTGTTTATCTGCACACCAGGTCAGAATGACATCTGTTTAACCTGTCCCGACTGCGTGCAAGGACCAAGGTGAGGATGGTGCTCATTAGGGAGATGCTATTTGCGGATGATGCAGTTCTGGTGACAAATAGTGAGGAGGCCTTGCAGAGACTAGGAGACAGATTCACCGACGAGTGCAAGCAGTTTGGTCTCTCCATAAGTCTGGAAAAGGCAAAGGTCTGTGCACAGGGCATTACCACTACGCCATCCATAAAGATTGATGGTGTCACTCTAGAAGTCGTCAACAGTATCACTTATCTGGGGTCTGCCATCAGCAACACTCCCTCGCTCGAGAAAGAGATAGACAGTAGGCCTGGCAGGGCAAGTACCGTCATGGCCTTCCTGGCGAAGAGTCTGGGGAAACACTGTGCTGTCTCACTACATCAAGGTCCGGGTGTATCAGACCTGCGTTCTTGGCACTCTCATGTATGGAAGCGAAACTAAGAGCACTTACACTAAACAGGAATGGCGGCTGAACACCTTTCACATGAGGTTTCTATGGCGTATATTGGGGATTGGGTGGCAAGAGAGAGTGTCATATAATACGGTTTTACAGAGAGCAAACACTCACAGCATGTACTCAATGTTGAGCCAGCGATGTCTACGGCGGTTGGGACATGTTTATCGCATGGAGGATGAGAGGCTGCCAAAGGATATCCTTTATGAACAGCTAGCCATTGGAGTTAAAAGAATCGGCCGTCTCACACTGCGATTCAAGGACATATACAAGAGGGACATGAAGTCATGTGATATCCCATCTGAGGGCTTGGAAGAAATTGCTCAGTATCGAGCTATCTGGAGACAGTCAGTTGGAGGGGGTATAGTGGCTGCTGACGCTCGTAGAGGTCTTTTGGCTACAGAGAAAAGAGAAAGACTGAATGATCAAGGAACAGCCAGGCAAGCCAGCATCCTCAGTATGGTTTACGATCTGTGGCTGGGACTGTCACTCGCGGATCGGCTTTACAGCCATATCCGACAGTGTCGAAATACAGGAGACAGAGCTGGACAAAACTTACAGGGCGCCACGCGAATGGTCTATAGAGACTGAGACGCCTATGATGATATGAACAAGCAAATGTGCAATCACAATAACACGAAGAGTGTTACATTCAAACAGTGGCGAATATGTCCGTTATCTGGAACACAGGAATGCCGAGACAAAATAAGTCCTCGGTGCTGAGTAGTACCTACTAATACTATAAGAGTAAAAATATGCCATGGAAATCGCAAATTAAAATTGGCAGCTCTTGCAATTTACTTTTATGTCCAGCGGTTGGGAGGTACAGTCAGAACTTACTTGCTGTCAGGAAACAGATATAAATCTCCTCCTGTTTTGTTATGCGAGCTCGCAAAATACGATACTTTACAGAAACAGCAATTTATTTAGCAAAACTAAAGGTTTTGCAGTCCCTAACAACATTGCGGTGGCCATTGTTATTGTTGTCCTCACAACAGGAATGTGTGACTGTCAGTGCATTATGGTCCAAATTGACATTATTTCAATAATGCTCTTGTTGGGTACTGTTTACAGTTTCATATATTTTTATTTACATAGGCAAACATATTTTACATCGACATAAACACAAATGCCCACTTATGTATTGCTATTTTCAATTGTCCATAAATTATAATTTGCGTGTCCCCATTATAAATAATAAATTCAGGAGAGTGTTAACTTAGCTAACTTTTGCACTTATGATACAAAGGTGTAACTATAAACCTTAATTTACTATTATAATTTGTATTTAGTTGTCCGACGTATTTTATATTAATGAGCTTATTATTTAATTGATGTGAAATTATAATGAAAGATAATATGGTTCATACTGAACGGTTATTTAATTTGTTTTGCTTCCCTGGCATAAAAAACCTGGACTAAGTGGAGGCAGACGATGGCGCGTAATCTGAAGTCTGTGTTGAGTGGGAACGGTTGAGCGAATTATCGGGTTGTTTTGTAAACAAGTAAACGTCAAGTTGGATAATAAAGGTCGCATTTTGTGGACATATTTTAAATACAATGATGAAACCACGAAAGAAAAAGGAAAAATCACAGGTATTTGACTTCAGTTTAGTAAAAGTGCCATTTCCAGATCGAAAGACGTCTAATCAGTAATCGGAAAGATCGGCTGCTAAAATATGCAAAGGAGTAAAACTAAAAGAGCTATAATAATTAATACCGATGCCAGCTATTATGACACCCCCCCCCCCCAATGGTCATGGATGCCAACGACAACTTCCTCTGTCTCTTTTCTTGATCATATTACAACCTGCAAGGCTTTACCTTGTCCGTCTCTTTGTGTCGTCCTTCCACTATATAGAGTATAATAGAGCGAGCTGTTTACCCCAGGCATGTTTCATTGTTTGTCCTACATCTTTCAATTCTTTTCTGGTCCCTCCAGCCAGTATTGACCATCCATTGCATTGTAAATTGTTTTCAGCAAGGTAGGTCTTTATTTATGTGACCAAAAATGATCTTTTGTTAGGGTGTTGGACTCTCAGTGACTCTGATTTCGTTCATCAATTCTCTCTGCACTCCTAATTTCTCAGACTTGCTTTTTGTTTTCTTTTCTATGTATGAAAGATGCCCAATTCTTATATAATATTAACAATATTTCAAAGGTATGAATTTTTATTGTCAACTTGTTTACAGCGTTTAAGTTTAAGGACACTAGGGAGTCTATTACTCTATTCTATACTTTTAACTTTATAGTCTTATACAGGGCTCGTCAACCTTTTAATACTCGGCGTCCACTTTTTTTAAAACTTTCGTGAGGGTACATTTTCCTTACTGCTTACTAATATCTAAATTGAAGGAAATTACCCTATCTTCTACTGAGTCTGTAGTGTATATTTTTGATGTTTTTAATACATCATCACGTAGCATGTCCTTTCAAATTGCAGAATGTTGCTCCCATTACAAATTTGTCTGAAAGAAACTGGGTCTCTTGCCAAATCTCCAGCCTGCTCCCGAGTCATGCCTATGAATTTCTAAACATCTTGGTGCCAGTTCCTCTCTTGCTCGACACCATACCTTCCATCACCGTCCTGTTCTCTCAAGACTGTTGTGTCTTTTGATGTGGGCAGATGTTAAAGTATTTCATTTTTTTGTTCATTATGGAATTCATGAACTAGTTCTGCTCTATACCTAACACTTGTTGAATGTCCGCATTCTTCTTTTTTTTTTGATAGAAGGTATTCTGAGAACGTTTCTAAAACATTTCGACTTGAAGAACTCGATTCTCTTACCTGAGGTTTGGGTAACTGTCCATGTTTCACAGGCAAATGTTGCCACAGGAAAAAACACATGTTCTCGAAATTTTCACTGTTGTTGGTTTGTAGGTATTCTACCATAGTTTCTTCATGCGTTGGAACCTCTGTATTGCCATAATAATATAATATTTAAAATACAGAATGTAATTATTCTGCCACCGCCTACCTGAAAGCTAAAATCGTCCACTAGTGGGCGCTAGCACCCAGGTTGAAGAGCACTAGTCTAGTAGTCTGCTATTATCCATTTGCATGGAGAAGTATTACAAACAGTTGACAGTTTCACCTAACTGGAAAATAAAATGACTCAAGATGGAAATACATCTAAGGCAATTTTCACTCCCATTGCTCTAGCTGCTGGTACATAATAAATAATAAAGGCATTGGAAAAGAGGCTAAATTAGAGAATAAGTGTCTTAGAAACTGTTGAACATTTGCTTGGAGGAATTAATAACCAACAAAACAATTATAGAAGTAACCAATCAACAATATGTTACATCACTCATCAGGAAAAAGTGGTGGTCATACATCAGATATGCTCTTAGAATGGATAGCAACAAACTACTTCTGAAAGCATTTATGTGGTGTGTATGGCACTTAAAGAACATTTTTTGATGGATAGAATACTTCCTCACCTCATGTATCCAGCATAGAATGAATTAGTGTAATTCACTAAGGGTTTGCATTTCTTTTTTATGAAGTTACACATTCCTTCAACCTCATACACAAGTCTTTTAGTTGATATCCGGATGTATCAACCATTGTGGGGATGCATGTTTGTACTGCATATGTGTATGTTTGTTTTGTTTTGTAGTGCATCCATTATCATGTGTCCTTCTTCTTCGTACGCAGTCAGACAGTAACCATTATTTTTTTGAAAAAAGCAGCCGTCATCCTGAGGCTGTCGACACTGCCATAGAGCTTGTCTAGTGTTGCCACTGGTTATGGCCACATCTGTTCTCTCTGATCCTCGTATGTCGGGCAGTTTTGCAGCAAATGCTCAGCGGTCATTTTGCCGGTACCACACGGGCATTCGTCGGTGCCACCTATCTTCAATTTGTTGAATAGGTGGTACCTCAGTCTATTGTGGCCAGTGCGAAGTCTGAAGAATACGACCTGCTCTCTTCTGTTCAACTGGTAATAGGCATCGTTTTTTGTGTAGCCAGTATGTTCGGTTTCCCATTTGGTCATGTATCTAGCTCTAAAAAGCCGTTGTGACTCTTCGTATGTCATACTAGTATTTGGTTGTGGTAGTCTTGCACCATCTTTTGCCAGTCTGTCTGCCTCCTCGTTGCCTTGGATGTTGCAGTGGGATGGAACCCACTGTACCACTACCCTTTTTGGTGCGGACTGCTGGCATAGTTGACAGAGTACTGCTCTTAAATCATTAAGTTCAGTATTTTTCTGACTTTTTAGTGCTGTGACTACGGCCAGGGCATCTGTAAGCAGGACTATATGGCTTTCAGTCCTTTTACCTGTCACCATTTCTTCCACTGCCGCCCTCAGTGCCTCTGCCTCCGCTCTGAAATTGCTTGTGTATTTTCCAGTAGCCAATGACAGTGTTATTTTTCTGCCATTAGGTAGGCTCAGGAATGCTCCTGCCCCTCCGTTATGTGTTGTGTTTGTTACAGAACCGTCGGTGTATGCATGGGTCCAGTCCATGCTTGGGTAGTTTTCCGTAATGAAACTCAGGGTAGTATCTCTTCTTTCTTTTTCAGACTGGCAGTTTTTGTTTCTAATACCTGGTATATTTTCTACCACCTGGAAATATATGCTGCCTCCAGGTAGGTTTTCGTACAGTAGGGATGGGCTTTGGTGTGGTTAGTGCGTTCATAGAGTCTTCGTGCATCTTTGCTTTGGTATATCATGTGTCCGATCCACCAGTTTCAAGCCTGTGAGGTCCAGCCCAAAGGTGGCACCCCCACCCAACATTTTACCTTGTCCTCGCCACTGTTGTTTTCATAACAACCTTTGTTGTTTGTGTTTAACACTTCTTTGCACATGCCATGCAAAGCATACCCAAAGATCTACACGATGGATGAAAGATTGATTTGATGTAACATTGCAAGTATTGTAAAGTTAACTCATTCACTCCCACAAGCTGATACATTGGCTTCTGGTTTGTTCTAGAACACCCAGGAGCCAATATATCAGCTTTTGATACTGTGTTCACATAATCACATATTTTCCCATTCCTAGTTCTCCTAAATGTATTATTTTGGTTATTGGCGGAAGATCAGATTTTGCACTTTTTTTCAATCCGGAAGAGTTAGTGTGAGTTTCGTTGAAAAAATGTTTAGTTTCGTAACTTGGTAACGATAAATGTTTTCCGGGGAGCAACTTTGAAGCTATCCCATGCACCTTCAGCCACACCAAAAAGAGTTTCTTCAGTACATGCTCGGTGATAGATATATTATTTCTGTGGGCGCGTAGAATGTAAACACTCACGCTTATGTTGATCAGGGCTTTTATTTTTAAGCATGTTTTCAACTTCAGGTGCCTTCAGTAAAATGTAAATACTGTGAACACAACTGGACCAAATTAGGTGTAACTTTCAGATCATTGTCCCTTGTGGATTGTCGTCAATAGAAAGTCATTACGTTATTCATGTATTGGTTTAGAGCTGTACAATGTGTTGATGAGGGGAACATTTTTGTTCATAAGTTTAAAAAATAACAAACGATTATGCAACTATAATCCATCAAACACAAATTTTCACCTCTGTATGTAAAATATGTGTATTTCATTGTATTCAATCCCCAATTGTGAACAGTTTGGTATATAATATGTGTTATTTCAGTGAACATTTATTGAAGACAAATAGATCGCAACTAAGTGATGCTATGTTTCAGTTTTACATAAGAAAAAAATTGTATTCAGAGGTCCAAAATATTTGGGTGTGAATGAGTTAAGCAGTGTAGCTGCCTTCAAAGTTTTGGCGTGACTTTGCCATTTGCAAACATGACCCGATGTATACAGCTGGACGTATTGGTGATGAATAAAATTCAATTTTGCAACTTGACAAGTAATCGCAACAGAATTGGGTACTTGACTTGTCAACAATAAAACATGTCCTTAAAATGATGTGGTTTATATTACCACACCATCAGCCCAAATTTGAGCTAATTTATTTTAAAACACCATAAGAATTATGAATTTGTAAAGAAAAAAAGGAATACTTGAAGATACAGAGTAGATAGACATGCACACTACATTGTCCTCACATTGGCCTTGTTTCTTATAGTAAATTATGGGCCACAGACTGTCCAATAGTGGAGAGTGATAGCAGCTATATCTCTAGCATTGGCTTAAACCTGAGTAAAGCTAAATGCAGTCAAGTGTAGCATATTATGGCACTCAAAAGCTGCAGATTGTAGTGACCATTCCTTGTAAAAATAAATTGAAGCTGCGGAGGTACTCACTGAAGGTTGCTTTGTGGCAGTATAGAAAGTTTTATTTTTGTACCTGTTTGGTAAATTTTTCGTTCGTCCTGTAAAGGTTGGCGTGTTGTAGTTTACAGTGATATCTGCGACATTCGGTCTAGCACATCTAATTTCAGCTGGTTTTTTTTAGTACCGGGTTTGCCTTCTCACTGCTATCCCTATCCCTTGGTTGGCCAGACTACATTAGTAACTTGTGCAGCATGTTTCCAGGACTGCCAGGTTAAGGTGGATTAGGGTCTTGGTCAACTGTGGTTTGCTGACCCTGATGTAAGCAGACCAACCATGCGTCGCTGGCTGCTGTCAGCTCATGCACTGCTACATCTTGGTCCTGTTTGGTAACTGAGCCATACCTGTTCATGCTTTTATTGACCATCCTTGGTAACAGTCTTGACTGACTGGCTAAACTGTGCTGTGCAAAGAGCCCTTCTCAGGTAGCAAAAACTCTAGTCTAGTAAGAGTCCTAGGTAACATAACTGAAAACAAACAACTCCTGCCTTGCAGGTAGGCTGAAATACAGCTAAAGAAGTAGCCCTAAACAAATGTACACTGAAGATAGACAATTACAATATTACTCCAAATGTTTCCCATTTTATTCACATCAAGTCATCACATTTGCAAGTTATAGGTTAAATAGATTGAAACTAAATGGAATGCAATAACATCACAAATTCATATTTTGAATGTTAATGTTTTGTTCACAGAATGATGACAAACAGTCCAAGATCTCCTCATTTTTTGGGGCAAGTATATTTCTTATTAAACAGTCTTGAATACATTATAATTTAAAGAATGAGTTCCAGGAGACCAACAAAGCATATTTATTTTATAATTTAAAAAAACCGGGTATGAGACAAAAAAGATAGAGTAAAATCACGTCTTGATACATTGGCTGCAATGAAGTTGCGTTTGCTGGCATGAAGGCAGCTTGTGAAATTCTTTGGATTCAGTCGTTTAGTAATGGCGAAGTAGATTGAAAGAGTGTACCACGCATTATATGTATGGGTTCTGGTTGTATTTGAAGAGGGTAGAAAGATCGTGTTGTCTAAAAGCAAGGAACACCTGGATTATGTTTCTTATGTGGGTATTACTATGAAGTAGAAAAAATAAGAAGATTCATATTAAATATTAATTTCAGAGTATTTTTACGATAAAATTTGTATATTGATAGTGTCATTACTGTTTTGCTGTATGTTCTTCCACAGAATTGATAATTTCCTCAATTAATTATTCAAAAAAGTTCATAGAAATATATGTTATTTCGATCTTTGTTGTATACAGATTAAAAAAGAAAATATTATTTATTCCATTGATAATTGACATGTTCATATTTAATTGTCCACAGAACCAGCCAAACAAGAAAGCAGACAGCAAACTCTTTACTAAAATCAGCGCAGTTCTGCCACAAGGGACTGGAAGACTAACTTTGGTCAAAAGTAGGAACCCAGAAGCACAGACCAGTGCAGAATATATTTCAAAAACAGGGCCAGCAGATACAATCCAAAGAACCATAAATAAACAGAGTAAGGGTGTGGAAAATGCTGCCCAGGATGATCATGTGATAGTCATTGAAGATGATGAGTCAGAGTTATGTACAGATATCAAGTTAAAAAACACTGACAAAATTGTTTTCTCTAATGATAATACAAATGATACAGGAAACGTATTACCAAATGATGTTGGACACTTCAGCGCTGGTGAAGACAACAAAGATTGTGAAACTTCTGAACCATCCTTTGTAACACCAAGAAAGCAGGACATGAAAATTAACCACTGTGACAGTTTGGAATGTAGTCCAGATATTATATTTGAAACTCCTGGTGTAGATAGTGTATTCAGAGATGCCGCTGAGAGGAGGAAGAAAGCTGCATTAAGCAGGAGTTTCCTCTGTCCACAAGATTTACTTGGGGTTCAACCTGGCCTGAAACCTGCTCAATTGAGAATAAAGGAGCGAAAAGGAACGAGAAACTTAATAGGGAACGTTAGCGTGACCTTTACTTCTAACTCAGGGTCTCTGAATAATTCATCTGAAGATACAGAAGCCGGACAGTCTTCAGTCGGTGTAGTACATGCAGTCACATTGGGTGCTGATACTACTGCTTGTGAAAGTGACTCTATCATTAATCCAAGCACTTGTGTTGAGACTCTCCAGAGAAAACAAATCAGCATCAGTTCTGATAAAACTTTTCAAGATGAATGTCTCAGAAAAAATGAAATTGTGTCAGAAAATAGAATTGGAACCAAAGAAAGACCTAAAATATCACACAATGATGAACTTTGCATTCCAGAAACTCAGTATTTTGATGCAGTGAATGTTTGTAAAGCTATAGATAATATAGAAGATAGTGAAATAGATGATGGACCATGTAATACAACCTACAGTGATTCCAACAAAAAGTCATTGGCTCAGAAAGTTTCAAGTTGTGGTGCAACAACAACTGCTGGATCTGAGAATAGTGTAAGAAACATATTTAAGAAAACTCAATCTGGAAGTGAATCATCAAAGTCACTTTCAGTTGAAACAGAAAAATCAGCATCAAAGTTAATAAATGCTTTAGAAGAGGTAGACTTTAGAGCAGAAATGACAGAGGAGAACTTGTGGCTGGGACAAAGACTCATGATGCATTTTTCAGATGGCATTCCTGACTCTGTGAATAATATACAGGAACCAAAACTACACGATGTTAATATTACCCCTGTGAAAAAGCATGGCAATTTGAAACGTGTGGTGAAAAGGCAGGCTAAACCGGGCTCGTCGCCTTTGTCCAAGCGTCAGCCCAGGAGTGCATTCACCGAACTGAAAGATATAACTCAAACACATGACTACCCTACTGACAAAGAACTTAACATGTTATTAGCACAGTCTAGCAACAAAGCAAAAAAAATATTGTGTCTTGAAAATATTGTGCCAGCTGCTTATGAAATCCAACAAAATAATAGCAGATTTACAGAACATCGAGCTTATCAGTTTGGTTTAAAGAAGAAAGCTATTCATGAGAATGTTGACCAGAAGGTGACTCTGGAAAATGACAAACATTTATTAGATCTCTTGAGACAGTTAAAGACACAGAGCAAAACTGACAACAAATTTTCTGCCCAAGTATTGCAAGAATTAAATCCAGCCTCAATATTTTCAAATACATCCCTTGAAAGAGACAAGGCCTCCAGGTATGTGCTTAAACAAAAGTCTACCAACAAAAGCAGTGTATTGGAAGCTGATGTTGAAATGCTTGACCAGTTATTTGGAAATGATTCCTTAGATAGTGAAGATCTAGAAGAAGGTGAACAGCAAGGAAAGACCAATGACCAAGAATGTTCAGTTCTGAAACAAGATTCTCATAGTATTAGAGATGTCAGTCAAACCTATATAAATGCTGTTATACATCATAAAGACAAGTCAATGCAGGAAGAACCTATTATAATCTTGGATGATACTCAAAACATAAATGTGCATAGTGACAGTATTATCATTGAAGATAACTCAGATAATTGCTATGACAACACAAGCACTCAAAAGATTCCAGAATCACACAAAGTAACTGAAACTAGGGAAGACGTAGGGCACATTGCTGTAGACTCAATTACCATGGACGTTTGCCTTAAGAAAACACTATGTGAGAATTTGTGTTCCAACTTGACCGGACCCTGTAGCACTATCTCAAAAAATGGGGATTGTTCTGTGGCTAAGGACATTTCTGTTTTAGCTAGTCTAGAATTAGAGCATTCCACAGATATATATGGTCAGGCTTCAGTGATCGCTACCCATTCCATTATTCCAAACACTGAGAACAATGAGTCTTTGAATCATAGGAATAATAGTGCCATAGCTTCTTATACCATTGGTGGAGTTAATGCTTCATCAGGTGGTACGTCTAAGGATGTCTCTGCTAAAAATAGCTCAAATGTTATCATTGAAAACAATAATCTGAACTGTGCTGAGGATAACATAACAGTAACTGCCAACAGGCATTGTGCCGATACTGGATGTGACAGAAGTATATTCTCATCTGTCACAATTGTTGGCTCGACGGAATATACAGAACTGTCTACCTCAATATGTGACATGCTAGATGAAAGCTTTGATGAGGATTTTCAAGACTTCAGAAAACCTGAAATGTAAGTCTTTTGCTCACACATGTATTTCTTCACAGTTTAGTGACTTGTTTGTTTATAATTAAAATTTCTTTTAAAAATAACTCATATTATTCTTATGTATACTGAAAAGGCACTTAGCATAACTGGTTAGTTTCATGTGAATTTTTTCATTGCTGAAACCTCATATTGTTATCCATATTTGTTTTCTTCAGGGGAATATATCACTGCATCATTACTTCTACATTTATCCTGAAAACATTTTTTTATGTTGTGTCATAGTTTACAGTAAGGCTGCAATATCCGCGCCTTTCAGCCTGACACATCCGGTTCCAGCACATCATTTTTGGGATTGGGTTTGCCTTCCCTCTTCCATCTCTATTCTATATACAACTTTACAAACTTTAAGATTTATAGTATTAGATAGATATGCTAATGCTATTTGTTGCTGATATTTGTTCCTTATTTTCCATCTTATCAGAGCAAATAAAGATTTCAGATTTACTGACTTGTGGAATCGGTTCACAGTGCTTGATGTGACCTACAATAGGTAAATACTGAAAAACTGGTATGACTTTTTGAACTTGCATATGGTCTCCATTCTAGGCAGCGACAAACATGCACACAGTTTGGGGTTTTATTACAATGTTTCTCTTGACATTAACAAGTCAGTTTGAAGTGAAATATATTTGTGTAATAAATATAATTATAGAATAAAATTATTAACCTTTACCATACCAGATTAAAAAGTCTTTTTCCTGCCAATGCTTGATTTTCCAGCGTATCAGGTCCAGACATGGTTGTTGATTTTGAGAACCTCTAATCCTTTTTTTTAAAAATTGTGTGTGTGTGTAGTGACATATATTAGTAAGGAACTTGTTATTGTTATTGTGTGTATGTTAGTTTCTGAGATACAAGAAGATGAAGGGGATAGTGGTGAAAAATAGCACAAACATATGGACTCACCCGCTATCTGCATCCTATGGTTAGAAGGGGAAAAAAAGATCACCGAAAACGTACTATTACTACTTAAAACGATGTTTACCGTAATGGCTAAATATGTCACTTCGACTAAAAACTTAATTATTGTATCCACATAAACAAACTGGTAGTAAAATATAAATTATGATTATTTAGTTTAGAAGTTCTTTTCTTTTCTTATTATGCAACAATTATTCTTGTTAATAAAAGATATTGTTTTGTCTAAATGATTCACAATAGTTTTAGTATATTCTGTGGTTGAAGTTAACGTCTTACAGTCTATGTTGTGAATCAGTAAAGCCTTAAGTAAAAAGCCTGTACTGCCACAGAAACTAACATTCAAACAATAACACCGAAAGTTCTTTTTTAATATGTGTTTCTACACACAAAACAACAAAAAACTGGTTAGTTTTTCAAAATCGACAACCATGTCGTGATGTGCTGAAAAATAAAGCAGTTGCAGAAAGACGTAATTTAAAAATCTGGTATGGGGTAGTATACGATAAAGCGATGACTCCAGAGCTGGCGCAGAATTTCAACCACGGTTAAGGAATGAACGCATCACACTTTCATAGCTCCTAGTACGGTAAAGGTTAAGCTACTTTTGTCATATCAAAAGTCGAAAACGGCTGAAAATAGGACTTGAAGGAAAATTGTAGGGCACATGTGCCAGAGGAAAACACCACTATATGTCGGAGGACGACATCAAGAGATGGACTAGATATGAGATTGCAGCATCAAGGCAAGAAACAGATGGCATTGGAGATACAATTGCAGCTAGCCTTCAATGTGGAGGTGGCAAATGGGTTTCAATTCTTAGTTTTCAGTATTTTGAGTCCACGCTTTGATTGTCAGATCTCTATTATATCAACAGATTTGTGATCTGCCAATTTTGGTCAAATTTTATATTTATATCAGTCAATTACATTTACCTTTTTCAAAGAACTCATCGACATATATGATTTATGAAATTTTTCTCTCCTGGTTGAACAGGGATGAAAGTCACTTGAGACTTTTATGTGACAAAACAAGGAAAGTTTGTCAGTGCACTTTGAGAGGGTTTTGGTAAGTTAACTTTCTTCTTCTTGTTCACCATGTTCTTTCTTGTTGTGTCTACACGTCAAGTCCAGTTCTCTGGATAAAGGTTTGCTGTAGTGGACAGTTCTTCTAGGCTTCCAAACAGCTCTGAACATTCCTCTCCGTGGGTCAGAGCTCAGTACGCAATCGGCTAAGCATATAACAGTCTTGCAGTAAGTGTTCGTATGTCAAGTTAACTTTGATAACCATGAACTCTGTTTGAAAGAATACATCACTTCACATGTTTTAATTGTTTGCATGATATATTTCAAGTTCAGAAAATTTGTTTTTAAAAGTATGTTTTAAAAGAAAAAGAAAAGTTTATGCAACGCAATAATCTATGCTACTTACTGATGTAGAAATTTAGAAATAAATATTTGTTTTTAAGAAATGAAAAATAATCCTGCTGTCAATCATATTTAGGGCATGTCAGAGTTTCAGAGAATCTGGTTGGCATAGGGCTGGAACACTCGCTTTTCATGACAAAGGTACATGGTTCAACTTCTGCTACCAGTACACCCCAGTTGACCCAGCTGTAAATTGGTTGTTGGCTTGCTGAAAGGAAAGGAAGTGAACTGTACACTGCACTTCATAAATGAGGTGTAGCCTCTTACACACGTGTGTGTGTTTTTTGCCACATAAGCTGCAAGGCATACAAAAAAAAAGATAGTTTAACATTTGAAGCAGCAAAGGTGAAATTGTAGATCAGTGTGAACAAAACAAAGGAAATGTTGATAAATAACAGAGACATAAGAAGGATTAACGGTCAGATAATTTAAGGTTTGCACAATTTTACCTATCTGGGAATACAAATTTAGAACGGTTGAGTGAATAAAAATCTTGCGTGCAGATGAGTGTTGATGGGAAACAAGGGGTCAGAATCCTGAACACATTCTACAAGAATGCCCACATTATAGTGAAATAAGATGCCAGACCTGGCCAAAGGGTGCGGAACAGAGACAAAAGCTGTGGGACAGCCGCTTCGACCTGGTGAAGACTGCAGACTTCATCATGGCGGCTGTCCTGCAGATATAGCATGACCAAAGTATCCTGAACGCAAAGAAGAAAAAGAGAACGATTTGAGGAACAAATCAAGATACATCAGGAATAACAAGGTCAGATTTTCTTTCAACTCTTTTTGCTCAATGAGGAAACCAGCAGCATTCTCCGTGGAAAATAAGATTGAGAATGTAAAGTTAGTCCTGCTATATGACTCTGAGAGATAGCATGTGACTAAGAGCATCACTTCCAGGCTAAAGACTAATCAACAAATATCTTTGTTGCATTCTTTGTGTTAGATGACCAGAGGAAATGGTAAGTGCAAATCTGTGGGAAAGAACACTGGAACAACCAATACAGCAGGATAGTGGAGTCTAGGTATATACACTGGAACAACCAATACAGCAGGATAGTGGAGTCTAGGTATATTTTCTCATAAATATTTTAGTTGTTATTGTTATCTAGCACAGTCTGTAACAATATTTTTCTCGTGTTAAGTACTTCTGAAGTACATTTAATTTTTGTGCTTTTAAAGGACGGACACAATTATTGGCAAAGATGATGTTGTCAACGTTGTAGGGGACTTCAGTGATGGCGTGTGTATCATTGATGACAGAAATGGTCTTATCATTGTCAGCCCGGACCACTTGCTGTCAGGAACATTGGTTGTGTCATCAACATTTTGTGCTCGCAAGTAAGATTGTTTATTAATGTGTTTCTTCATTGCTATAAATGTCTAATAAATGCATCATCAGTTTTCAGTCCTAGACCATTTGGAATCAAGATGCTGAGCAGTGCATGAGCTGCAGTGGTCAACAACCCATAGTTGACTGCTAGCATCAAGGCCAGTGAGCCAGAGCTGCCAAGACCCTTCTAAACCTCCATGCAGTGATCCTGGATAACAGGCTGCAACAGAGCAGACTGGCTAAGGAGAAGGGATCAGAAGAGTGAAAGCTAATCCTGTACTAAAAAATGCCTGTTGTAGTCGAATATGTCAGACTGAAAGGCTCAAAAATCCCAAATCTATCTATAAACTACGACAGCGTATTCCGTTCTCCGGCCAAGATCCAGCTACTTGCAAAGCCCTTTTCGGGCTTGGTAGCGGGAAATGGAGAACGAACAAAGTTTTTGATCATTTCAGACTAAATAAAATTGTAATGTGTAACTAGCTGTTCTATGAGGGATGGTCGAGAGGTTTAGCACTTAAGTATAAAGGAGTCCAGGAAATTGTTGTGAACTTTAGTCCTCTTCTGTGCATTTACCCTGCAAGGCAATAACTAGCTGTTCTATGAGGGATGGTCGAGAGGTTTAGCACTTAAGTATAAAGGAGTCCAGGAAATTGTTTTGAACTTTAGTCCTCTTCTGTGCATTTACCCTGCAAGGCAATACACTTCTCCCAACTATTCTTGACCTCCCTGATTGTAGAATATATCCTGGGCTCGGAAGCACGTCTCCAGTTCAGTAATCAAGTCCTGTTTCAGTAATTAAGCTGCTGGTACAGACCTCTTAATAGTGATTGTACATGATTAAGCTGCTGGTACAGCCCTCCTAATAGTGATTGTACATGATTAAGCTGCTGGTACAGACCTCTTAATAGTGATTGTTCATGATTAAGCTGCTGGTACAGCCCTCCTAATAGTGTTTGTACATGATTAAACTGCTGGTACAGACCTCCTAATAGTGTTTGTACATGATTAAACTGCTGGTACAGCCCTCCTAATAGTGTTTGTACATGATTAAACTGCTGGTACAGACCTCTTAATAGTGATTGTACATGATTAAACTGCTGATACAGCCCTCCTAATAGTGATTGTACATGATTAAGCTGCTGGTACAGACCTCTTAATAGTGATTGTACATGATTAAGCTGCTGGTACAGCCCTCCTAATAGTGTTTGTACATGATTAAACTGCTGGTACAGACCTCCTAATAGTGTTTGTACATGATTAAACTGCTGGTACAGCCCTCCTAATAGTGTTTGTACATGATTAAACTGCTGGTACAGCCCTCCTAATAGTGTTTGTACATGATTAAGCTGCTGGTACAACCCTCCTAATAGTGTTTGTACATGATTATGCTGCTGGTAAAACCCTCTTAAGTCTTTTATGATATATAAAGTATCTGGAGTATCTTCTTCGGTGTTCGTTTTGAAAAAAACGTTATGTCATAGCTTACAGCGAGGCTGCAGTATTTGTGCCTAATGGTCTGACATTTTTAGGGACATAGTTTGCCTTCACTCTTTGGTCTTTATTCTCTTAGCCATGTTGTATGGGTGCAGTGTATTTCCAGGACCACCACTTGGAACAGGAATATGGTCTTGGTCAGCTATGGGTCACTAACCCTAATACAAGCGGCCAGGTTTGAGTCGCTGGCTGCTCATTCACTGCTGTATTTTTGCTCCCATATGGTGTATCTCATTTGATAAAATGAAATGTTGCAGAAGCTACCTCTACAAGAGCACATATATCTTTGATGCATGCTTCTTGCAAGAAACCCAACTACAGTAGTGCTGCCATGCTCCTGTTGAAATAAAAGACATGTACTAATGATGACAGTAGGGTATAAGTCCTATTGTCTACTCCAAATGAGCAGATGATCTTTTTTAGTAGTCTCAAGACATATAACAAATATGGGGAGAATATAGGATATTACATAAGAGGATAGTAATAATCTGCTCAGCAACAGTATTACAAAAAGCAAGTCTAGAATAGTAGTTCGTGCCACCAAATTATTCCATCCCTGCGTGGCTAGCTAGTTCCATAATTGGAAAGGAAAGAATAGAGCCACCTCCATGCATATCATAATATAAAGAAAAATGACTAAATAAACAATTCCTGGAAGGAGCCATCTACAGTGGCGGCCATGTGCGTCAGGAGATCAATTGAGAAGTAGAAATAATTCAAACTAAATCAGAGGTCATATTTGTTAACCATGTTTTTATATAAATTATAAGTTAAACAGAGCATGATGGCTCACCAAATATAGATCACAATTATTCAAACATCCCACAAATGTCATTGTTTAAATCATTGTTTTTTCTCTAATGTTTTGTTTTCAAATGGTGTTGATTATTTGCTGTCTCATTTTTGAAAAGCGTAAGATACACGCAAGAAATAATATAAGAAAACTGACCAGCACGACAGGGGGCGCACATCCATCAGTCTTTCGAACATCTATTTTTCCATAGCTGAATATGCTGTGCCAGTCTGGAAAAACTTTGCCCATGCGAAACTAGTTGATACATCAATAAATGAGGCAGGTTTGATAGTATCAGGGTGCCTAAAACCCACCCCCATTGATAAAATATACCCCATAATTGGCGTAGCACCACCCAAGATTCAAGAAGCTTCGCAGCAGAAATCGAACGAGAAAAACAGGAGCACAACCCAAGGCACCCAATGTTTGGACATCAGGTACAGAGCCTCATCATGTAGCATGTCCTTTGTAGAACGTCGCTCCCATCACAGTCTGTCTGAAAGAAACTCGTTCCCTTGCCAAAACACCAGCCTCCGCCACAGTCATACTCAGGCATTCCTGGATATCTTGGTGCCATCGTCTTCTTGGTCTACCACTTCCTCTTTTGCCTGGCACCATACCTTCCATCACCATTCTCTCAAGACCATTGTGTCTCTTGATGTGACCAAAGTACTTGCATTTTCTATCCAAAATGGAATTGATAAACCAGTTCTCTTCTATGCTCAACTCTTGCCGAATGTCTGCATTTGTTTTTTTCTCTGTCCAGGGTATTCTGAGGATCTTTCTGTAACATTTTGACTCGAAGGATTCAATTCTTTGTCTAGAAGTTTTGGTAATCGTCCATGATTCACAGCCATAAGCTGCCACAGGAAAAACACAGGCTCTCAAGACTTTTACTTTTATCATTTTGTTGGTGCCCTGCCATAATTTCTTCAGGCTGTTCAGTCTCTGCATTGCCATAGCTAGTCTTCTTCTGATTTCTTTTGAGCAGTCACCTTTTTTGTCAATTCTGGAGCCCAGATATTCAAAATGCGTGACCTGATCTATTTCCTCACCACCCACTGTAAATTTATGTTGACTCAAATTCAGACATAGTTTTATAAAAATCAACCCAGCTCATACAGACAAACCCTGAATATATCGAGATATGGCACGAATTGATGCATGCCCCAGAGATGGAACTTCAGGAGGAACCTGTCCCTGGACATCATCTACCATACACAAAAATAGAAGTCACTGAATGGACTCCGAACTGGCGTATCACAGTGCAAGAGAAATATGAAACGATGGGGATACAGAGATGATGACATGTGATTGTGGCGCAATACAGGACCCAGACCACCTGATGACCTGCCCCAACCTTCAGGAAACATGCAATAGGTGTGGCATGAGACAATTGTAGCAGACGGAATGAGGTCTTGATCTCTGAGGCCGTACCTCGACTATCAACCTCTACAGTCTAAAAATCTATCACACCAATAACACTTCAATAAACAAAGTGTAGCAGATCCCACTGTATACACTAGGGTATTCTAACTAAAACGTTACCACACTCAACCACAACATTCATGACCTCACACAGCAAATGACATAGCACACAGCAGATGGCATATTTATTATATAATACTCATGCAACACTGTCAAAGTGAGTGCAATGAAATTACAACACAATACAAGAAATATCATCTTAACTAAATATTCATAAGTATATATATGTTAATATAAATATTAACTAAAGCGGAAATTTTAAGCATTAGCTATTGATGGAATTCCCAATTATCAAAACCCAGTTCTATTGCCGTACACACATCACACACCCCTCCCCTTATCTCTCAAAAACTCTTCTTCACTCAAATCCCCTCAGGCGGGCGATCTGGACATAATGCATTCAATATATTCTACGTAAACTCACATATGATCTCTCAACTCAGTCGATCTGCGTATACACACAACTCTAGAACATACCTCGTTCCCTCAGTGTCTACACACACCACACACACATCTAGATCTCACCTGGCTTAACTCGTCAGGACATACCTCGTTCACAAGGTGTCCTGCGTACAACACACATTCAGATTACCTGTAGATACAAAACGCACACACCTATTTGAGCGACTGGCTCAGACTCAATGGCGTATGCTGTTTGAGCGATCCTGTTCTATCTCTAACATTCGTACAAGTCTATTAATCGCTCCTCTATCAAATCGGTGGGCTAAACAGACTATCTAAATTCTCTCTCTTGCTTTCATTCCCTCTCCATGGCAGCCTCTTTGAGCTAAATTTTGTCTATTATTTTATACTCTCAAGCAGTATCAGCGCTATCCAATGGATGTCTGGGGGATGGCTCTATTCAGTCGTTATTGGAACGAATTACTCTGAACACCTGTCACTAATCTATTGCAGCAATCTCCGCTGCCCTCCCATCTGTCACTCATCCGCCACTACCCAAATCGGAACGCCAGTGGTCAGTTCCTACCTGTACACATTCTTTCCCCCAACTCTGTTTTCCTTTGTTGAGATGGTGAGTGACCATGGTGTAGTGTCCAGGCGGAGAGTGACCTTGGCACGCATTCAGGTACCTTTGTTCTCTGAGTCGCCGACCACATCACCCCTGCTCTAAACGCTCATGCTCAGGCTGGAACTGTTACATAAGGACACTATTTCAAAACAATAATAAAAAAATTCTTTATATCTATGTTACAACACTTGCACTCTTCTACCATACACAACTTCCTACACGCTCTTATCTAATGGTTATCTAACTTAACCTGTAGCACTCCAATGTTCTGTCTCTTTGAACCAGCTCGGCCTGCAAAAACGGTGTGCGGAAAAAAAATTTTTTTTTTTGAACGGAGTCACTCCTGACAGCCATTTTTTACTGCTGACTACGCCCTCCATATATACACGATATTTTGCCGGTTAAAGTATCGTATGTGCGATTACAAATGGCTTTTGAACAGTTTTAATTTTGTATACGCCGTTTGGAGCAAGCCAACTTTTTGCGAAAGGGGAAGTAGGTTGTTGAGAAAGATTTTTATCGCGTAGATCTGTTTATTTTGTTTGTTTAAATGAAAGAACTACGTTTGAATTGGAAACTAACAGTTGTGTAGATATTGTAAACACAGTATCGATACGTTGTTGTGGTTTCCATGGTTTTCTATCGAAGCGACTAGGCCTAGTGGTCGAGTCCAAATTTTTCCCGAGATTTTCATAAATTTTCAACTTCATCTTTTTAAATCTCAAAAACTAACAAACATACAACAAAAACAATAACACCCACATGTTCGTTATGCTATTGTGTATCTACACACGAGAAAAACATATTTATTGACAAACAAACATAAAAGTTACAAATTTTGAAAGACGACTACCACGGCGACTAATTAAGAAAATTAATTAGGTCAAATTTAGTCACTAATTATGTAGCGTGCCTAAGGTTAAATCACTCTTCTACCATACACAACTTCCTACACGCTCTTATCTAATGGTTATCTAACTTAAATCACTCTTCTACCATACACAACTTCCTAGACGCTCTTATCTAATGGTTATCTAACTTAAATCACTCTTCTACCATACACAACTTCCTACACGCTCTTATCTAATGGTTATCTAACTTAAATCACTCTTCTACCATACACAACTTCCTACATGCTCTTATCTAATGGTTATCTAACTTAAAACTCTCACTACCGCTAAACCTAAAACTATTGTCCACAGTCCATTTTTCATACTTGGCCTTCCAAAACGTAATTCTGAATTATGGCGTATTGCTGCTGATGGTTAATTCGTGGTTAAACCCAACCCAGGTAAAATGTCCTTGGTTCCGTTCTTCAGTGACGAAAGACTAGGCTACTGCTGTGAATATACGATGAATATAAACTTGGCAAGGCAGCCACCTGTTTAAACTGGCGTGTGTTGAACAAAGGCAGGTTGATCCACGTGGTAACTTGGTGTGAATCGTCACACGTGTAAAATGGTAGAGTTCTCTCTCAGCTGATCTAAATGTCAAGAAGTCCGTTCTCTCCCACAGCGGGTAGCTATGACTGATCTAGGCTGCTTCTGTGAGATCTCTGCGATGACTATAAACTTAGAAGGTCGTCCACGTATCTGACGCTGGTTAAACTTTAACCTGATGAAATTCTAATCACAAATGAAAATTATGAGTTCTTCACTTCTGCAAACTGCAACTCAGTCGATGCGACGTTCACTCTTCTCTGACTGTCTCTCTGAGAGGTTTCTCTGTATCTGAATGAGTCTGAATGACTCTCTGAAAAATGTGTCCGCTCTGAACGACTAGTTCAATCTCTTGCTCTCTGACTATCTCGTACAAATGTGCCGAGCTGTGAATTGCTTGAATGAATGTCAAGCTCCCGGCCCGCCACGGCTTTTTATAACGCCGGACTATTTTCACAGCCGGCGCTACTTTCAAAATGTCGTCCTGGGTGACGATATGATTACGCCACCCATCGCAGTACTCGCTGACGTGAGTGGTCAGGTCCGGTGGAAAGTCCACCTCTAAATTAATATAATTATAATTGTGCGCAAATCTACACAAAATAATCTGTCAATAGGGGAGACAAGATTTGTCTGTCAAGACTAAATCTGTCAACACAATCCATGTCGCTGAATATTGGATGCATACTGTATAATGTGGTGCTTGGACATGGAAAGTACTTGTGAGAATGCATTATTTGACACTCCTTTAACCATGCACATTTAATGTTGTCTTTCTGAACTAATTAGCAATGAGGAATACATCTCTAATGATTGCAAATCTTAGTGTATGTTTAATTTGTAATGCTTATTATTTGCAGGTCTGTGCTGACTGAAAAGTTTAAGGTAATCTATCCTATTATATGTTAATTTGTAAACATCATTAGCCATATGTAGTGATTTAGATGACTGACAATATTGTGTGTGATCTGGTCTAGTCTGGCTCACCAAAAGTACAGAGTGGGACAAAATTATCAAGAGGGATCTAAATCTTGCATAGCTTTCCTTCTTCTTCTTCTTTTGTGTTTGTTCCCAATCTCCTGCTACCAAGCCCTGAACAGGGTTTTGCAAGTAGAAGAATGTAGTCCGGAGAACGGAGTGCGTTGTGTCGCTAGTTTACAGCTTGACTGCGATATTTGTACCTTTCGGTCTGACACATCCGTCTTCGGCAGCATAGCTTTCCAAAATATTCACTTTATGTATTGCCAAGTCTTCTTTCATTGAGTTTTACAATGGGCAACTACCACGGTTGGCCTTCTTTTTGGAAGCCCGTTGAACGTATTTATTTGCTTTTGTGCCAGTGGTTTCTGTGGCATTTTGTTTTACATAAGGTGGTCAACCCTGTGCATATTGACCATACAGCGTGCAATAAGTCCTTGTTGGTGATCTAAGTAGAATCAGGAAGCGTAGGCTGTAGTTAAACTTAACATAAACACGTGAACATACGACTACACTAAGGCAGATGTTAAGAGGATGAAAGAGGCAGCGAACCACATAATCTGGAAAGATATTGTCGTAGGAACAGATGTTGAACAGGAGTGGGAGAGTTTTAAAACAGTTCTAGAAACGCTAAAAGAGGAATGTGTTCCATGTAGGGAGGTAAACCCCAAGCGTAAACAGTGGATAACTAGATTTGTAGTGAGATGTAGAAGAGCAAAAAATAAAGCATGGAAAAAATATATAGAGGCAGGTAAATCAAAAGAAACATATGTAAAATATTTGGACAAGCAGAACCAGCCTTGTGCTACCTGAGTAGGAAAGTAATGACTAGTTTAAATGGGACATCCTAGATTTGATGTATCCTCGTTGATAATAGCCATCTCATCAGAATACATAAATAAAGAAAGGAATGGTTAGCTGTGTAAGACTTTAGTAGATGTTGTTGTTTGCAAATGCCCACAACGAGTAGCTTACTTTTTTGTGTGCTCTAAAAAGGGCTTTAAGTGGCCGGTTGTCGTAGCTTTCCTCACATCCCGAGCGTGCTGATGAAGGTGGACCGGGGTTCTCCAGGCGGTTGTGCTATGCTTGGCTTCATCTGTGGGTCGCTCACTACTATGGGGATCACGTCGAACCTCACCTTGTTAGCCAGGCTATTGCCCTCGACAACAGCCCATTTCCAGGATGACCAACGAGGGGGTCAGGTGAGGGTCTTGACAAGTATATTTCTCCTGGCCCTGACTAACATTGTCTGATCAGTGTGCTTTGCCTGACCAGACGTTAGCCTCATCGTCACTTAGTAGCTAGATGGAATTGGATGTAGTTTGCTGCCGAAGACGGATGTGTCAGACCGAAATTGCAAATATCGCAGTCAATCTGTAAATGACACAACGCATTCCGGACTACATCCTGCTACTTGCAAAGTCTCATTCAGGGCTTGGTAGCAGGAGACTGAGAACGAACGCAGAAGAAGAAGACAGGATATAGTTTCCTCTAATATGGATTATTCTTCTTCAACGTTCGCCCTGAAAAAGAGATTTGTGACATTGTGTCGTAGTTTACAGCTAGGCTGCGATATCTGCTACTTTTGGCCTGGCACAGTCTATTTAAGCATGACATTTTGAAGACTAGGTTTTCCTTTTCTCTTCGACCGTCTAATCTCTTAGTCAGACTGCATGGTTGCAGTCTGTTTCCAGGGCCGCCATTTGGAGACGGAAAATGGTCTTGGTCAGTTATGTGTCACTGACCCTGATGCAAGCAGGCAGCTATGAGTTGCCGCTGCATCTTTGGTTCCAATATGGATTTGAGTATTACCGCTGCTCAAAAGGGGAGCAAATAATAGTAACTCTAACTAGCCAGGTGGGGTGTAAGAAGCGACTAAGAGGAATTGGGCATGTGGCTGGCTACTCCATCTTGTAGAAACATTTTAGCCTAAAAAACCTTGAACCGATGTAGACAGGTGACTATTTGATCGTCTCAAATGTGTTTTACAATGTAAAGTGGTAGGACGATTACCCCAAATACCATGCTGATTATCTAAACTGGCAACTGTCCAGAGAAGACCAAGTTATCTTAGTTCATCTCTGAACTGGCCACAACAGAATGAAACACCATCTGTACACAAAATTCAAGATAGGTACCACTAGCCTGTGTTACTGTGGCCTTGCTGACATCACAGCAGCACACATACTTCAGGACTGCCTACACCATGCAGATCTGAGGAAGATAATGTGGTCCATTACTCTCAATGAGAAACTACAGTGGTATTGAGACTTTGAAAAAGACAGACTTCATTGAAGAATCTGAAGTCCCAATCTAAATGAGCAATGATTACAGAAGAAGAAGAATGTATTTGTTGAAGACATTATGCTCCACAGGGAGCTGAAATGGTTTTGATTGATTGAAAATGGCTTCAACTTGTGAGCACGAGGATCAAGATGCTGAGCAGCACATGAGCTGCAGTGGTCAGCGACCCATAGTTGACTGCTAGCGTCAAGGCCAGCGAACCAGAGCTGCCAAGACCCTTCTACACCTCCACACGGTGATCCTGGATAACAGGCTGCCGCAGGGCAGACTGGCTAAGGAGAAGGGATCGAAGAGGGAATGCTAACCCGGTACTCAAAAAATGCTTGCTGAAGTCGGATGTGTTGGACCGAAAGGTGCAAATATCGCAGTCAAGCTGTAAACTACGACACAACGCATTCCGTTCTCTGGACTACATTCTTCTACTTGAAACCCTTTCAGGCTAAGGTAGCGGGAGATTGAGAACGAACGAAGCCAAGCCAACTTGTGAGCACAATTGTAATGTTTAATAATGTTAAATATATTATATTGTTTATAACATTAATAATGCGGAACTGCTTTTCTAATGGCGGAATGACCAGATTATTGACACACTTTACTGTTATCTTAACTTAAACTTAACGTCTTTATACTGGTTTAGAAGACCCTGCAGAGTCTGTATACAACCAGTTACATTTACATCACCTTGCTCTAAAAGCTATGCGCATCCAGTTTATTCTTAAATGCATTAACTGTCCCTGCCTCCACTACCTCCCCTGGCAATGCATTCCAAGCAGACACCACTCTCTGAGTAAAAAAATATTTCCTAATATCTAACCTGGACCTCTCTTTAGTCAGCTTGTAGCTATGCCCTCTTGTTATTGAAGGTGGCTGTATTTTAAAAAAACTTGTTATAGTCTAATTTATTCATTCCTCTGATCATCTTATAAACCTGTATTGTCACCACGAATTCTTCTCTCTTCGAGACACTGTAGGCCGGTTTTTCTGAGTCGTTCCTCATAACTGTAATTCTGGAATCCCACTATCATCTTTGTCGCTCTTTGAGCAGCGAAGAAGAAGACATGTGTAAACTGAGTTGATCATTTCTTGATTCCATTCTACACTGTTTTGTTACAGGTTGTGGACAGTGGTGTCCTCCAGATGTTTTATGGAAATATTTTACACAGCCTCTTTCAGACAGTGCTCAAGGATGGTATAAGGAATGTGCAGGCTATCATGCAGGCAGCAATATTGTTGCTCAAGTCCAGCAAGTTTCTTCATGAAATGTAAGAGACTTAGTTCTTTTATTCATTATTGTATAAGATGAGAGAAGAGAGAATCCAGAGAGCAGTTATAGTATCCCTCATTTATCAAGGAGTACTTTATTTGACCTTTCCATCCACTTGCGCTGTTCAGTGTGGTGGGGAATTTAAGTTGTCTTTCTTTTACCGGGTCCGTTGTATCAGTGGATGTAAGTCATGTTGCAGGATTTTTCTTATGTTATCTATCCATCGACAAATGGTCTTTCTCATGCCGCCATGTGTACCTGTCCAAAAAAGGACATTGTGTATAGCGAGACTTGCGATATATGCGCCTTTTGGCATGACAGATCCGACTTCAGCACGTCTTTTTGAGACTGGTTTGCTGTCCCTATTCTTTTATCCAGGCTGCATGGTTGCAGTCTGTCTCCAGGGTCGCCACTTGGAAGTGGAATAGGGTCTTGGTCAGTTATTGGTCACTGACCTTGCTGCAAGCACCCAGCTATCAGTCACATGATGAGGCGATGCTATCTATAGAACACAAAGGAGGAAACAGTTCTGCAACTTAAATAAGTCATTATCATGCAAGAATATATCAAGAGCAGAACATTTTCCCACCAGTCGAAATGTACAATATGAAAGAAACAACAGAGATTAACAATGAAAGGCTCTCACTTCTCGCGCCCTTCCCCACTACACTCTTTCTCTGATGTCATCATTTTTGCGTCTGTTGGCCCAGTGCATCCGACTTCGGCATGCATTTTTATGTAAGGGTCTGCTTCCTCCTGCATTTTCTAAGGGTTTGCTTCCCCGGGGTAACGGCAGGTGCTGTGATGGGGAACGGACCCAGCACCTTCGACTTGTGAGCAGCAACATAAGACCACTAGCCGACGCTGTCTCCATGACATCATAATAAAATGGAATGTATTGATAAAGGTTTCAATCAGATATTAAACAAATAATGAGAGGAAACAAAAAATATGATAGATCTCATCTAGGATTTGAACCTCTAGTACTCTAGGCGAGGATTACACCCCTAGACCACCGTGCAAATCGAAAATAAACTTTTGGAAAGGAAGTATATAGTGTTGGTTTGTTTTGAATACGCAGATACAATAGAAGATGCCTACCAGGCACAGAAGCACACAGTAGCGGTTTGGGTGGACCTGGAAAAGGCATTTGACAAAGTCTGGAAAGATGGACTTAGAGTCAAGCTAAGAAGAAGTGATGTCTGTGGGAAAATGTACAAGTGGATCAACCACTACCTCAAAAACAGAACTGCCAGAGTCCAAGTACAAGGGCAGATGAGCAGAAAGGTGACACTCGAGCAGGGAGTACCCCAAGGGGGAGTACTGTCACCCACACTCTTCCTGGTGTATATAAACGACATTACAGAGAATATACCAAGAAGAGTCCATAGCTCAATGTTTGCAGACGATCTGGCTATGTGGACCTCTGAAAAGAATCTCACCATAGCAAGAAATCGGATGCAGCAGGCCCTAACATCGCTGGAAGATTGGGCGAACTCATGGCTGGTCAAAATAAACGAGGAGAAAACCTCATGCACAATATTCTCGCTTTCAATCAAACCCCAAAATACCAAGTTAAGTTTAAATGGCAAATTCCTGCAGCCAAACGACAACCCAAACTATCTGGGAGTCACATTTGATCTGCGCATGACATGGAAAAGTCAGATCGAGAGAAACCGAATGAGAGCCAGAGAAAGAATGGCAATCATGAGGAAACTTGCTGGCACAAGCTGGGGAGCAGACGAAAGCATACTAAAGAAACTGTACACTGGAAGAGTGAGACCAGTTCTCGAGTATGGCATTGCGGCATGGACAACAGCAGCAAAGGCGAACTTTGATAAAGTTAGCAAACTTCAAAACCAAGCCATGAGAGTTATAACAGGAGGCATGAAGTCAACGCCAATTGTAGAACTTGAAAAGATTACAAAACTGCAATCCATGACCGATAGAAGAGACTGCAGAGCCCAGCTGCAGTCAGAGAAACTCCGAAGACTGACCAACCATCCAATGCACCAGAGACTAAACAATTTGGGAAATGGGAAACTAAAGCGGAGAAACTTTGCAGAAATAGCCAAAGCAAAGATGCACGAAGATCCCATGAACGCACTAACAACACCAAAACCCATCACTACTGTACGAAAATCTACCTGGAGACAGGATATATTTCCAGAGGTGGTAGAAAATATACCAGGTATTGGAAACAAAAACGGCCAGACTGAAAAAGAAAACAGAGATACTACCCTAAGCTTTATATCGGAAAACTACCCAAGCATGGACTGGACCCATGCATACACCGACGGTTCTGTAACAAAAACTACACAGAACGGAGGGGCAGGAGCATTCCTGAACCTACCAAATGGCAGAAAAATAACACTGTCATTGGCTACTGGTAAGTACACAAGCAATTTCAGAGCGGAGGCAGAGGCACTGAGGGCGGCAGTGGAAGAAATGGTGACACATAAAGAAAATGAAAGCCATATAGTCCTGCTTACAGATGCTCTCGCCGTAGTCCCAGCACTAAAAAGCCAGAAAAACACTGAGCTTAATGACTTAAGAGCAGCACTCTGCAAACTGTGCCAGCAGTCCGCACCAAAAAGGGTAGTGGTACAGTGGGTCCCATCACACTGCAACATCCAAGGCAACGAGGAGGCAGACAGACTGGCAAAAGAAGGTGCATTACTACCACAAACAGATACTAGTATGACGTACGAAGAGTCAAAACGGCTTATCAAAGCCAGATACATGACCAAATGGGAAACCGAACATACTGGTTACACCAAAAACGATGCCTATTACCAGTTGAACCGAAGAGAGCAGGTCGTTGTCTTCAGACTTCGCACTGGCCACAATAGACTGAGGTACCACCTATTCAACAAATTGAAGATATGTGATACCGACGAATGCCCGTGCGGTACCGGTAAAATGACCGCTGAACATCTGCTGCAGAACTGTCCGACATACGAGGATCAGAGAGAGCAGATGTGGCCATCACCAGTGGAACTGCAAGACAAGCTCTATGGCAGTGGCGACAGCCTCAGGATGACCGCCGCTTTTTTTCGAAAAAATAATGGTTACAGTCTGACTGCGTACGAAGAAGAAGAAGAATACGCAGATAGATGGAAACACACTTCTTTCTGTGCAAAAATGATCTCAACTTATTGATTACAACAGATGAGATGTAAATTGGCTGACGCTTACAGCAAGAGAATAAACAAACCGCAGCTGCTGTCCAATCTCAACTATTTATTTATTGCGTACTGAAGTTATCCAAAAATGACATAATTAAATGGAAAGTATTGATCAGATTTAAAACAAAGAATGAAAAGGAAAGAAATATGCAAGGAATTAAACCAACCATAGCTGTTTCCCAATTTTTTTTATCTGGGGCTATCCAAAAATGGCACCGTAATAGAATGGAATGTTTTGACCACATTTTAAGTTAAACAAAATGAGATAAAAAAAATATTAGGACTCATCCGGAAATTCTTCTTCTGCGTTCATTGTGGACATTGTGTTATAGTTTTCAACGAGACTGCTATATTTATGCCTTTCAGCCTGGCACATCCAATTTCAGCTAGCTTTTTTTTAGTATAGAGTCTGCCTTTCCACTGCGATCCCTATCCTTTGGCCAGTCTACACTAGTGACTAATGCATCGTGTTTTCAGGGCCGCCACGTGTAGATAGAATAGGGTCTTGGTCAGTTATGGGTTTCTGACATCTTGGTCCCGTCCAGGAGGTCAACCCTGGGCTTCTCACACCATAAACGAGGATCACGTGATTTCATCAGCCAATGAGCTATTCCCTGCCAACTCTGGATAAACAAGACCAAAAAGAATGAATATTATGATTAATAATACAATTAAATATGTTGTCCCAATGACTCCCTTGGTTGTGGGGAAGAAGGAAGATAAAGAAGAATACAAAATTTAATTGCTGGCGGCTTTGAGTTATTAAACTTATCGCTGGTTTGAGAGCCCCACTCTATCCAATCAGTTGCAGTGGTCGGTTCGAAGCAATAATTTTACAAGATGGGGTTGCCATCCCCATACACACACTTCTTTAGTTACCTTTTACATCATGCTAGGAAGGTGACAATGTACCTTCTCTTCATCTTCTGAATTCGTTCTCAATCTCCCGCTACCAAGCACTGATCAGGGCTTTGCAAGTAGCAGGATGTATTCCTGAGAACGGAAAGCGTTGTCGCTAGTTTACAGCTTCACTGCGATATTTGCACCTTTTTCGGTCCGACACATCCGTCTTTGATGGAAACAATGTACCTATTATTTTCATCCAGGGTACCACTCCAGAATGTTATAACCATGTATCTGTATTGTTCTCTCAAAGGTATGCCCATGACATCCAAGAGGTCAGTGTGATGAAAGAGATTGATCAGTATATTCCCTCCCTTACATCATGGCTTGCCAAACATACTGAGACTCCTGGGAGAGGAGGCAGAGTCAGATTACAAGAGTGAGTTGATTAATTGACTTGGTTTGATTCACCTTGTTGCTCTAAGTGAGGCATAGACCATGCATTTGCAGTAGGACTTTCAATAGGTGTGGTTTTGTGTAGGGTTGTTGTTGAATGCCTGCAATGGATAGAATTACTCTTTTGTGCGCCCTAAAAAGGACATTAAGGGGCGGGTTGTCGCATCTTACTTCACATCCCAAGCCTGCTGATGAAGGTGGGCTGGGTCCTTCTGTCAGCCGGTTGTGCTATGCTTGGCTTCATCTGCATGTCACTCATTTCTATGGGGATCATGTCGAGCCATGCTGCCATGAAAACAACCCATTTCCAGGAAGGGCTATGAGGAAGCCACGGTGAAAGTCTTGTCCAGTATATTTTGCCTGACCAGACATTAATCTTCCTTCCATTACATGATGTTAATTTACATGTAAATACCATCATTGGTTGCTTTCTATGACATGCTTGGGAGATACTTACAACTGGGGGGGGGGGGGTGTTGTGTGTGTGTGGGACATAAGAGTTAGCCCTCAGGAACCAACACAAAAATTAACTTGGCCTAGTGCTATAAAAGAAGTACGATCCAGCGAATGACAGGCCACTGCAATATCTTAGACAATGAAGAAGCAGACAGTCTTGCCATCTTTATAGTAAACTTAATTGGTGTTACGTCCATTTGTACCCGTAGCACAGCTCCCATGGGAGCTTAGCTCCTATTGCAGTTCTGCCCATCATAAACTAGTGAAAGAAGTAGTGCGTAACAACAACCAAAATCCTTCCATGAAAAACTGCGGAAGTGTACAGAGCCTTGAGTTGACTGCTGCCTTTATTAGAGTCACTGAAAGTCTGAAGACGAACGAATAAGATATTGTCATCCTAACTGACTTTAGGTCGTCCTGTGGGTCTCAATCCTTGACTCTTTGCTGGTAGGAGGACAGGCTCACCCCCAGGGAAAATATTGATATCCATCAGAAATGTCACTTTCAAGGTATGAACAGCTGTTGGGCATGTGTATGGCTTGAATTTGGGGATGACATAATTGACTGAGTACAATCACATTAAGTCTCCATGTAATAGTTTCCTACACTTGTGTAGACTGATATGTTTCTTCTTCTTAGACATTTGTCCTGAAAAGGACATTGTGTTGTAGCTTACAGCAATATTTGCGCCTTACGGACGACACATCTAATTTCAGCTGAGCTTTTTTTAGGTTCCAGGTTTGCCTTCCCATTGTCCCCTTAGCTAGACTACATTAATACAACCTGTTTCCAGGAACACATGGTCAGCTCTGGTTCACTGACCCTGATTTAAGCAGTCAGCTCATTCACTGTTGTGTTCCCAACTTAATGATGCTAAACTCGCAGAACAATGACAAAGACCAGTATATTTAAGCACTCAAAAAATGTAAACACCAAACACAAGAAAACAAAAGAGTAACTGTAATAGGCAATCTGGATTCTTATTCTTCGTTTACTCTTAATCTCCCGCTACCAAGCCTAGAAAAGGGCTTTGCGGGCAGCAGAATGTAGTCGAGAGAACAGAATGCTTTGTGACGTAGTATGCAGCTAAACTGATATTTGCACCTTTCAGTCCAACACATCCGACTTCAGCAGGCATTTTCTAGTTCCGGGTTGCCTTCCCTCTTTGATCCCTTCTCCTTAGCCAGTTTACTCTGTTGCAGCCTGTTATCCAGGATCACCGTTTGGAGGTATAGAAGGTCTTGGCAACTCTGGTTCACTGGCCTTGACGCTAGCAGTCAGCTTTGGGTCGCTGGCCACTGCAGCTCATGCGTTGCTCAACGTCTTGATACCATTAGATTGGTTGTTTAGAAAGATAAAACTACTCGCACTCTGAATTGAACCTTCAAGGGATGAATGCACCCTATTGGAAATTTGCTGGTCTGCCAGTTCTAATAGATACCAAGCATGTCATTTGCTGTATGGTAGTATCCAAATATCTCGTATAGTCCTAATATGGGGAGCGTGTGGGCTAGTTGACAGTGGGCTGGCTTGCAAAGACTGGGATTATACTGCACCAGTGTTCGAAATCATGGACGGATAGAACAAAATCAGACCGTGGTACGTTCCTGTTCCTCCAGTCGACCCAGCTGTAAATGAGTACCTGACATATTGGGGAAGGTATAAACAGCAAGGAAGGGAACTGGCAACCCCACCTCAGAAAGGCTGCGGCTTAGTCCATGAAGAGTTATCGTCATCCCTGACGGCAATTGTTGCCAGGGACCCACCTTGACTTTACAGTCCTAATAACGTACAGTAAACGTACTCATTATCGTGAACAATCCTGGGAGAAACCTACAATGTGTCGTGATTCCAATTGACAAAAGTCTTTCACAGTATTTCCTGTAGCTGTTACGTTATGCATAGATCAGCTGATGATTGATTGATGTACATTTTCGCTCCAAGTGGACCAGATGGTTATATTTGCAGCTGACCCCTTTACAGGAGGTCTGATTCAGAGTATTGCAGTGAGGATTTCAATAGCAATGATGAGGTTGCTGGCCCCTTGCATAACCCTTTCCAAAGAAGGTTGCAGCGATCCTATTATTTTCAGAGCAGGTACCACTCTGGTGACATATCACCAGTTAATGCTGCCATAACTTTCTACATAATTTCATTGCTAGTGTAATCAATCAGATTTATTTATAATACAGCTTTGTTGTTTCTTCTCTATGATAGGTCTGAAATGGTTGTGACAGAAATCCATGATATAATTTCATTGCTAGTGTAATCAATCAGATTTATTTATAATACAGCTTTGTTGTTTCTTCTCTGTGATAGGTCTGAAATGGTTGTGACAGAAATCCATGATATTGAGGAGAACATCTGGTCCCCTAGGTAATTTTGATGTTTACCTGACGTTAAAATGCATTGATAATTACAGAGATGTCAAATGTGTTACTTTACTCTTTTTCTTCTTCAGAAAATGAATAACAATTTATAATTGTTTATCTAGGAATATCAGAGCTAGTAGTATCACATCAAAACAGTTTAGTAAATTTTGTTTCACATTGCCAGAAACAAGTATAGATTCAAATCTTCATTTGTTTGCAGATTTGGTTTGAAAGGCAAGATTGATGTGACTGTCAAAGCTAAGGTACCTTTTCGTTGTCGACAGCTAGGATTATATTTGGACTGAACATTAACATTTTATGTGTGCTCAGTTTCAGCATTTTTCTATAGTAAGAGATTTAGCAACATTGCAGATCAACATCTTCAAAACAAAATGGGAATATCAGGGCGAATGTACAGCTTGCTAAAAGGTTTCTTCCATAACAGAACAATCCGAACAACATTCAGTGGATCAACATCCAAATAAAGGACCATGGAAGAAGGACTTCCCCAGGGATCTGCACTAAGTTGTACATTATTCCCTGTGTACATAAACGACTTACCAGATGTCATAACCTGCCAAAAGGCACTCAGATGACCTGATCATTTGGTCAAAAGGAAAACATTTGCAACCCATCACGAAAAATATGAACATGAATCTGACAACCATCTCTACATATTGCGTTTTGGAAGCTTGAAATTAATGTAGAGAAAACTGTGTTCAGCCTAAATAAAAGGATTAAAGAGGAAAATATCGATGTCAAAATAAACGGAGTGAAATCAACCTATGACAAAACCCTGAGATACCTCGGAGTCGAGCTTGACCGTAGACTCACTATGAAACCCCACATAGATAAGCTGATTGGACAAGCATCCACAAGGCTCAGACTCATCAAGCACCTCTCTACTTGTGGATGGGGGAGAGATCAAGATTCACTACGCCAGTTATACATTGGATATGTCCGCTGAGTGATTCACTCTTCACTCCCCCTCCAAGCCATTGCAAGCAAAAGCCTCTTACACAAGCCGAACAGAGTATAAAATTATGCTCTGCTCTGAAAACAACGCTAACAGATGCATGTGAAATTAACTCTAACATTTGTACCTCTAAACCTAAGACGAGAACGCTCTGTCGTGGGAATGCGTGAAAGATACTTAAGAATGAACACTATGGAGGAGAATAGGAAAATGGTAGAACATTGGCACCAAAAGCATAGCATAAAAAATACATCTTTCCTAAAAAGGAGCAAGACAATATCGATAAACACCACCTGCCAGAGGGTAAAAGGCTTATGGCGGTAATCAATGATGAACCACCTTGCTGGCAGGCGACTACCCCCACAGTAAGAACTGTACTCTCCGGCCCCTCTGCCAACAGGAACACCCTACCATCTGTGCTGAAAACTATCGCTTTTGAAACTATACTCATATCCACAACACATCCAAGTATACAGAGATTGTGCCGAATAATCTCAGATTTTGAAAGTGGCACTATACAGCCTGAGGAGATCGTTGTTTTTTCAAACTTAAAGTCTGCACTCCAAGCCTTGGAAAACAGAATGTCTCCTGATGTTAATAATATCTACAAATTAATTGACTAATTGTCCATCTCTTATGGAGCGGAAGTAGTGCTTCAGTGGCTACCTGGCCATGTCGGAGTCCCAGAAAATGAGAAGTCTGACAAGCTGGCCAGAAGCGGAGCAATGCTACCACAGCCAATACCTAGCATCACACTACAAACCTGCAAGCAAATCCTGAAAAATAACAATAGACAGGACTGGCTAGATCAGTGGGCCACATCCCGGACAGGATGAGTATATTTAAAAAATCAAGCAAAACCAGATTCCCAGGACCCAGCCAAGATACTGAAACGAAGAGACCAGAGTTTGATCTTCAAGCTAAGAACAGGCCATGCCCCTCTCAACAAACATCTGAATAGATTAGACCCACTACGTGAACCAAACTGGAGATTCTGTCATGACCACGAGGAGTCAGTTGAGCACCTCCTGACTTTGTGCCAAGGCCTGGCTGATCTGCAGAACCTGCTGTTACCACCACATCCCACCATACTCAACACGCTCTACACATCACTATAACAATTGAGGAGGAAGTGTGCTTTTGTTAGGGAGGCATTGGGCTGTCAAGAGCTCACAGCTTAGGGGATTATATCATCATCATCTATGTGGGAAGCAAAGATGAAGGGAGAAAAAAATCAAGATGCTAATACCAGGATTAATAAAGCAAGATTTGATTTCAACACCCTACGCCCAATATGGAACTCAGTAAATCTAGTGAAATGTAGTCTCTACCACGTCATCAACTCCTACAGTAGTGTTTGCTATGGGACTCCCAATTTATTTGATTTCTCTATTAACAAAGGGAAATAGTTAACAATTACAACGATACACAACTACATATTTTAGCATACAAGCATATTATTTCTTGACATGTCCATATACTATGTAGTGATATCTGAGGATATGGCTTGCGTTGTACTTAGATTTAAGTGAGGAAGAGTTGCACTAGATGTCAACCTCACATTCTCATCCTGAGCTGAATCCAGCGGCAAGACAAAGTCAAAATAGCTAAAGATAGTACAGGATGCAGTGGATAACTGAATTCCTGTGTCAACTTACTATCAGTTGGATCAACTTATGGTTTTGTTTGCTGGTTAGTTGGTAATTGAACCAGCGGCATATTGGCTCCTGCCTTTTGTCCCAAATGCCATATAGTGGTATCTGTAAGTGTTTGTAAGCTGTTGTTTAGTTCTGTACAAAGTGTTTCAGTTGTCTGTCCTCGGAGAAAGAAACTCTTTCCTTACACCAGCAAGCGCTGGACTTTCAAAAAGATGGTGCTCAACAGTTTCATAGGATGTGTGCACAGCTAGCACTCTGGAGTATGTTCTGGTTGGATTCTGTTCAACATTTTCATAGTATGTGTGCACAGCCAGCACTCTGGAGTATGTTCTGGTTGGATTCTGTTCAACATTTTCATAGTATGTGTGCACAGCCAGCACTCTGGAGTATGTTCTGGTTGGATTCTGTTCAACATTTTCATAGGATGTGTGCACAGCTAGCACTCTGGAGTATGTTCTGGTTGGATTCTGTTCAACATTTTCATAGGATGTGTGCACAGCTAGCACTCTGGAGTATGTTCTGGTTGGATTCTGTTCAACATTTTCATAGGATGTGTGCACAGCCAGCACTCTGGAGTATGTTCTGGTTGGATTCTGTTCAACATTTTCATAGGATGTGTGCACAGCCAGCACTCTGGAGTATGTTCAGGTTGGATTCTGGACAACATTTTCATAGGATGTGTGCACAGCCAGCACTCTGGAGTATGTTCTGGTTGGATTCTGTTCAACATTTTCATAGGATGTGTGCACAGCCAGCACTCTGGAGTATGTTCTGGTTGGATTCTGTTCAACATTTTCATAGGATGTGTGCACAGCCAGCACTCTGGAGTATGTTCTGGTTGGATTCTGTTCAAGTGACTCAATTCTTTGAGGGTTAAGTCAGAAAATGGTGCTTTGTTTTTTTCCTTTTCAGGAGATGGATTTGGGATGACCATATGTTTGCGGATTTCTCTCACAGTATTCCCATTTGCACAGCTATTCAGCCAAGTCTTTTTGTTCAGTCTTCAGTAGTTGTTTGACTGTCTGTAGGGTTGTTGGTGTGTATTGTTGTTATTAACTTGTTCCCTTCTTAGACAATCTGTCTGTCTACCTTGTCATTGTCAGGTGTATTTTAGAGACCAGGGATCCACTGCATAACTATTCTTACTTCATGGGCTTTTATAAGTTGGTTGGCATCTAGAGATAGTTGGGTAAGTTCAGGCTTACAATAACCATCATCTTCTAGAGCTTAAAGGACAGATAATGAGTCTAGAGATTATGATGCTTTGGGATATTGATGGGAAGTCATCAAATACAGTTCTCAAGTGGTATAGAGCTACTTCCAATGCTGTTATTTCTGCCTCATAGTTTTAACATATCTCCCCACAGGCGTCAGACAGCTCATCAGATGTTTTGTCTGAATACTCTACATAGACTCCATATCCCGCTTTAATGGTGGTCTTAAAAGCAGACCCATCAGTATAGACATTCTTCTGGGTAGGCGTTAATCATTCTCGGTGATACTCTCATAAGACTTACTGGATCAGTACTTATTCTTTCTGTCGAAGACGGATGTGTCGGATCAAAAGGTGCAAATATCGCAGTCAAACTGTAAACTAGCGACACAACGCATACCGTTCTCTGGACTACATCCTGCTACTTGCAAAACTCTATTCAGGGCTTAGTAGCAGGAGATTGAGAACGAACGCAGAAGAAGAAGTAGTACTTATTCTTGTATTATGTGCAAGTTTTATTTTAATTTAATTTCTTGCATGTTTAAACATTTATGTGGTGGTAAATTTATTTTTACTCTCTATGTTTCTTGCATTTTGTCTGGAAGGTGATATCTGTCTTTAGTCTCACTGACATGTTGGAGGGCTGACTTTTGTTTTATTCTCTGCTTTTGTTGCCATTTTTTTACAAGATGTGTATGGGGGTGGGGGGTCTTTGGTCTCTCATAAGCTTGTTTCGACTCGACTCGTCCACCGAGTTCATTCTTCACATAATTAGGTCGATAAAGCCTAACTCACCTAGGGTTGAGTGGCCCTCTCTCCCCACCCTGACCTGGTTTAGACAGCCTGTCTAGATAGCAGACAGGCCCCAAAGGTTTAACTACTTCCAGTGGAAGCGTGAATGGTTCTTCCCACCAGAGGTACTACCTTTCCTCACTCCATACATCCATAAAACCATAATGTCTGCAAAGGGAATTTTGTAACTGATCCCTGTCATAAGTCAATGGCTGCCTGCATATGAATAAACATTCAATGAATGTTTTGAGTTTATAATATTGTTCTTTTATTTACAGCTGAGAAAATCGAACAGTTCACAGGAAGTGAAAGTTTTACCTCTTGAACTTAAGACAGGGAAAGCCAGCTTTTCTCATGAGCATAAAGGACAGGTTGGTATCTTAACCTTACGCACGCTACATAATTTATGAAAAAAATTTGACCTAATTAATTTTCTTAATTAGTCGCCGTGGTAGTCGTCTTTCAAAATTTGTAACTTTTATGTTTGTTTGTCAATAAATATGATTTTCTGGCGTGTAGATACACAATAGCATAACGAACATGTGGGTGTTATTGTTTTTGTTGTATGTTTGTTAGTTTTTGAGATTTAAAAAGATGAAGTTGAAAATTTATGAAAATCTCGGGAAAAATTTGGACTCGACCACTAGGCCTAGTCGCTTCGATAGAATACCATGGAAACCACAACAACGTATCGATACTGTGTTTACAATATCGCCACAACTGTTAGTTTCCAATTCAAACGTAGTTCTTTCATTTAAACAAACAAAATAAACAGATCTACGCGATAAAAATCTTTCTCAACAACCTACTTCCCCTTTCGCAAAAAGTCGGCTTGCTCCAAACGGCGTATACAAAATTAAAACTGTTCAAAAGCCATTTGTAATCGCACATACGATACTTTAACCGGCAAAATATCGTGTATATATGGAGGACGTACTCAGCAGTAAAAAATGGCTGTCAGGAGTGACTCCGTTCAAAAAAAAAAAAATTTTTTTCCGCATACCGTTTTTGCAGGCCGAGCTAGTTAGAAGAGATCGGACATTGGAGTGCTACAGGTTAATAGAAGGGTAACAGTAGTTAAGAGTTGCAGTTTCTCAGGCATAACAAATAATCACATTTTTGTGTCTCTTTGCCTAGTTTTTGGCTTTGCTATCAAGAATCATGGTCATTGACTACTGTGAATGTTATTACAAAATGTAGTCTCATTCTCGCCTTCTCTCTTCTCATTCTCGCCTTCTCTCTTCTCATTCTCGCCTTCTCTCTTCTCATTCTCGCCTTCTCTCTTCTCATTCTCGCCTTCTCTCTTCTCATTCTCGCCTTCTCTCTTCTCATTCTCGCCTTCTCTCTTCTCATTCTCGCCTTCTCTCTTCTCATTCTCGCCTTCTCTCTTCTCATTCTCGCCTTCTCTCTTCTCATTCTCGCCTTCTCTCTTCTCATTCTCGCCTTCTCTCTTCTCATTCTCGCCTTCTCTCTTCTCATTCTCGCCTTCTCTCTTCTCATTCTCGCCTTCTCTCTTCTCATTCTCGCCTTCTCTCTTCTCATTCTCGCCTTCTCTCTTCTCATTCTCGCCTTCTCTCTTCTCATTCTCGCCTTCTCTCTTCTCATTCTCGCCTTCTCTCTTCTCATTCTCGCCTTCTCTCTTCTCATTCTCGCCTTCTCTCTTCTCATTCTCGCCTTCTCTCTTCTCATTCTCGCCTTCTCTCTTCTCATTCTCGCCTTCTCTCTTCTCATTCTCGCCTTCTCTCTTCTCATTCTCGCCTTCTCTCTTCTCATTCTCGCCTTCTCTCTTCTCATTCTCGCCTTCTCTCTTCTCATTCTCGCCTTCTCTCTTCTCATTCTCGCCTTCTCTCTTCTCATTCTCGCCTTCTCTCTTCTCATTCTCGCCTTCTCTCTTCTCATTCTCGCCTTCTCTCTTCTCATTCTCGCCTTCTCTCTTCTCATTCTCGCCTTCTCTCTTCTCATTCTCGCCTTCTCTCTTCTCATTCTCGCCTTCCATCTTCTCATTCTCGCCTTCCATCTTCTCATTCTCGCCTTCCATCTTCTCATTCTCGCTTCTCTCTTCTCATTCTCGCCTTCTCTCTTCTCATTCTCGCCTTCTCTCTTCTCATTCTCGCCTTCTCTCTTCTCATTCTCGCCTTCTCTCTTCTCATTCTCGCCTTCCATCTTCTCATTCTCGCCTTCTCTCTTCTCATTCTCGCCTTCTCTCTTCTCATTCTCGCCTTCCATCTTCTCATTCTCGCCTTCTCTCTTCTCATTCTCGCCTTCTCTCTTCTCATTCTCGCCTTCCATCTTCTCATTCTCGCCTTCTCTCTTCTCATTCTCGCCTTCCATCTTCTCATTCTCGCCTTCCATCTTCTCATTCTCGCCTTCTCTCTTCTCATTCTCGCCTTCTCTCTTCTCATTCTCGCCTTCTCTCTTCTCATTCTCGCCTTCTCTCTTCTCATTCTCGCCTTCCATCTTCTCATTCTCGCCTTCTCTCTTCTCATTCTCGCCTTCTCTCTTCTCATTCTCGCCTTCCATCTTCTCATTCTCGCCTTCTCTCTTCTCATTCTCGCCTTCTCTCTTCTCATTCTCGCCTTCTCTCTTCTCATTCTCGCCTTCTCTCTTCTCATTCTCGCCTTCTCTCTTCTCATTCTCGCCTTCTCTCTTCTCATTCTCGCCTTCTCTCTTCTCATTCTCGCCTTCCATCTTCTCATTCTCGCCTTCTCTCTTCTCATTCTCGCCTTCTCTCTTCTCATTCTCGCCTTCTCTCTTCTCATTCTCGCCTTCCATCTTCTCATTCTCGCCTTCTCTCTTCTCATTCTCGCCTTCCATCTTCTCATTCTCGCCTTCCATCTTCTCATTCTCGCCTTCTCTCTTCTCATTCTCGCCTTCTCTCTTCTCATTCTCGCCTTCTCTCTTCTCATTCTCGCCTTCTCTCTTCTCATTCTCGCCTTCTCTCTTCTCATTCTCGCCTTCCATCTTCTCATTCTCGCCTTCCATCTTCTCATTCTTGCCTTCTCTCTTCTCATTCTCGCCTTCTCTCTTCTCATTCTCGCCTTCTCTCTTCTCATTCTCGCCTTCTCTCTTCTCATTCTCGCCTTCTCTCTTCTCATTCTCACCTTCTCTCTTCTCATTCTCCTTCTTTTCTTCATCCTCTCACCCTCCTCAACACGTCTTGCAACAAAATAATGTTACTGTTTTCTCCTAAGAAACATGTTTTCATAACTTATGTATGCTGTTGTTGAAGGAATGTCCACGATTGATAGATTTACCCTTTTTTGCACCTTGAAAAGGACGTTTAGTGGCGGTCTGTTGTATCTTTCCTCGAGAGTGCTGATGAATGTGGACCAGGGTCCTCTTTTTGGATGTGCTATGCTTTGCTGCATCTGTGTGTCGCTCACTACTATGGTTATCACGTAAATCCCTCAACTTGTTAGCCAGGCTACCATAAAAACAGCCTGTTTCCAGTATGTTTTGCCTGACCGGACGTTACTCTTCCCTCCCACATATGTATGTTCCGTTGTATACACACTACTTGTTCTTCCCCTGACTCTCTAGGGATGGTGAATTCTAAATTATTTATATTCTTTGCATATGAAATTACAATATGACTATATGTGAGGAACATATAGCTGAAAACTAAGATCAACTTAATGCAGATATTGATTTCTTTATACCTTCACACTTGAGAAATATGAACAATACGCAATGAATTGGAACTAAAAATCCAAGCAAGTAAATGAGGTGCTTCGGACAGATCCTTGTAATAAAATATGAAATTTATTCCAGACTTTTGTCCTGGAATGCCATGTTGTATCAAGAACATTACTCAAATAATGTCACTGTAGATTGTCATCTTTACTAGCTCCAGGTTTGGTTGATTCTTGATTCTAGGCATGTCACTGTAGATTGCCATCTTTACTAGCTCCAGGTTTGGTTGATTCTTGATTCTAGGCATGTCACTGTAGATTGTCATCTTTACTAGCTCCAGGTTTGGTTGATTCTTGATTCTAGGCATGTCACTGTAGATTGTCATTTTTACTAGCTCCAGGTTTGGTTGATTCTTGATTCTAGGCATGTCACTGTAGATTGTCATCTTTACTAGCTCCAGGTTTGGTTGATTCTTGATTCTAGGCATGTCACTATAGATTGTCATCTTTACTAGCTCCAGGTTTGGTTGATTCTTGATTCTAGGCATGTCACTGTAGATTGTCATCTTTACTAGCTCCAGGTTTGGTTGATTCTTGATTCTAGGCATGTCACTGTAGATTGCCATCTTTACTAGCTCCAGGTTTGGTTGATTCTTGATTCTAGGCATGTCACTGTAGATTGTCATCTTTACTAGCTCCAGGTTTGGTTGATTCTTGATTCTAGGCATGTCACTGTAGATTGTCATCTTTACTAGCTCCAGGTTTGGTTGATTCTTGATTCTAGGCATGTCACTGTAGATTGTCATCTTTACTAGCTCCAGGTTTGGTTGATTCTTGATTCTAGGCATGTCACTGTAGATTGCCATCTTTACTAGCTCCAGGTTTGGTTGATTCTTGATTCTAGGCATGTCACTGTAGATTGCCATCTTTACTAGCTCCAGGTTTGGTTGATTCTTGATTCTAGGCATGTCACTGTAGATTGCCATCTTTACTAGCTCCAGGTTTGGTTGATTCTTGATTCTAGGCATGTCACTGTAGATTGTCATCTTTACTAGCTCCAGGTTTGGTTGATTCTTGATTCTAGGCATGTCACTGTAGATTGCCATCTTTACTAGCTCCAGGTTTGGTTGATTCTTGATTCTAGGCATGTCACTGTAGATTGCCATCTTTACTAGCTCCAGGTTTGGTTGATTCTTGATTCTAGGCATGTCACTGTAGATTGTCATCTTTACTAGCTCCAGGTTTGGTTGATTCTTGATTCTAGGCATGTCACTATAGATTGTGATCTTTACTAGCTCCAGGTTTGGTTGATTCTTGATTCTAGGCATGTCACTGTAGATTGTCATCTTTACTAGCTCCAGGTTTGGTTGATTCTTGATTCTAGGCATGTCACTGTAGATTGTAATCTTTACTAGCTCCAGGTTTGGTTGATTCTTGATTCTAGGCATGTCACTGTAGATTGTCATCTTTACTAGCTCCAGGTTTGGTTGATTCTTGATTCTAGGCATGTCACTGTAGATTGTCATCTTTACTAGCTCCAGGTTTGGTTGATTCTTGATTCTAGGCATGTCACTATAGATTGTCATCTTTACTAGCTCCAGGTTTGGTTGATTCTTGATTCTAGGCATGTCACTGTAGATTGTCATCTTTACTAGCTCCAGGTTTGGTTGATTCTTGATTCTAGGCATGTCACTGTAGATTGCCATCTTTACTAGCTCCAGGTTTGGTTGATTCTTGATTCTAGGCATGTCACTGTAGATTGTCATCTTTACTAGCTCCAGGTTTGGTTGATTCTTGATTCTAGGCATGTCACTGTAGATTGTCATCTTTACTAGCTCCAGGTTTGGTTGATTCTTGATTCTAGGCATGTCACTGTAGATTGTCATCTTTACTAGCTCCAGGTTTGGTTGATTCTTGATTCTAGGCATGTCACTGTAGATTGCCATCTTTACTAGCTCCAGGTTTGGTTGATTCTTGATTCTAGGCATGTCACTGTAGATTGCCATCTTTACTAGCTCCAGGTTTGGTTGATTCTTGATTCTAGGCATGTCACTGTAGATTGCCATCTTTACTAGCTCCAGGTTTGGTTGATTCTTGATTCTAGGCATGTCACTGTAGATTGTCATCTTTACTAGCTCCAGGTTTGGTTGATTCTTGATTCTAGGCATGTCACTGTAGATTGTCATCTTTACTAGCTCCAGGTTTGGTTGATTCTTGATTCTAGGCATGTCACTGTAGATTGCCATCTTTACTAGCTCCAGGTTTGGTTGATTCTTGATTCTAGGCATGTCACTGTAGATTGCCATCTTTACTAGCTCCAGGTTTGGTTGATTCTTGATTCTAGGCATGTCACTGTAGATTGCCATCTTTACTAGCTCCAGGTTTGGTTGATTCTTGATTCTAGGCATGTCACTGTAGATTGCCATCTTTACTAGCTCCAGGTTTGGTTGATTCTTGATTCTAGGCATGTCACTGTAGATTGCCATCTTTACTAGCTCCAGGTTTGGTTGATTCTTGATTCTAGGCATGTCACTGTAGATTGCCATCTTTACTAGCTCCAGGTTTGGTTGATTCTTGATTCTAGGCATGTCACTGTAGATTGCCATCTTTACTAGCTCCAGGTTTGGTTGATTCTTGATTCTAGGCATGTCACTGTAGATTGCCATCTTTACTAGCTCCAGGTTTGGTTGATTCTTGATTCTAGGCATGTCACTGTAGATTGCATCTTTACTAGCTCCAGGTTTGGTTGATTCTTGATTCTAGGCATGTCACTGTAGATTGCCATCTTTACTAGCTCCAGGTTTGGTTGATTCTTGATTCTAGGCATGTCACTGTAGATTGCCATCTTTACTAGCTCCAGGTTTGGTTGATTCTTGATTCTAGGCATGTCACTGTAGATTGCCATCTTTACTAGCTCCAGGTTTGGTTGATTCTTGATTCTAGGCATGTCACTGTAGATTGCCATCTTTACTAGCTCCAGGTTTGGTTGATTCTTGATTCTAGGCATGTCACTGTAGATTGCCATCTTTACTAGCTCCAGGTTTGGTTGATTCTTGATTCTAGGCATGTCACTGTAGATTGCCATCTTTACTAGCTCCAGGTTTGGTTGATTCTTGATTCTAGGCATGTCACTGTAGATTGCCATCTTCTACTAGCTCCAGGT